>JACEGR010000239.1:0-330232 GCA_014170235.1 Listronotus bonariensis
ACATCACTAGGGTGATATATACTTTTCCTTACTGCGATATATTATACTGTTTAACAATATTTTTATATTAAAAATCACCTACCTAGTAGTTTTTCATCATTTTAGAATTAAAAAGGTTCTCATTTAAAAAATATTGCATTGGTTTATCAATGTTAATCCCATTAACAGGCTGATAACTCCAAATTTATTTTAAATAACAATGACAGCGATGGCAGCTTCATATTATACTTTGCAGCACTAGTGTTGTAAAGTACTTTGCAACACTAGTGTGATAAAACTCATTTTCTATGCATGAAAACAGTGTGCTATATACTATTTTCACATGTGGTCGTGAAAATAAATATTATTATATTTTGTCTGACTTTCAACAAAAATATCCAATTTATCAGGCATATCTACACATTGTACATCTAGTTTAAATCGGCCCAATTTATCAAATCAGCTACTGTCAAGTGCTGCAATTACACTGCCAGAAATAAATATACATTATTTAAGGGTGAGTCAGTCACAGAGTAGCCGTGTTTTTACAATCTTGTTTCAACTCTTATAGAGTAAGTGCCCGTGAGCGGCAGAACTTCGTCATTTTGTAAAAGCTGAAACTTTCTCAGCGCATTCTTCCAACATAGGTAGAAGCGATGGGAGAATATAAAGTTTGACTCATAGTGGCTTTGGCAGGTACCAGGTACCAAAGGTGACCAAATTGAAATTTCGTCATTTTGTAAAAGCTGAATTTTATGTTTGTTACTTGGGTACCTTTTAGAAGATATTTCCTCGGTCGGCAGACACTTCTGATAGTTCCTGCCCTGTGGCAGACAAAAATTTAGTCTGGCTGTAGGGGGCCCAATTGTCCGAGTAAGTCCAATATTTAGTCCAATATTTCTGGTATTTAACAAGATATGAAAGAAACTTTTTTATAAAAGTTATAGTGTTTTTAAACGCGGATGTCGTTAAAATATTTTGGTTTATACAGAGTGTCGGAACGAAAAGTTATAACTGTAAAGTTATCTTTTTTAATTTTAACCTCAAATTTTCTACCTTTAAAGTTAACTAAATAAAAAGTTAATTTCGTCATTTTGTAAAAGCTGGATTTTATGTATGTTATTTGGGTACCCCTTAGAAGATGTTTCCCCAGTCGGCAGACACTTCTGATAGTTCCTACCCCCTGGCAGACAAAAATTTATTCTGGCTGCAGGGTGGCTCAAATGTCAGATTAAGTCCAATATTTCTGGTATTTAACAAAATATGACAATTTTTTTGATAAAAGTTATAATGTTTTTAAACGCGGATGTCCTAAAAATATTTTGATCTATACAGAGTGTCCAAAAAAAAGAAATGGCCGTAAAGTTTTTTTTTATTTTAACCCCAATTTTTCTTTGAAGGATCAAATTAAGCATAAAAAGCACATGGTTATTTTATTTTTACACCTTTGCAATGTTGCCACATCATTTATAATTTACAAAAACTTCCATAAAAAACTTAATCGGACATTTGAGCCACCCTGCAGCCTGACTAAATTTTTATCTGCCATGGTGTAGAAATTATTAAAAGTGTCTGACGACTGGGATAAAAATTTTCTAATAAACTAATAATAAACAAGTAATTTACATGAAATTCAGCTTTTACAAATTGACGAAAGTTAACTTTTTATTTGGTTAACTTTCAAGGTAGAAAAATTAAGGTTAAAATAAAAAAAGATAACTTTACAGATATTACTTTTTTTGGGACTCTCTGTATAAATCAAAATATTTTTAGGACATCCGCGTTTAAAAACACTATAACTTTTATAAAAAAGTTTTTTCATATCTTGTTAAATAACAGAAATATTGGACTTACTCGGACAATTGGGCCCCCTACAGCCAGACTAAAATTTTGTCTGCCACAGGGCAGGAACTATCAGAAGTGTGTGCCGACTGGGGAAATATTTTCTAATAGGTACCCAAGTAACATATATAAAATTCAGCTTTTACAAAATGATGAAAGGTAACTTTCAATTTAGTAACCTTTGGTACCTAGTACCTGCCAAAGCCACTATGAATCAAACTTCATAGTCCCCCATCGCTTCTACCTATGTTGGAAAAATGCGCTGACATAGTTTTAGCTTTTACAAAATAACGAAGGTCTGCCGCTCACGGGCACTTAGACTATTACTTTAAATAATGTAAGCCTGTGTGTATATGCAGTTTATTTGATTTCTTGAATTATTATCTAAAAAAACTTATAAAACAAAAATACCAATGTATTGGTAAGTTTTACTCACATGTTATTCACAAGATGAAACAATTAAATTAATTTTACACTTTTTATTGCCTATTAAATTATTTTTTCTTGTATTCTTTGTTTACGACAACTAACCTTTAAACAGTAACTTTTAATTTTTATACGTAATGAGCTGAAATAAAAGGTGACGCCCCTAAACACAAAGCTCGGTTCGGGGAACATCAGCGCTATCCGATTCACGTAGGAATTCATTGATTGACATTCAAAGTTTGGATAAAAAGGGAAAGAAGTAAGTAGAAAAATATGTTTTATTTAATTAATAAACTTAGCTTATTAAAAATGATTTAATATTTTTGAGGGCAGGAGAAGTTCTTTTGAATTTTTCCGGAATTAATTTGCCCCACTTTCCTCTATCACCGTGAATTCGGGCTCGGTACGGTTATGTGTGGCCCGACCTTAATGTCGAGTTAATCCTCGAGTTAGTATACTTCTACCCTAGAAGCGAACCATATTTGGTAAATCTAGATTACAATGCATTAGACAGCTTTTTAAATTTAGCTAGGACTTTCCCCACATAATAATTTAACCCTTAGTTTGTTAACAGGGCATTGTAAAAGCCGCTCTTAGTATTTTTAAAATTTTGCTTAGTTTTTAGAGAAAAAAATAAATTCTTTAGATTGCAAATTCCTAAACCACACAATAAAATAATTTATAAATTTTTTTTTATATTATTTATTAACAGTTACGTACCAAAATTAACAAATACTAACCTAATTAATAATAATTTCCAAACTAAAAAAAAATCGTTCTATTAAATGTGTTTTTTAAAGCTTTTTCTCCTATGTTTCTGGTTTTTCGGGCCACGCGTAAATAAAAATTTAATTTCATAGCGAGAAACAGATAGTATACAGCTGATATACACAAGAAATATTGGAAATTCTTTTTTTTTGGTAGACTTTTTTGCCCCTCCCAAAAGTTATTTTTTTGTACGGGTCTGCCCTCCCCCAGGAATATTAAACTCTCCCTGCCCCGGAAAAAAATGTCTGAATTTAACCTTGCTTTTGATTTACCTGTCTATATGCCAAATATTGTTTGTACAATATTTTAACTCTGTTTAGGTTTTTATTTTTTTTTATCTTTGGACAAAACACGAAGGCTAAAAGCCTAAATACTAAAGTACCGTGTGTATCTGGTTAGGTTAAGTAAATTTATTTATTGATCAAGAAAATTATTAATATTGTTTACCCAATAATTATTTGTTGTTTTAAAAACCATGCTTTTATATAATTAAGTTGTAAAAACTAAGTAGTCAGAGTTAATAACTTTGTAGGACAAGTAAACATTAATTAGTTATGGAGTATACAGTGTGGTCCATTAAGGGTGTAACAAAATACTAATTTTTATAGTAATTTGTCAAAAAAATGTATTTCCTCTAAAAGTTGGTGCCTAGTCTTAAACTGTTTTGGAACTAGTTAATTTTATTAAAAGTTAAAGAATATACAAAGTAGGTCAAAAAAACTTTAAAATTCATAAGAGTAAAGTCTTCTTATTTCTAAAAATACAACAAAATGTTGATTTAAAAAAGCTATTTAAAATTAAAAATTAGGCGTAAACGAAACATTTGAAATGGACCAATTAGAATACGTTTCGCAATTATGTAAAATAAGCTTTAGAGTGGTTTTGGTTATCACATAAAAACTGTTGGAGATACATAACCAATAAAGGCAGAGAAAGTCCAAGAATACAGAATTATTGACTTGACAAACTGTTTAAGGAATTCTAATCCAGCGTATAGAATGGTTCAATTATTATTTTTCATAAAAGTTGATAAATGGTTTTAAATAAAGTTTTATGTTTTTGGCAGAAGTTAATTTTAATAAAAACCCAAGTATATATAAAATATTAAATACTGTTCAGGAGTAAACTACTCCTATTTCAACACATACAGTGTGTCCCAGGATAGGTGTAACCAAAGGACAAATGGACCAAAAATTTTGAAATTTTTAAACGTCTTTTTAGGAAAACTTGTCTTATGGTCCAAAACTGATGAAATCAAAATTTTACTCCGATTGGTAATATACAACGCGAGTTATAACTAAAAATATAAAGAATTACCAAGAGTAAAGTACCTAAAACAAAATTGTTTTAAAAAATGTTGTAAAGAATTAAATTTTATGTCTAAGTTTAAAGTTGAGAAATTAAACAAAAAAAATTTTTTTTTCATTATGCATTACCAGTTTTTAAAATACTTGCTTAGGGCAGCATATTTTTAAAAATATTTTAATTTATTTAATTTTCTTTTAAATTTTGCTCCCTTTTGACCATTATTTACGTTGTAATGCCTACTTCTCATACAACGCTAATGTAAACAATGGACAATTACATTCTTTTTTATTGTCATGCTTTAATTTTAAATTTTGACATAAAATTTAATTATCTATAACATTTACTTATACAATTTTATTATATTTTTAAAAATAAAGGTATTACCACTACCGTTGTATGAGAAGGGGTATTACGTTTCCGAGAATTTTTCATATTGTTACTTATAACTCGCCCTGTATATCACCACCTGGAGTAAAATTTTGCGAACGTGGTGTATTTGCACTAAATACACCACTTTCATTTTTTTCCAAATATCCTATTGTAAAACAGATAACTTACCAGAAATCAAAAGTTAAGCCTAAACAAAGCTTTTTTTTGCTTTGAATTTTGCGCCCCTCTGGATTTGAAAACATAAAACGGGGACTTGGTCCGAAAAAAGTTCGAGCTATTTTACGTTTTTACGTCCATTTTCACGTTAATCTGCGCTTTTACCCTCTTTATCCACAAAAAATGGATCCCAATGAAAACTGAAAAGTAAAAAAACAATTGCCCCCTTTTATACGAGCCCATACCAGTACTTCTACTTTCTTGCACCATATTTTTGCGCCCCTTTTCCCAGCGCTGAAGTGGTCGCTTCACGGCTTTAACCTTAATCCGGTACAAAGCCTAAATACTAAATCATTGCCCCCTATTTAAATAATTCTAATATTTTTCCGATAAGTACTTAGCCTTACTGCCAGATGGAGCCACTATCAAAAGAGTAATTAACTATCGTCTAAAAATTATTCTCGAAGACAGCAACTGTCAAAATTTCAGTCGAATCAAATTCGTGTTTTTGTTTCGACCACTTGTGAAAACCGATGTGTTTGCGGATTTTAGGAAAATCGAAAAAATCATTATCGGTCTGTGCTTCGATTCTTGTTTTTAAAAGAGAAGTCGCGAGGCGAAATCAAAGAACACTTGGATGCTGTGTACAGTGACTCTTCTTCTTTAATAGCAACCGTCAAAAATTGATTTACCGAGTTTCAACGTGGTCGCACGTCGGTTTTTGAGATAATAACGTAATAAAAATCTTACAAGACCGCGTGAGTCATATCCTACATGAGACTCACAAGCGCAACCGTAAGAGCGATTTTACACACTCTGGCAAAATCGGTGCCGGGCCTGGCCCGACTGATTTGCCGCTCCCGTCGCTGGCTCCGATTTATGCAGCTGGCGTTGAACTCGACAATAGGAAACCTGGCCGACCTCCGGTTTGTCGATTTCACTGTTTTGTTAGGTACTTTTAAACAGGTTCCTACTTGCCGGTCCGAGTAATGTTTTGATGAAAGTTTTTCTTTCTTTTTTGAAAATGAATAAATTGTTTAAGTACGAAGTTGTTACGTTAATTGAAGTTGTCGAAAGTAACCCCTTTTTATGGAATAAAACTGCAGACAGTTTTCAAGATAAAATTTTGAAAGAAAAAGCATGGTGGGAAGTATGTGAATTCCTTGAAGAAGATAAGGTTTGTTGAGAGCACTAGCGTAGATCATTGTTTTACTTCTTTTAAAAACAAACTAAATTGATGCCAGCATAAACAGGCCAGTATGTGTAAAAAGCAATGTTATACGGCACCGGAGCCGATGTGTGTAAAAACGACCTAAGACAATTTCAGAGCAGTGCTTGACTTTGTTTAGGAGCAACCCGAAAGAGTCTCTGCGTCGTTTTTCGGATTTATTAGTATACACCAGAGACCAAGGAACAGTTGAAATAGTGAACTTACCCGGAGAATGTGTCCGGAAAAAGGTCAAGACTGTCCAATCGGCCGGAAAGATGATGGCAACCGTTTTCTGGAATTCATAAGGTGTGATCTACATCGACTACCTGTAGAAGGGTAGAATGCTTACAAGACTTCACTATGCCGAATTATTGGTTTCATTTGACGCCGAATTGCAGAAAAAACAGTCCTGTTTGGAAAAGAAAAAAGTGCTCTTTCACCATGACTGACTCCTTTGCTGTCGCCACTGCCAAATTGATCGAATTGGGCTAAGAACTACTGCCTCATCTACCGTATTTTCTTGATTTTTACCCGTGCGACTTCTTTTTGTTTTTAATCTTTAAAAAGTCACTTGTTGCAGGATTGTTTCACATAGGAGCCGCTGGTACAGTTCTACTTGAGTTAGAGCTTATGCTCGATTTTCTTTTGTAGACTAAGTACTTATCGGACTGCCCTTGTATTATGTATATAATTGGATTTTTATGAAGCTAACTATTGCTATTTTAGTTTAAGACCATGAACTAATTCTTAAATATGTACTTTATTTAATTTTAGACAAATTAATTTAATTAAGAAGTTTCTTATTTGTTTCCCGATTAATAGACCACCACCTTGTATAAAACATCACATTTTAATTACAGTACTTATATACTACTAAAACCAGTTTATAAAAAATAGAACATCATCAATAGAAGGTATAACGTTTAATTACTGACACTAATTTTTTAGATGAGTCACTTTTTATTTTCAGCCCTTTTAAAGGCCATTATTCGGATCAATATCGTGCCAAAGCATTATTATGAAGTAATGAAAATGGACTTGGAAACTGTAAAATACTTTGATTTTATATCAAACGCAAAATTAAAGTCTACAACGTATTCTAGATAAGCAGGGCGAGTATGGGCATCTTGGAAATGGCAAGAGTCGGTTAAATATGAAACAAAGAATTAAGTTTTTATGCCAAATAACATGCTGTTAATAAACTTTTAAATTCCGAGTATTTTCGGAGATATCTGGAAAAAAAATCTGGAAAAAAACAAAAATTAGAAATTGGTTTTATTTTTTTCCTAGCCTCATTAAAAATCAAATTTTAAAAGAATTTATACGTTTTCCTCTCTATTAAATAGTGGTATTTTATTTAAACTTTTCGTTTTCGTAGGACCATCATCAACTTTATGTTTTTTTTTAAATACGGTCCTGATATTCTAATATTAAAATTTAAAAGCTGATTTTAATACAAATTTAATGATGTATCACATATTAAGGTTAAGTCCTAATACGGACGGAATACTCAAAAATATTGCCACGAGCAACCGTTTCTAAACTATTTTAGATTAAACGTTTTATTTCACATAAAAAATTTATTTACATTCCTTTACGCTTTATTTAGAACACCCGGATTTCTCTGAAAGATCTGTACAAACTGGTACTACACTTTTCATACGACAAAATACAACGATTTAACCCAATGTGCCTTAGTTGAAAAGTTAATCGTTTGCGGAATACAGAGTAAGTACCAAGTAAAAAAAAATATAAATGGAAAATTTGACACCCTGTATTTTGCAAACCAGCAACCTTTCGACCAAGGTAAATTGCATTAGATTGTTATATTTTGGCCCAAAAGAATTTGTGGTAGCATTTTGTCCGCAAAACACTACCTGATGGCCTTGATAAAGCGTAAATGAAGGCAATGGCAAACCTTTTTATGGAATAAAATGTTTAATCTGAATATTTCAAAAACGGTTTCTCTCAAGTATAGATTTTTAGTGCAAAAAATATGGGAAAATTAAAATTCTATACAAAAATTTTATTATACTAGGGCAAAAAAAGTTATGACACTTTAAACTTAAAGGACTGCATGTGGTTCCCTCTACATTTTAAGACAAAAACATTAGCATATTTCAAATCCCCACTCTAAAGAACTTTTTAATATAGAATTTTGTGGAAAACTGTCTTTTAATAAATAAAATATATAAAAATAACCAAGGCAAATAGGGTTAGATCATTGTATTTAGGACCAAGGATTTTTAGAGACACCCTGTTTTTTTAAGTACGTTTAATATTTACAGATTAAAGTTTTGTAACACATTTTATGATTTATTTTGGTTTTTGTAACACATATCATAATTTTTGATTAATATAATATATTTAAATATAACTATATGTTTAAAGAAAATTATAGGCTTGAATGCTTAGTCAAAACTTTAGGCAAAGTAATATTATTAAAATATTTTAGGTTAATTTATACAATTAATGTTACGAATGTATACATATAAGGGGGATTTTGTGGGTTTGAACCCCCACTCCCCTTAGCATGACAATGAAGGTAACTTTGCATGAAAAATTCGTTTCTTAGGTATGTTTTTTACAGCGTACTGGTATGTGCCCCTCCTCCCTTAGCATAGGGAAAGAAGGAAAAAGAACATGTGGAGGTAGAAAAATAAGTAATATGAAGTAAAGTGAGTTGTATTTTTTGCTCTTTAAAACTTTTTTTTGTTATAAAAAATAAACTAAGAGATTAGTGCAATAGTACGTAGCGATGAAGGAATAGGTTTTTAATAAATAATAGTTTAAAAAAACTAAAAAACACGCTTTTATATGCAACCGAACTAAAAATTAGAAAATAATTTTTCATTAAAAAAATATTGTCACTTCATAGTAAAAAGCGTGGGGTGCTTAATATATTAAATGTTATAATTATTATATTTGCCAATATCTATGAGGGAAAAGTTATGAAAAATTGTAAAATGCACCCCACGCTTTACTATGAAGTGACAATATTTTTTTAATGAAAAATTATTTTCTAATTTTTAGTTCGGTTGCATATAAAAGCGTGTTTTTTAGTTTTTTTAAACTATTATTTATTTTTCATTTTTTAGTTCGATATGCATTTATGTATGTATCTATGTAAAAATGCTCCAGTTTATTCACTAAAAAATTCCTTCGCCATTTTGTCAAGAGTAGCTAAACCTGAGAAAAGTTTTGGATGTTGCCAAAAGATGGCAACACAGGTGTTGTTTTTATAATATAATGGATTTTTTTTCCTGGCGATCCAAATCAGGATAACGGGATACTGTTTGCAGATTATTGCATTGTCATGGGTCCTTAATACGTGTGCAAATTTTCAAAGAAATCGAATAGCTGGAAGTTGGTAAAAATTAGGCTCAAAGATTCCGTTACATAGATAGATAGTGACAACCCAAGTTAATAAAAGCGTGTTTAAAAGAGGGACCTTTTTATACCAATTTTTTTGGTACTTAAAACTCCTTTTTTCCCCCATAAAACATTTAAATACAGGGTGTCCAAGAAAATGTAAGCAATCTCCCGGATTCATATAGAACACATGAAAATAATGTAAGTCCCTCTTTACGGAGATATGTGCACTTAAAGCAAGGAAGATAAACTTTTTATTAGGGAGCGATTTTTTATATTTGCCCGAAAATATAGGTTATGTTTGTGACGTCAACTTTTTGCATACCGTAAAATAAAATCACTAAAAAAACATAAAAAAAAATTGTATCTTACCCTTAATAACAATTTAAACTTAAATTCCCTGTAAAAAATATCCAAAGGTCAGTGACCCCTGTTTACAGGTTTTAAAATTCTCTGTAACTGCAGTACTAATAACTACTCAATTTAACTATAAACAGTAAAAATTAAACATATAAAAAAGTCCAATTACTAAAAAGCAAATAAATAACACCAAAACCTCTAAAAGAACCTTCCATTACGATTGTAAACAAAGAATTACGGGAAAAGATTACGTCACAAAATTTACTGAACATAGGCTTAAATGGGGTCGAGCGCTCCTTAATAAAAAGTTAATTTTCCTTGCCCTTAAAGAACGTCACTAAAAATCGGTTTTTCGTGAATAACTTTTGTAGTAATTAGTATTATAAAATAATTTTTTAATACTGGTTAGGACTCCTTAAATGGTGTCCTTGTAAAACATCTGCATTCGTTACTTCGAAAAGGACGGACTAACCCTTACAAAATAGCCCTAATTATTTTACCAGCCTGTATAATAAAGGAATTAAAATGGCATTTTTAAATAGCTTAAACGCGATAAAGTAAAAACGTTTTCGAGAAAAACCACTTTTTAATTAAATAGGATTGTAATTAATAATTTAGTTTCTCGGTTTGACATAGGCTCCCTCTTATTTTATACATTCTCTAGTTTTAATTATTATTAAGGAATATAAGACCCCCTTACATATACAATATTTTTTTAGTGTCGTAAAATTTTTTAAAAAATTACAAGTTTTTTTAGTATCATTTGCAACACAAAACCCTAATGTTTTAAGATGTCCCTACTTAATAAAAACTTCAGTTTCCATTCGTTCTCAGTCGTGGTAGGACGTTGGAAGGGAGTCCATGCGGCTCCTACGTGGTATCGTGCATGGAGGATGTAGGTGCCCCGGGGAAGATAGGAAACTCACCGCTCAATTTGAGAAGGCATCTTTTTTCTGGAATCAGGCGCTATGAGTGAAGATTCCTATAACCTGATTTTTCCTGTTTGGCGTACTGCACGAGGTGTTTTCCAGTGGCGGAAAATGGAAGCAGGCGGGGCGGGGGGTCAGCCCTGAAAGAAACAGGATATGCGCGATACCAGTAGCAGTTCCGGGGAAGATGGCCGAAATTCATGCCCGTTCATAAGTGCAAGATTAAATAAATAGTGAAAGAATCCGGAATGTCTGGGACAGAGCTCAGCTATCCAGATTTCCCTCCGAATGTGCTGGTAAATTGGACCGAAAGGGACCAGAGCCAAGAATAAATGAACCAACCATTAATAAAAACTTGTTTTTGTCGAAAACGCTTCAATTTATTGACATCGGACAGTACTTTTTTAGCTAAGGGCTTAAAAACCAAAAAGTACTATTTTCATTTCTTTGTTATACAGTGTGTAAAGATAATTGACACTAATGTGTAAGGGTTACTAAGGCGAACTAATGAAGGAAAATGTTTAGACAAAGATACCATTTTAAGAAGTTTCAACTTGTATTTATCATATTAAATATTTATTTCATTATACCAAGTATTATAAAAGTTATTTAAGAAAAACCAATTTTTAGCGGCGTCATTTAAGGGCACATATCTCTCGAAGAAGGGGCTTTGGGAAAAAAATAATGGGAACTTGTCACACTACTTTCATTTATTCTACATATGTGAGTCCTAGAGATTGTTTACATATTCTTGGACACCCTGTATACGTCCATGATTAATTAATCAATAAAGCCTTGTTCTGACATGGCTAGTAATTTAGTCGAGTAGCGAGTAATTAAGTATTCTCGTGCGTGCTGACAGTAAAAATTAAGAAAGTAGTTTAGTTTAGTGGCTGTCCACACGCACGAGAATACTTAATTACTCGCTACTTGACTAAATTACTAGACGTGTCTGAAGGCATAACATTAATATGACTTCTATAACAAGTTGTTGTTTTTATTTAACGATCCCTAATGTACTTTTTATTACACTTATTAGAAATAAAAAAATTACTCTTAAAAAACACTATTGGAAAAATTTATTGTATATTATTGGTTTCGATTATTTTTCATTTCAAGGAACTTTGGTATTGCATGCTTGAGAAAATATACAGTTTACATTTGGTATTGGCGCGAAAAGGGTGTTCGAGTTCGTGATCGCGGGTCAGTTATATCTATTGTCAAAATCTGTATCGAAATAGGATAACTTATTATTTAAAAATAATATTTTATTAATAACATTTTTAATGCATACAGTTTGTTCACGGATGGACGGTACTGTGCCTGTAATGTTTTTAATTTTTAATATTATGAAAAAAGTTATTCCTGATAAAAAAGGTTTCTTTCTCTGAAATGCTAAAAGCTATAAACAAAATACTCGTAGCATATACGAGGTGATCCAAATTTTAAAAATAAAAATAATTTTAAAAATAAAAATATACAGGGTGTCCAGTAGCTCAACGGGCAAACTGATTCTACAATGAAAAATGAAAAAACTTCCTATGAACATATGTCCTAAACGTCTTAGTTTAGGTTAAACTAAAAAATATATCGTTATAGCTTTTATACCAATTAAGATATTTTTATAAAATTTGGATGACGTATTCTATGCATCAAAAGACATTTTTAATATACCAAAAAAATTGGGGTTTAGGGTAATTTAAAAAAAAAATGGTACGCCTCTGCAATTTTTGAAATAAATTTTTTTTAATCCCCGGTTACTTTACGGTTTTTGCATAAAAAAATAAATTCGACATGGTCATTTCCTATTGCTAAAATCAAATTCTACAGTAAAAAATCACCTTTGTTATTTATCTATTAATTAAATAGAGATTTGACAATGCCAAGATATGGTTTTTATTTATTTACGCGAAAACCGTACATCAAACAAAAAAAAAAAATTAAAAATCAAATTTGTTCTAAACTAAACGGGGATTCAAGAAAAGATTTTAAAAAATGCATTGGCGTACCATTTTTTTTAAATATTTACCCTAACCTCTTATGGACGACACTGGTAAAAAATTATTTTTTCCTTTTGTTAAAAAATGTCTCTTAATTTTTTTATATTTTGATTGGTATAAAAATTATAATAATTTTTTTAACACGCTGTATTTTAAAAACTAAGATGTTTAGGACATAGGTTCATATAAAGTTTTTTTATTTTTATTGTATAATCACCCCTTAAAGTTTGTCGATTAGGTTACTGGACACCCTATATATAATATACGGGTTAGCAGAAAAAAACGGAACGGTGATTTATCTTAGCAACCGTCAAACATAAATGAACCAAATTTTGTGCCAAGAGGTAACTGAACATGAAGAATTTAAAAATTGTATTTGCAAGGTTGCCAAGTTTATTGTTTTCTCTGTTAATTTCGGAGATATTTTTTTAATTAATACAAAAACAGCTAGGTATGGTCAATTATCTGGAAACAATCTAACCCACATTCGTCAAAATTAGTACAGAGGTAAAACCTGACCTAAATTTATAATCAACATTTTTGCCACGTTTTCAAGATTCTTTAAAAAACAAGTCAAAGAAAGGGAATAGGAAAATTTAATTATGAAACATTGCAAATGCAATTTCTGAATTTAAAATGTCCAGTTACTCCCTGTACTAATTTTGACGAATTTAGGTTCGATTGTTTTTGAGATAATCGACCATTCATCATCGTTGCTGTATTTAAGCTTGATGCCATATCGTCGAAATTGACAGAAGTAAAAAAACGATAATATTAGGTCATAATAACGTTGATACAGTCAGTTGATTACAATAATAAAAAATAGGGTATTTTATTTAAAATTTTAAAATTTTCTAACTTAAAGATAAAGGTATAAACTTGACAACCCTAAAAATATAATTTTTAAATTCTTCATGTTCAGTTCGCACAAGATTTGGTTCACCGTTCCGGGTATTTTTACTAACCCTGTATAAATATTTGATCAAATACCAATACATCCAAATTGGATTGTAAAAAAAAATAATATCCGCCCATAAATAAACAAGTACCTAATACAAATTAAATAGGATTCGATTTATATGACAGAAATCAAGTTTATAGAATGTTGTAGCAATATTGACTTACATGTATAAATAAAGAAAGCAACCAAACTGCTGATTTAATTTTGCTAACAAAAAAACTTTGGTTTTTTAGACACGAAATAAGTTGAGGCGTTCTTCGCAAAACCCTATTTGTCATTAATTTTTACTTTTTAGAAATTTAAATAAAATATATATATTTTAACCAGTGTTTTTCAACCTCTAAGAAGTGACCCCCTGGGAGGTCGCAAAGCTAGAAGAAATAGCTGATATAAAAAAATTATCAACGTCTAAAAAAAAGATTTATTAAGAAAATGTTAACAAAAATAAATATACTCGTAATCCTTTGCATACAAACAAATTAAATAAAAAATCCTATTCAATCATCCTAAGGCCTCTAACACGATACTAAGCGTCAGTGCCCAGCGTTGAGCGAAAAATGTGAGAGCGCTGTCTTTGATCTTTATGTAAGAATAAAAGAACTCGTGTTTTTTTAATTAGCCGCTTGACGCTGACGCTGGTTATCGTGCCCAAAGCCTAGTCTCTAGCACAATACTAAGCGTCTGCGTAACGGCCAGCGTTAAGCAGAACATGTGAGAGCGCTGTCTTTGATGTTTATGCGAAAATAAAAGAACTTTTTTTTAATCAGCCGCTTGACTCTGACGCGTCATATCATACCCGAGGCCTAATGAGTTTTTGTTTTTGATTGATCAACTTCTCCCATCATGGCCCGTTTTAACATTGAGAATTAGGTTGTTTTCGAAATGTGGGCGATTGCTTTGTTTACAATTTATTTGGGCCATTGATAAAATGTCAACTCGCACAAATACGAACTGGCAAACGGAATTAAACACTTCAATACCTTAGTTGTTAATTCTTCTTCTTCGGTGACCATCGACGGTGTCGACGAAAATGATTGGAAGTTTTTTTGATTTATAGACGATGTAATGACCATAAATATTTTTGTTTTTTTGTAAAGCCATGGGTTTTGTCTTTTCCAGCTTTGCAGTGATGACATTTTGATTCTGCGCCTAAAGACTTTTATTGAAGATATTTAACTGCTGAAATAAGTCAGACAGAAAAGCTAATTAAAGGAATTCCACAACAAATCGCCTGCTTGTCGCGCCATCGCCACCTGCACCACACCTTACTCGCCGAATTCGGTGTAAGGCCCAATATCATAAAAGTTTCGGTTAAATGAGCAAGTTAAGATAATTTGACATTATAATACCGTCCTAAGAGATTGTGCAATACATACATACTTCATTATGTATTTATAGGTATCTATTAAATTCCAAATTATGAAATCATCATGAATCATTTATTAATTTTCTTGAAAAGAAAGAAATTTTTATATCAGACAAAAAGTTTCTTAAAATAGAAACATATTTTCATTTAACATTTGTACACATTATATTTAAAATTTATCAGTCTGATCCTATATTCTAGCAAGTCATGAGAATGATCTGTCATAAAAGATTTTGGCCTGTGACTATTTAAATGCAAAAATATTTAATAAATAAATATTTACGAACAGCTGACGGCTACCGTTTTAAACCAAACATTGGTCACTGACATTGGTGGTTTTGCTGAAAAACCGCAAAATCACTTAAAAGTTGGTTGGTTGTTTGGCTTAAGCTACGGTCGGTCGGCGGAAGATTAAACCACATTTAAGAGAAAATTTTATTTGGGCGAACGTAAATCGGGTCTGTTTAAATGTTTGTAAAATAAAGCAAATAGCTGACTAACATATCAGTACTTTTTACAATGGAAGGTGACTAATTACATGTTATTATATTATTGTTTACTCTGACAATGACATAATTATTTTAAAATAATTGGAACCAAAATGTTATTTTCTTTCGTCACTTTTAATCGGTAATGAGTATATCAGCACGCTGCTGATATCTCAAAATCCAGGAATAATTACATAAAGAGTTGGGACACCCGGTATGTAAGGGCTAATAATTTATAACATTTAACATTGTCCATTACTGGTCAGCAAAAAAAAACTTTTAAAAGTCAAAGTTAATCTAGTTAGAGCTGCAAAAGCGCTTTATTACATCAAACAAACGTACCAAATTTTAACCAAATCGGTTTAAGATATGTAATTATAAAATACCGGTTTTATTAAAAAAATAATAAAGTTTTTCATCTAAGTATCGATGCAATGCCAGACTATTGTTGATAGTTGAACATTCCTTAATAAAATTACATAAAAAAAATATATTTTTAAGCTTTGTTCCTACTATAGTTGGGAAATACCCGGTATATTAATTTAAAAATAAGTCTTTTTAAGCCACCGTGTACATCCAACATACAGTTATTTTTGTGAAAATGTATTTTCTTATCAAGCTGAACTTTTATGTAGAGGCACTTTTTTCCTAAAGTTAATAATTATAAGTTTACCATTTGGCAAGAACTTCCGAAGAGACGCTGTATATTTCCATAAGTCCTTTCATGTAAGCCTCGTATTTTTTTATTATAACATAGTTTAAATATCTAAATCTGAGATGTTAAGCCTTTGCTTAAAAAGTGCTAATTGTCAAATAAGCTTATATAAATACTAAGTTAGAAAATAAGGTACTGTTGATTGGTTATTTGATGGGCGCTCCTAATAATTTTGTAAAAACGCCGTAGGTCGGTACATTTCTAATAATTTGAACTATTTCTGTGTCTTAAGTACGATCTTCCTGGTGCCCACGAGATCACTTTCCGGCTGCCATTTTTTTATTTTTATATCGATGCTGGCGAAACTTGGTAGGGTTTTTAGAATAATAAAAGTCATTTTACGGTGTATATGACAGGCTATTACGACTTTCGGTTCCACTGGAAATGACTGAAACTTTTATTTTTAAATGGGACACCCTGTATATTTTTCGTTTTTCGGATTGTCCAGATCATTCTCAGTCGAAATACAATATTTTTAAAACAAATGTTGGTCAAATTTTATATTTAAATTAAATTTTTATTTTTTATCCAGAGTGCCATGATCATTCTAAAATCACTCCTCATACTTATTTTACTTTCAGAAAAAATACGAAATTGATTTTATCTTTTTAAACTTTTTTACTAGAGGGCTCTAAACTATATTTTTTAGTTTTTTTACCCTAGCTCAAAAACCAAAATAGGACCATATTACTTTCATAAAATTTCTAAATGCACTACGACATTTTACTTCATCTTCTTTTAAAAAACAACTTTTATTATGTAGGAATCATTTGATTCCTACATTTCTGACAAAAAATATACACGGTGTCCCATTTAAAAATCAAAAGTTTCAGTCATTTCCGGTGAAACCAAAAGTCGTAAAGCCTAATTAACACCTAAAAATGGCTTTTCGTTAGTCTTACAACTCTACTCAGTTTCGTCAGTATCGATAAAGAAATAAAAAAATGGCAGCCGGAAAGTGATCTCGTGAGCACCCGGTATAGTATTTATGCCAAGAACGTCGCACAAATATCCAAAATTATTTATACGAAACGGCATTTACAAAAATTTTTGATGGAATAGCAAAAAAAAACAAAAGCAGGTGCATAATTAGCAACGTTCATTTTTAATGTTTATTATACAGGGTTAGTACGAAAAACCGGAACGGTGGAATATCTTAGCAAGCGTTAAATTAAAATGAACCAAATTTTGTGCAAAGGGCTAACTAAACATAAAGAATTTAAAAATTATATTTTCAGGGTTGCCAAGTTTATAGCTTTCTCTGTAGGTTAGGGCATTTACAAATTTTAAATGAAATGTCCTTTGTTTTAATTTTGATAATAATTTCTTGTATAACTTTATTATGACCTAATATTGTCGTTTTTTACTCCTGTTAATTTCGAAGATAGGGCAAGCTTAAATACAGAAACAACTAGGTATGGATAATTATCTCAAAAACGATCCAACTGAAATTTGTAAAAAAATTAGTACAGGTATGTAACTGGGCATTTTAAATTTAGAATTGCATTTGCGATGTTTTAAAATTAAATTTCCTTACTTGATTTTTTTAAGGATGCTAAAAACGTTGCAAAATCCTATTTATAAATTTTAAAGGTCCAGTTTTACCCCTTTACTTATTTTGACAAATATTAGTTAAATGGTTTTTAAAATAATTGAGCATACCTAGCTGTTTTGTAATGTTTGGACCGTATAGGGATGCATACGCGCGGAACCAAGAGTTTCTCTGTTGGGAACCGTGAGTGGAGGAACTATACTGGACAATTCTTCAGAGCAGAAGCCATGGAAGTACCTATAAAAAGTGATAAATCCCCTACAGCCCGACGATGGGCTGGGGGAGAGGGAAGCCTTTCTGTAAGTGAAGGATCATTAATGAGACGAATAGCTCTTCTTTGAACAGAATCAAGAATGCTTAGGGTTGTGGGGGACGCCATGCCCCAGTGATGAGAACAATATTCCAAGGGAGGTCGGACTTGGGACACATATAAAGTGTATAAATTAGAAGCGGAAAAATACTTTTTGGCTCGAAAGAGAAATCCAAGCTTTTTGAAGCTGCCGTGGCTATAGATACAATGTGTTTATGCAAGTTAAGTTTACATTCAAATGTGACGCCCACAAGACTGAAGGTGTCCTTGTTCTGTAAAACTTGGCCGCTCATAAGTAGAGGATGAGTATTTGATGACTCTTTTCGTAACAAGGAACATGATTGTGTCTTGGATGCATTAAAATGGACAAGATTTTTGGCGCCCAATCCAATACCAAATCAAGATCCTGCGAAAGAGATATCTGCATCGCTCTGCGTTTGTTTTCCAAGTCAGGTTTAGTGATAGGTTTAGGAACCTGAAAACTGGAGTAAAGGGTACTATCGTCGACAGAAACTATAAATGGAATTAGTTGTCGACGAGAGAAGGTCGTTGATTTTTTTGTTGTTGATGTGAAGAAGAAACAATGTTGGTGCCAGAACTGAGCCCTGAGGGACTCCAGCATTTACTTGGTGAAAGCTCGAAGAATGACCGTCCACAATAACTGATATACGTCGATCAGATAGATAACTAGAGAGCCAAGTACATAGTTTAGTTGAAAGACCATAGGAGGGAAGTTTATTAAGAAGTGCGGAACGCTAAACCTGGTCAAAAGCTTTGGATATATCAAGAGCAACGATCTGGGACTTACCTAGAAACTCAAGAGACTTATTCCAACAGTGTGATACGAAGGAAAGAAGATCTGTTGTAGATCTTTTGTGGCGAAATCTATACAGCCTGTTATGCAAAATTTTGTGTTTTTCTAAGTACTTAAGAATTTGTGAATGAATTAATTTTTCCAATAGTTTACACAAAACTGAGAGAATTGGTCTATAGTTAGATTTAAGAGATTTAGATCCTTTCTTGGGAATAGGTTAAACACGTGCAGCTTTCCAGCTCTCCGGAAAGATACCTGTGTCGTAAGAAATTCGAAAGAGCCGAGTTAAGATTGGTACAAGTTCTGGAGCACATTTTTTAAAACGATTGCTGGTATGCAATCCAGCCCAGACGATTTCTTGGTGTTAAGGAAAGAAAGGATAAGCTTAATGTGTTTTACCTTAAAAATAATATCGGGCATTGCATACTATACAGTGTTAAAAGGAAAAAACCAACTTAAAAATAACTTTGTATTATCTAAACTAAGCAAAATTTCATAAAAAAATCCCGCTAAAAATTATACTGTCCGCATACTTGTAGGTTAAAAATCCAAGTAAGGCAAAGTAAATAAAAATAAGTCAAAAATTAAATAATTTATAAATGTTTTTTTCATTTCGAGTTGAATTAATTGAATAAAAATTTCTTTTTCCGTATTTAACTTATTTAAAATTGACTACCAACCGTAACATTTTGAGAGGTAAAAATAATATTTTAACATTTTACCTAATAAATTAGGTAAATTATTAAAATAGATTTTTTTATAAGACTCCTGACCTTGACCAATGTAACAGTTTAAATTGTAAATAGTAATAAATTGTGGTTATTTTTCGCATTTTAATTGGAGTGCAAAAAGTAATAACAATAACTTGAAGTTTTAGTGATAGCTTAACTGTCAACCCAAGTACACACTAAAAAAATATTGTGCTACAAAAATGTGCGATACCGAATAGTTCGATATATTTATGTGCTTTTTACTTTTTACCTAAAAGTGAACGATGCAGTGGTAAGAATTAAAAAATATTTTTTTATTTAATTCACATTTTACATGCATCTTTAAACTTTTTATTAACTTAAACTCGCAATATTTATAATTTTTTAGAGAACACTTCATATTTTAAATACCTTTCTTAGTCCCTTTAATAGTAATTTATGTAACAAGTGAATAAAGTGATACTTTTTTACGAATGGGAAATTTGACAGCACAAGCCGTTAGGCGAGTGCAGGAATTCTATAAGTAAAAAGACACTTTATGCATTTGTTACAAACTATATTTTTCCACGGCCGTATAAAACTTCCCTAAAATACCATTTCATACATGTATTATTTACTAAACCTATTAATTTTAATTTTTGCAGCACAGCCACAAAAAAATCATAGCGTCCTTATTTTTTAAGAGACAATTATCCTCTTCATAACTATTCATTTATTATTTAATTTTAGAAAATTGTATGTACATACTTTTTGTATAAATAATAATAAAACAGTATAAATTACTTTTCAATTTTTTAGTCATCCAAATTCATTATTACTATTAATTTTCAATAATTTCTATTAAATTTATTTGCAAATTGTCAAATTTTAAAACTTGCTACACATGAACCAAAAGAAATAATGACGAAATCAAAGGTAACTTGACCGTTTGGTTCAGTTGATGTCGCGTTTACAGATATATACATAAATTAATATTTAAGTTTATTGTAGTAGGCATTAAAACAAAACACTAATCTAAAGAGTGAAAAAAGCTTTGAAGTGTTAAAAAAAGTTACTTTTTAAAACTTTATGTAGGGTACTAGAATGGAGTACTTTAACTTTATGTTAACGATTAAAAAACAGCATTTTTTTAACCTATTATAGTACCTGGGTCAGCAATGAAATGGACTTAATTGGACATAATAATAACTTTTTAAAACTTATTTAGGAAGCTTTCTTTTGACCAGTCAACAAAAAATATTTAAGCAGACAGCACACTATCGCGGAACGGAACGGGATGGAAGCGAACGGAAATTTTAAAAGGTATAGGTTATAGGTATAACTTAATGGGAGTCCGCACACTAAGCAGATCGGAAGACCATGAAACTCCTATTTAACAAAAAATTAGGTAAAAATGAAAACAAATTAGTTATTATAAATACTTAGCTAGGTGTTTTAAAACACTCGGCCGTATTCACCAAGCTCTGACAAATATTTATCAGACTGATAGTCTGCCTAAAAAGCTTCTGATAAATATTTTTCAGAGCTTGGTGAATTCGACCGTAAGGACCATAGAATAAATACCTGTAAGACAATTCTCTAGATCTTATACAGGGTATTTCTTATATCATGGCCAAAATCTTAATATTTAAAATGCTAAATCTCATTTTTATTGGAGCACCCTGTATATTGGACCATAATTAGATTTTAGCAATGAAAATTAAATACCTTTTTTAGCGATTCCTTTACCAAAAATGTAAGGTTTTTAAGATATTTAAGGTTTCTTTAAAACTCATTACGTATGTTTTTTGAGTTTTGAAATTGGCATTTTAATTAGAACACCCAGTATGTTTGTCAATATTCTTGAAATTTCACCTTTTTCTATTAAAGAAAATGTAAGATAAGCTATGGTTATTTTCAGAAATAAAACATTTATTGACCTGTAAAACATTCACTGCATGAAAATTAAGAATATTATTTAACAATAAAAATTTTCTACATCTGACGTTACAAAAATGCGGTTACAAAGGTGTAGGACACTTTTTGCAGATTGATTTAAGTTTTTTTGAAAATTACCATAATTTATGGTATATTTTTTTAAAGGGGAAAGATGAAATTTTGTGTATTTTTATCAAAAAATTACTTTTTTTTCTTATAAATTATTCAAAAATCTTAAATATCTTCAAAACCTTACCTTATTGGTATTGGAATCGCAAAAAAACTAACCTTATTTTTATTCCTAAAATCTGAAAATATGCTTATATACAGGGTGTTCCATTTGAAAAAAAATTAAATATAGCATTTTAAATATTGAGATATTGACTATTGCTATAGGAAATACCCTATAGAGGGTGTTTTACAACTTATCCGACAAACTTTCAGGGCTAATTCTACATTAAAAAATATGAGAAAAACTTCATATAAACAATGTCCTAAACATCTTAGTTTTCAAACTACAGAATGTTAAAATTTTTTAAAAATTATTGTTTTTTTATAATAAAAATTATACCAATTGAGATATTTTTAAACATTTGGGGGACGCCTTCTATGTATCAAAACACATTTTTAGGCATACAAGAAAAAATGCATTATTACCAGTGTCGTCCATAAGGGGTTTAAGGTTAATATTTTTAATAAAAAAATGGTACACCACTGCATATTTCAAAAATGAAAATATTTTTTTAACTTCTCATTAGATTTGGAACAAATTTGACCTCCTGACTTTTTTTTAATTTAATGTACGGTTTTCGCGTAAATAAATACAGGGTGTTTTTCTTTTCCGACTTATCTGACAAACTTTCAGGGCTAATTCTACTAAAAAATATGAAAAAACTTCATATAAACATTGTCCTTAACGTCTTAGTGTTCGAACTACAGGCTGTTAAAACTTTTAAAAAAATTATTGTTCTTTTTTATATTTTTAATGTAGAATTAGCCCTGAATGTTTGTCGGATAAGTTGTGAAACACCCTGTATAAGATCTAGTGAATTATTTTACAGGTATTGATTCTGTAGTCATTAATGCTGTTTTTTTTTGAAAAGGTTCAGTAAATTATAAATAGCGTGGCAACATTGCCACAAGTACCAAAATAAAATAACGTACTATATGCAGAATTGTTAATCCAACACCGACTCCACAGAAAGCCTATCAACTACATTCAATATGGCGGCGCTACTTGCCGAGTATTTGTTATTGGGCATGTTTATCGTAATCAAAATATTTTTTTATGATATTTATTCGTAAAATATTACATATTATACAGTGTGTCTAATAAAGTTGGAACCATATGGAAAACTTTTTCATTATTCATTTTCGGAAAAAAATCTTTTTACAAAGTTCTGAATGGTCTAAAATTTAATATGCAATTATTAAATTTTAATTTTCTTTAGTCTTATACGAGATATGTTAAAAAATAGAATTTTGCTCAAATATACCTTAATTTTTGACAAAATCAGAAAGTGCTATTAAAGAAAATTGTTCAGAATTAATGAGCATGTACAAATATGAAATTACAGCAATTAAGCATAAGCATTCGGATTTGGTGAAAAACGCTAAAATTGTATCCTGCCAGAAAAGTAATCATAATTTATATGGAAGGAATTTTTATACTCAACTGCTGTAACTGCATATTTGTACGTCTTTTTTTTACTTTTTAAATAAAATTTTTTGATATTAAAAACTAAGGTATTTTACTGTTTGAGCAAAATTTATATTTTTTGACATATCTCATATAGGATTTAAAAAAATAATAAAATTTGATAACTGCATATTGACTGAACTTTTTTCCCAAAATGAATAATAAAAAAGTTTTCCATATGGTTATAACTTTATTAGACGCAGTGTATAATCCAGTAAAAATTAATTTTAGTGTTTAAACAAAAAAAATGAACATTTTATTTTTTTATAGAAATAGAAATTGACATACTTACCAAAGCAGTATTAATTTTTAGGTCGAATTTCGCATTACATTTTACACTGCTTTTATTTTAAACATGTAGACTAGAAAATTTTTAAATATTAGCATTATATTTGTATCTGTTTTGTTCGAATATTTTCGAATGTAGAATATATTATTAATGTTCCTTTAAAATTACAATTAAATACATATTATGTTTTTACTTACAATGTTCACAAAATTTAATAGATGATTAAATTTAACATACATTCTGAGCTTGATATGTATTTATTTATTTATTTATTTCACTTTATTTTCTATAATAATCCAAAAGGATATGACAACGTCAAAAAATACAAATTAGTACTATAATTAAAAAATGTACAATAATATTGTTTTAACAATCTTAAGTTTATACAAAATAAAATAAAATGCTAGACAAACTAATATACTTTAAAACAGATTACAAATCACACAACCCCACCAAATTTGTTTTCACCATACTTGAGCAGGTATCATCTGAAAATAAATACTAATATTATAAACTAACTTACAAACATTAAAAATATGTTATGCGAACTATTTATTCTTTTTTGTTGCCAGATTGTATCCGCTTCAATTGGGGGAGGCATATTATTATTTTTGAAAGTTAAAACATGATTTTTTTGTTTGGCAAAATTTTTAAAAAATAGATTTGAAAATTTAAATAAAAATTCTTTAACTATATAATTTGTATCATGTTTTTGACAATTATGCCCCAAAAATAAATTTTAATCTACACCATTAATATTATTAAGAGACAGTTCTCTTAAAAAAAACTGATGTTTTGGTTAATAGTCATTCTATAGTCATATACATATAAGCTGCACATATCACGTCATGGTTAGGGTAGCATAATCCACCCCTGTCGTTTGCAGAAATAAGAGTAGTTTGATCCAAACTGCCAGTGCAACTTATACGTTGTTTTAGAATGAAAAATTTTATTGTAAAAATAGACATTTTAACAATTTAAGATTAATTCAGTGACCTATTTTTTCTTCTGTGTTACACTTTAGTAGTAAAAATTAAAAGGTACCCACCTGGTTTTAAGCGTGGCCTGTTCAATGGTTCATCCAAAATATCCCTTGTATTAGTATAAAATTTTGTACGGCATTCTATATCGTCACTTTGAAAATGTAACTTATAAACCTACTAAGAACATAGACAACTTTATATTTTTAAACAAAATACAATTAGGATCAATTATACCTTTATAGAATGTGTTGTTGGAATAAAATTCTCCCTACGAATAGCATGTATCCATTTGTTTTTAAAATCTTCATTTGAGGGAA
Organism: Listronotus bonariensis; assembly: GCA_014170235.1. Classification (NCBI taxonomy): domain Eukaryota; kingdom Metazoa; phylum Arthropoda; class Insecta; order Coleoptera; family Curculionidae; genus Listronotus; species Listronotus bonariensis. The sequence continues at coordinate 24,862 of JACEGR010000239.1, forward strand.
AAGAAAAAACTGAAACCGTTGGGCCTTTACTGGCACTGGTACTCTTACAAAGAGGCACACAACGGCATTTTCAAAAACTTCATAATTTGTTAAAAAAACAGAAATTTACTATAAATTTAGTTTAAACCTGTCGTCTTTTGAGTGTAAAAATCGCAGAGAAAATCACAAAAAAACATTAAACACTATACTAAGAGGGTCCTTTTAGTTTACTAGGCCAATAAAAAGTTAATAACACAATGTTTTAATTAGAAAAAAACTGGTTTAAACGGATGTAAACAACCACTTGTTGATACACCACTACACAAACATCACAAGAAAAAAAAGGTAAATAAAACATACACTGTACTAACAGTTGCAAAAATCAATTTTAAACGTCCTTTATGTCCACTTAAAACAATTAAAAGGTAAAAACAACCGTTGAAAACGAAAAAAACTGACAAAAACACTATAGTTGTCTACTGTACAAAAAAACAAGAGATTCCGCCATTTTTTATCGTCGGATGACAGTTGATTGGCTTTCCGTGAAGTCGGTGTTGGTTAATCTAGTACACATGTACCTTTTTGTGTATTCTCCGAAAATTACTATCGAGGTGTCATTCGATTTGAAATATCCGAAAGGGCCGATAAAAACTGCTAAAGTTATAAACAATACACAAAAAAAAGTAGGGGTTTGGTTTTTTTAATATATCAAAAACTATAAAAAATATTCAAAATTTAAAAAAAACTTAAAATAAGGAAGAAATTACCTAAAAAAATTTTTACCTCCCGGAGCTGTATCTTGAATATAATTTTTACAGAGCCCCGAAATTAGCGGTAAAAGCGGGCAGTCCGAAATTTGCGCAACACGGCAACAAAAGAAATCATTTTGTCATATTAAATTTGAAAATTAAAGAATAAAAAAATTTGGCACAATTAGGATACATGAATAAATAATTATATGCCAGCCAAAACTTTTAATCCCCGTTGTTTTCATTAGGTATCCATTAGTTAATTAACAACTTTTTTTAATCGAATGTTAACATAAAAAGCCCGATTATTATTCAACTACAACCTTGATATTTTTTCATGTTGTTGAGTTATTCTTAAGAGGTATAGAAATAGATTCCCGGTGAAAAAAAAAAATGTTAATTTCCTACTTTTTTATTAACAATCAAAGAATTTAAAAATCAAAAATTGCATAAGGGTAATAAAAATTCAATATCTCAAATATTCTGATGACCAATGGTTGAAACCTACATGAAAACAATTTTTGTTATTTTTTAGCGTTATTGTTTAAATAATTGTTATTAACAAATGCATTGTTTATAAGATAATACAAAAATATTCTATTCCAATTGTTGATTTGTACAAAATACTTTTACACAGGCTCCGACTTGCCGGTGCCGGGTAATGTTTTGATGCGAGTTCTATGTTAATTTATTATTGTCATTCCAGTAATGATTGTCGTTTCTAGGGCAGTTTGTGTGTTTTTTTGGAGAATGAATAAATTGTTTATGTACGATGTTTTTACGTTAATTAAAGTTGTAGAAAGTAAGCCTTGTTTATGGGATGACGTGATGAAAAGCAGACAGTTTTAAAGATTAAATTTAAAAGAAAAAGCGTAAAGGGAAGTATGTGAATTCCTTTAAGAAACTTTTCTACAAAAGGATAAAAAGGAACAACAGAAAGTCGGTATCATATAAAAACAAATATATAATAGAAACTGCCGTGTATCCGCTTGATATAGTGTTGATTGCGCCATCCCTCGGATATGCTCCTAAGCTATGCAGCTAAACAAAGACAAATAACGTAGGATTCTAACCACTAAACCCAATTTTTTTTTGCCAGTGGCGCCATCTACACAATTATTAAGAAAGTAGTATTTACCGCGAAATTTAAATTAATTTTATTGAAAAGTATTACAAGGTGTTTCAACTCTATACACGAAACAACTGTGTCCCTGTACAAGCTAGAAAAAAACTTACAAAAAAATACGTTTTTGTAACGCCAATTTTATTGACAGTGTTGGTAAATATATTAAGTATCTCAAAAACTAAATTTTTATTCTCAAGTAGGTGTTTTTAAATGGAACGACCTGAATGTTTTGACCAGTTCAGACTTGTTATTAAATTCTTCATTAAAAAGGCACTATATTATAATATATATATATATATATATATATATATATATATATATATATATATATATATATATATATATATATATATGTATGTATATATATATATATACAAGGTGTCCCGTATCGTTATGTTCAAATTTTGGGAACGTAAAGTACACTTCTTTTCAAGTAAAAAAACGCAAAACTTGTATATCCATTTTTATTTTTTTTTTTTTTTTTTTTTTTTGAGGTGGACATTTTGAAAATATTATCAATTGACCTTTTTTTTAAATAAAATATTTTTTTATTTACTTTACGAACTTATTTTTAGTATTCTTTATTTACTTTTAGTATTATCTTAGTATTATCTTCAAATAACATTCATGGGCGTGTAACTTTGAAATAAATAAAAATGGATATACAAGTCTTGCGTTTTTTTACTTGAAAAGAAGTGTACTTTACGTTCCCAAAATTTGAACATAACGATACGGGACACCTTGTATATATATATATATATATATATATATATATATAATATATATATATATATATATATATACGTAAATTCTAAGGATTTTTAGAATATGTACCTAATATATTAAATAATTAATTTCATGTTTTAACGTTACCTGTCACTCCAAACTATTTTTAATTATTTAGAGCGGATATACTATTTTTTACTTTACTTTTTACCTTTAATAATTATATCGATATGCTAGTGATATAGTAAAGATCAGCAATACAATTAAATACTCATGATTTGTAAAAATACAGTCAGTTGAACTTAATTATTTAATAGTAAACACATTTTTAACACCTTGTACAAGTCCCTATACTGTCAATAAAATAAATATATTTTCCAAACAATAAAATAAATATATTTTCCAAACAATAAAATAAATATATTTTCCAAACAAAAACATTTTTTATTCAAAGCTTTTTTTATTAGGTATAGGGGTGAAGTTATAAACTCAAGTTTTCATTTTAAGATACTTAAGGGTTAAACGTAAAAATGTTGATATCGTAATAGAAATATACTATTCTTCTGAATGACCAATTTTTTTAGTTAATGAAGAGTGCATATTTGTTAAAGTATCAATGAAATTGTATGTGTTTTGCATAATTTCTTTAAGTAACTTTAAATTACAAATTTAAAGTTATTAAGTTATAAGGGATGAAAAGAAATAAAGGATAAAAGAAAGTCCGGGTTATCTATAGACTGTCAACGGATGGGGTTTACAAGAGGACAAACGGATAAAAAAAATCATTTTTTTAGAAAAAGATTTTTCCAAAGAAAATTTTTGCTAGTATACAAAATGTGATTCACCAAGAGACAATGTTGATTTTGTATACAGGGTACAAAAACTTAAAAACATTATTTTTTCCAAGAGTAAACTACCTTTATTTTTCATTTTTAGGCAAAATGTCGTTTAGAAAATTTATAAAGAATAGCATTTTAAATTACTTTATTTATTTTACAAAAGCTTTATGAAATTGATTTTGCTGTTCTCAAAAGTGAATTATTTTAAATTTTTATAATAAAATAGACTAAAAACTGTCATAACTTGCTTTTTAAATACCCGCCTCCCCACAAATTCATACACAACACAAGTTTCCAACTGTAAATGAATGTGATCAAGGCATTTTCGCCAAATTATGGAGGAAATGTTATATTTTTTTTATTGATAATAACTTTATTCTAAAGAAATTTTCCAAATAACATTTTATCTAAAAATTAAAAAAAAAGTGTTTACTCTTAGAGAAAAATCATGCTTTTCAAGTTTTCGCGCACCCTGTATACAAAATCACAAGCAGAAATTTTTATTAGGAATAATTTTTTTGCCGAAAAATTAAATTTTTTATCTATTTGTCCTATTGTAAACCTCATCCGTGGACAGTCTGTATAATGTATGGAAAAATATTTCAGCCCCTATATTATTTTTTATTTATCAAACAAATAAAAAGCCAAATAAAATTTTATTTTTTATATTTTATTACATACTAATCACTTTACGTAGTTATCTACTACACAAGAACACCTAAATTGACTTACGTGTTGCAAAAGTATTGCTTTGGGAGATTTGTGGTTCAGGAACATTTACATTTATGTACATTAGATGGGCCAGGTAATGGTACATTAACTAAAAGCAAATACATTTTAATTGCATAATCATTTTACAAATATGTATTAGGTATAAATATACAGGGTGGCCATTTGATAATGAAACAATTTTGGGCACTCGTGTCATTTAAGGAAAAAGCTCGGACACATCAATTTTTAATTTTAAAGGGGAACATTTTTTGCCCCTTTTACCACCCCCATCTGCAACCCTCTAGCAGGGGTGGCACTCGCCCCCATAGCCAGAATGATTATTATTTTATTTTGAACATTATATAACTCTTATCATATCCCCTTAGTTTAAAGTAGCTTGCTCTTACAAGTAATTTAATATTATACATTAAAAAAATTAAAGTAAAAATTTTGACACGGTGTCATATCAACGGGAAAAATAGCAGAAACTTTAAACTTGCCAGTGGTAATTGGAGTCGAGACACCTTCAAAATCAGGTGTCGCTCGATACCTCTTTCTACTTAAGGTTTGGGGGTGAGTCTCATTTCTGCTAGAGGGTTGCAGTTCAGGAGGGAAAAGTGGCAAAGAAATGTTTCTCTCTAAAATCAAAAATTGCCATGCATGTCCAAACGTTTTTCCTTAAATGACCTGGAGTGTCAAAATAAGCTCTGTTTCGTTTTTAAATGGCCACTCTGTTTATAATTTTATTATAGCAAGATTTACTTGAAAAATGTATAGAAAAAAATATAAAAATAAATAAAATAGTTCTGGTTTAACTTATGCCATAGTTAAATGATAATTGTTTTGCTACGATCTGCAGTTGTAAGCAAATCTTAGTTTTCTTTACATAGCAAAAAATAATTATTATAAAACAAAAATGATAAAAAATACTTACCTATATGTAAGTATAATTATTATTGATATTATTATTTATATACATTGCATTTTATATTAAATTAAAGGCTTCTTTTTAGGATAATGGTTTATAGGTGCATATTTTTAAAATGCCCAGCGAGCCTTAACTGGAATATTTATTAAAATATAGACAATGAAAGTACATGTAAAAAGAGCATGTTTTAGTAATATCTTAAAAACAGTGTCTCTGTAAGGAATTCATATATGTATGCCACTAGATTCTATGTAATATGGCACTTTTATAAAAAGTTCTCGAAAAGTTACACACTATTGCAAAAACCACATTCTCTATCTTTTAAAAGAATATGCTATCATAGATACCTTACAAAAGTTAACATGATGTATATACTTACCAAAAATTAATCTTAATTTCTTTGACAGTAAACGGATTGCTATTATTAAAGAATCTTGGGTGTCAAAATTTGTTTTCGATGACTTCGGTGTAGCAACTAATGGAACATTTTTCTTCTTATACCTGAAATATTACATAAAAAGAATAAACCCAAATGATAAATTAACTCTGTTTTAACAATAAATGTTAAATAAAAACATGATTATAAAATTTGTTTATCAACCTAATTGAGACTCCAAATTTAATATATTGTATCAGTATAATTACCCATACATGAAAATATTCTGGAAAATTACATAAAAATACTCCGTATTTTAATAAATTAAAACACTGAGAAATACTTACTTGTGGTAAATATTTTGTAGGATCATCCTCTTTTCCGTGACCCTCTCTTTGTTCCTGCTAGGTGCTAGCTTCACAAAAATGCCTGTCATATACTACAAATGTTTTACAAACTTGCTGAAAGGTTTTTGTTTTTGAAATTAGGATTTCCAACTTGATTAAGCTTCAGAACGTTTTGTCACGTTTCGGAAAAGTATGTCTTTTTAACACGCTTTTATTAACTTGGGTTGTAACTATCTATCTATCCATCTGGCTATCTATGTAACGGAATCTTTGAGCCTAATTTTAACCAACTTCCAGCTATTCGATTTCTTTGAAACTTTGCACACTTATTAATGACCCATGACAATGCAATAATCTGCAAACAGTATCCCGTTATCTTGTTTTTGATCGCCAGGAAAAAAAATTCCATTATATTATAAAAACAACACCTGGGTTGCCATCTGTTGGCAACATTCCAAACTTTGCTACTCAATTGCGAAGAAATTTTTTAGTGGGTTGCCATCTGTTGGCAACATTTCAAACTTTGCTACTCTTTGCCATCTGTTGGCAACATTCCAAACTTTGCTACTCAATTGCGAAGAATTTTTTAGTGGGTTGCCATCTGTTGGCAACATTTCAAACTTTGCTACTCTTGTTCACTAAAAAAATTTTTCGCCATTTTGTCAAGAGTAGCAAAGTTAATTGATATAACGAACTAAAAATGAAAAATAATTAATAGTTTAAAAAACTAAAAAACACGCTTTTATATGCAACCGAACTAAAAATTAGAAAATAACTTTTCAATAAAAAAATATTGTCATTTCATAGTAAAAAGCGTGGGGTGCTTAATATATTAAATGTTATAATTATTATATTTGCCAATATCTATGATGGAAAAGTTATGAAAAAATAGTAAAATGCACCCCACGCTTTTTACTATGAAATAACAATATTTTTTTAATGAAAAATTATTTTCTAATTTTTAGTTCGGTTGCATATAAAAGCGTGTTTTTTAGTTTTTTAAACTATTAATTATTACTAGTTGTATTCTGACCATAAGGCACTACTGGCACTAAATAACATTCACATTATTGTTTTTTAACAAAATTAACTATTTTTAATAAAAACACACTTAAAACACAAACTATATCAGTACGCAAAAACTGCGGCAACTACAAAAGAATAACCTAACCTTTTGTATTTTGTGGAATAACCCACGAATTGCAAAAAACCCAGAAGTGCCTGGTTCATCTGCGTTGACCGAAAAAATGTATATGCAATTATTTAAACAGTTAGCGCCCTCCCTTGGGTATGCTCCTAACTAAAATTATAGTGTATTGTTGGTTGCGTCGAACTTGTATTCATTGGCTCCCATAACACTTTCTTTTATATATTTGTTTTTATATGGTCGGTATGTTAATATACCGTCGCTGGCACCGGCGCCAATATTGCCGGTGTCTGTAAATCGCCCTTACAGTCACGAAACGCGCTTAGTCCAACAGCCGAAACATGTCAAAATTGACAGGATGGGTTAAAGCGCCGCTCCGCTTTCATATATGGTAGCATGAATATTTGTGGTAGACTCGTTAAAAGAAACCCCGGTTAAAAAGGTTTTAAAAGTATTATAGTCCCAGAGCTAGGGAACCCTTCGACTAACGTTAGAGATGTAAGCTTAGAAATATGTATAGTGATAGGTGATAGCACGCTAAGTACAAAAATCATCACCTTGCAGGCATCAGCCGTGCACATCATCACCCTGTATATTTTTGAAAGTTTAAAAAATAATCAAAACAAATAAAAATTGGAGCTGTAAGCTTAAAATGTTTCTAGAATTTAGTTCATTCATAGAAAAGTTTGACAAAAAACTGACAGTCGTTTTCGATGAGCACAAGTACCTGCCAGGCGAACTGAAAGGTGTGGCTGATTTGGATGGCCATATTTCCAAAACTAATAAAGTTAGATTATATTATGTGGTATTTTCTTAAAGCTTCTTTTAAGACCTTTTTAATTATAATATAATATACAGGCTGCCTCATTAAAAAAAAATCCACCCTGTATATTATTACCAGTATCACCGTTAAAAAGATCTTTAAAAGAGCTTTAAGAAAACAACACATTAGGTACATCTAACTTTATTAGTTTTAAAAATATGGCCATCCAAATCAGCCACACTTTCAGTTCGCCTGGCAGGTACATGTGCTCATCGAAAACGCCTGATAATTTTTTGTTTCAAACCATACTATGAATAAACTAAATCCTAGAAAAATTTTATGCTTAAAGCTCCAAGTTTTTTGTTTTTATTATTTTTTAAAGTTTCAAAAATATACAGGGTGATGATGTGCACGGCGGATGCCTGCCAGGTGATGATTTTCGTACTTAGCATGCTATGACTCATCACTATACAAATTTCCAGCCTTACACGTCTAACCTTACTCGAAGGAGTCACTAGCTCTCCTACTATTATTATCATAATAAAATCTATTTTATTGCTGGCCCATGTAATACTATAAGCTGTATTATACTAAATAATTCCACAACGTCCGGTCTTTCATTATATCTATTTATTTCGACCAATGCACTATGAGAGATTGCAAAGCAAATGCTACAAAGAAAATATATACTTCTTAAAGAACAGTTACTTTTATTATAGCTATAAGATCATTTAATAAAATACCTAAATTTCATACAGTAAACATGGTTTTGCTATACCAAAGTAAGAAGAAACAGAAAAATAGAGACGATTTCGGCCCGTTTTGGTACCCCAGTTTGGTTGGTTAAATGCCTACCAACCAATTTCGGGTGTGAAAATAGTGACATCACGCCAACTTTGGTACCCAGTTTGGTTTGTCAAATGCTATACCGTGGCTTGTGGGTCGGTAGATCGGTTTGGTATGCTCTCATCCTTTTCTAAAGTTGTTGGTCTTACTCTAAATTTTATTTCTTTTAATAATAAAACATAATATTAATAGTTGCAAATATTTTAATTTAAATATTGCTGTTAAATAAACCATTTTATAAAAACCAATAAACTGTTAGGTAGGTTCTTCTTCTATTTACCTACCAAAAATGTACCAAACGAATTCGGATGCTATCATACACAGACGTAACGGTTGTGACGTAAAACATACCAATTGTTACCTACCAAAGTCGGAGTACCAAAACGGGCCGAAATCGCCTTAGGTTATTCTCTCGATCGGTTGGAAGTAATAAAAACGTTACCAAAGTGGTAGCTCAGCTGTGGCCACTCAAAGTTTATTTACTTGAAAATTGGTTTGCCATCATCGGTACTCTGCGCAGGTTATCCGCCGCACTCTATAAAAGTTTGTGGATAAGTTTTGACATAAAGTTACCTCACATTTAACCTTTTCCACAGTACGGCGTATAACCTGGGCAGACAACCTATGATGGCGTCCCAATTCTTAATTGAATAAACGTTAAGTAGTCACAACTGAGTAATCACTTTGATAATATTTTTAGTACCTTTAACTGATTAAGAGAAATCATATGCTGCATCATAAAACAGCACACTATACTTAATATAGTAATACCTAGAAATAAAAAAATATGGATTATAAACCAAAAAATCTCTATATTTGAAATACTATCACTCTTATTAAAAGACTCTTTAGTACCTCTACCGCTTGTATATAATAATATATATAAATAAATCCCTAAAATTGCTTTAAGAAAATACCACATTAGGTGTATTTAACTTTATTAGATTCTGAAATACGGCCATCTAAATGTGATATTTTTTATTTTTTTATCTTTGGACAATCCACGAAGGCTGAAAGCCTAAATACTAACGTACCGTGGGTGTCTTAAGCAGGGTAAGAGGAAGTTTGTTAACACGGGACTTAAAAACTTGAAGATTTGGGGGAAGGAAAGATAATTTTCAAAGTACCGCCATTTTGTAGTAGGTAATGGTATTGACTTTATATTCTGAGGTTATAAAGTACTCGTTGGGAGGTTTAAAAAAATGTGCCACAAGACCCCCTTTCCGTTTCATTTTTCTTTTCAAAATGGCGCCTAGCTGTCAGTTTGACATTTATATCTGTCATTTTCCGTCTAAAATTTGGTTTATGTTGTCTCACTAAAGTCCTTAAATTTTTAGTAAAAAATACCTAACAAATTCAAAAGTTAAAAGGAGGTCCTGAATTTAGACAAGTACTGTATATTTTTCGTTCCGGATTTTAACGTTTCTCTCAAAAGCCAGTCCTTTTTTATTCAATGAATATTTTTGTTGCGGCTATCCCTCGCAAACCTGTCGTGTAAACGCACGTAAAATCTCTCCCTCTCTCGAGGTTTTTTGCTAATTCGTTCTGGCTTATGAGTAGTAAGGGTACGTGTACTTAAACCTAGTAATTAATTCATTTTTCCAAAAACCCTAAGTGACGGATTTGTTTTTATTATTTTTCCGGTAATCAGAAAATCTATAAGAGACTAATATTCAATATCAGACAATTTTTCCTATGCATACCTATGTTTTAAATAATAATTCTGAGCATTTATCAAAAAAAAATATAAATTATAACTTAAAATCAATTTTATCGACACCTTCAACAGAAGAGCTGATAACGATTCCACGTTTTTTCCACAAACTTTTATCAGTAAACATAATATTAGTTTTCGCATCACTAAGTGTATTTACGCTCGGCCTAAATCATGTACAGAGTGGGCCAAACATATACGTCCAAACTTTAAGGGCTAATTCTACACTAAAAAATATGAAAATAACTTTATAGAAAAATTTGTCCTAAACGTCTTGGTTTTCGAACTACAGGGTGTTAAAAATTTGAAAAACAAAACAAATTTTTTGGCATACAGGAAAAAAATTAATTATTACCAGTGTCGTCCATTAGGGGTTTAAAGATTTTTTTATAAAAAAATGGTACGCCACTGCATTTTTCTAAATAATATATATATATATATATATATATATATATATATATATATATATATATATATATATGTTAGTTCTGGTTAGTTCGTAGAGTTTCACGGATAGACGAATATGTAGAATGATCATTCCGGGAGTATATCCGTTGGTCGTTTGTATTCCTTGATTCCTTGCGGAATTTTGCAGACGTTTCGCCAAGATCACTCTTGGCATTTTCAATGCTATCTAACTGGTGTCAGATGATTGATTGTCTGACTGTCAAGCAACCGTCAAGGAAGCAACACTTGATAATGCCAACTGAGATGTTGGCGAAACGTCGTAAAGAATGTTCAACAAACGAACGGATTGAAAACCGGAAAACTACTACTGTACATACATATATATATATATATATATATATATATATATATATATATATATATATATATATATATATATATATATATATATATATATATATATATATATATATATATATATAATATATATATATATATATATATATATATATATATATATATATATATATATAATATATATATATATATATATATATTATATATATATATATAATATATATATATATATATATATATATATATATATATATATATATATATATATATATATATATATATATATATATATATATATATATATATATATATATATATATATATATATATATATATATATATATATATATATAATTTCTATTAAGTTTGGAACAAATGTGATCTCTTGACATTTTTTTTTATTTAATGCACGGTTTTCGCGTAAATAAATGAAAACCATTTCTCAGCACGGTCATTTTGTATGGATAATATGAAATTCTACAGTGAAAAATTACCTTCGGTATTTATTTCTTATTTACATAGGGATTTGACCATGCCCAGAAATGGTTTTTATTAGTTTACGAGAAAACCGTGCATGAAAAAAGTGAAGAATTAAATTTGTTACAAACTTAATGAGAATTTTAAAATATTTTTTTAATGCAGTGGTGTACCGTTTTTTAATTAATAATATTAACTTCAAGCCCCCATGAACGACACTGGTAATAATTTTTTTTCTTGTATACAAAAAATGTGTTTTGGTGCATAAAAGGCGTCCTCTAAATTTTGATAAAATGTTTTAATTGGTATAAAAGTTATTATAAAAAAAAATCTTTTTTAAAATTTTCAACACCCTGTACTTCAAAAACGTTTAGGACAAATTTTTATATAAAGTTTTTTCATTTTTTTAGTGTAGACTTAGCTTTTAAAGTTTGGATGTATGTGTTTGGTCCACCTTGTATATCTTAGATAATAATCCGTTATTATTAGTATACTTACATCCTTATTTAAGGACAGGTAGGACAGATAAGATAAACAAAAACTATCAAAGTTTTCGAGCATATGCATAACAAACTTTGGTTACCTAAGGTGATTCAAGTAAACTTAGTGTTCTTAAACGGGAAAAATATTTTAGACATTTTGTGTGAGTGAAAAGAAATGATATCGAAATATTAGTTGGCACTGACAGAATCACAGTATCTTCAGAGCAATATCAAAAAATAAAAGGTAAGAAAAAAATTACTAAATGGGAGTTAACTGCAATTTACAAACTTTTACCAACACCGGTTGTTAACGCCTCTAATAGACAGTCAATAACTCCTAAAGGATGGGTGGTCAACTGGTCGATCGCGACTATTAGTCCAATCGATCGTGGCAAGACAAAAAATAAATACAGTTTATCTACGTGAGTTGGCGTTATACAAGCAACTCTTTTATTATTAATTTTACATAAAAAAGTTATTTTTTATAAAAGGTTCCGCATGGTCCAAAACCTATATTGCAACCATCAGATATTAAATTGTATTAGTCTTCTACGAGGTTTGGTCAAAAATGTATATTTTTTTTAACAGTAAAGTACCTGTATTTTTGTGATAAGTGAGAAAATTTAAGTTTGTACATTAAAGCACATTAAATTCTTTTTGGTTTTGATAAGAATAAATTTGATATGTTTGTTTAAAATTGTCGTATAAAGTTTATGATTATGAAATTTATTGAACTAACGTACAAACCTACAGTTTTACCATGGTCACAAAAAACATTGTGTTTTGCAAGAAGATTGCATATTTAAAGAAATTTTTAATTTTAAATATTTTTATTGATAACATTTTGTGTGACTAATACAATTTGATATCTGGGTCCCGATTTTTGACTTAGGGAGTAGACATTGCTGATGAAAAAAGTACGCCAAGTTACGTAGACACACCGTATACGTAGTAGTACTGGCTAGTAAGGGATTAACACAAAACGTGATAGATATTTCTTTTATGATTTTAAATTCCATATATATAGCTTTGTGTTTTGCTATAATTTTTATTAATAAGTATTTCCTTTCACCTATATTAAAACATTTATTATGGCATCAGAAGAGCCATTAACATCTAAAATAAAAAGACGTGTGTATAATCCAAATAATATGGTTGGAATTCAAGATTTCTTCTCCTTTCACTGTGCATCTACTATCGGGAGTGCAATTAAGGTATGAAAATACTGAGCTTAGCGTCAAAAACAGTTCTTCACTCATTCCAAAAAAGTTTTACATGGCGCTTTCTTCACTAATCACTACTAATAAAAAAGTCTGCTTAACCATCAACGGCACTATTCAAACTCACAAATCAAGTTTTAACACACTTAACACGTATGAATAAATCTATACAAATTCACGGCTGTATTGAAACTCAAACAATATTTTAAACCGTTTCAATACCCGAAATCCGTAATGGGATTAAAGCTAGCTCACTGATCTCGATGGATTGCCAATGTTATTCCCTGCGAAAAACAAAAGTTACATTTCTTGGGTGAAAAAACAGGTTTGTACAAATCGAGGGTGAACGCGCCTGGAGCCAAACAAACTATCCGCAAGAATTTGTCGACGTCGTCCTGGTATTCCGTTCGGAGTACGGTAGGTAATGAGCGTCACGGTCAGACCGCGGACGGAGGGTACGGGTGCCGGTGTTTGTATTTTGCCCCGGCTTTTAAGTGCGCATTTTTATCCACCCTCGATTTGTTTACTGCCCGAGGTCATAAAAATCCAAAAATGCTTCTTGCCACTGCGGATCTAATGTAGGTTATCTATGAGCTAGCTATCTGCTTTTTTTGACCTTGTTTACGTTTAACAGCGCCCACATTGGTAGTTAAAATCGCCAATAATTTATTATAGTGATGTCTGTAAAATGGCTACAACTTTTGCAGATACATGATACTTCAGAACGAAATTAATACTCTGCGCTGCGAGATACATATTTCTAAAAGCAAGATCATCCTTAGATCTAGATTTCCAGGCATTGGTTTCCAACAAGAAATATCCAAATTTAAAGAAACGTGTTAAACAGCTGCATTTGTGTTTTTGTTTAACATATTTATGTGAGTCAACATTTATCTACTTTAAACAAACAAAAGATTAACACCGTTCTCGCTTGACAGACGATCATACATTGGATTTTTTAAGGGTTGCAACTTCCGCCTTTTAATCTGATTTTGTTTATCTAACCGAAGATGCAATGCTCATAATTTGCAGTTTTATGTTTTCCCGCATACTAAAATAAAAATATTACATAATTTTGTATGAACTATGCTGTTTCATTTAAGATTTTTTAAAGGTAATTGGTAGATCGCCCTGGGTGACGTCACACAGTGCGTTTTGAGATAGGGATTTCGGGACAAAAATCATATCAGTCTAATTGCACCAAAAAAGTTCTGTTATTTTATATTATTAGGTAAGGTACCATCCTCTGCATATACAAAAAGCAATACTGTAATATTAATATTCAGGGAAATTAAATAATAGGAGTAAGTTTACAAAAATATACAAGTGCTTATTTATGAGCTAATTTTATGAAAAAAAGTTTAAATAAACATAGGTCCGAAATTGCAAAGTTTTTAAGATACAGGGTGTTAAACATATTTTTAAAATTGCGTTTTTATAAATGTCCGTCATCCAATTTTAATGAAATTTGGCAGTGATATTTGTAGCACTAAGGGGCTAATTTATCTCCGACTTTATTAAATTTCTTAAGTCCAGTGGCGTATCGACTGGCAATATAACGAATATTTTTACAAAAAATGTACGCCACTGACTTTAATACAATTCTAGTATTGTTTTCAGAGTAGGCAAATAAAGATTCAACTTTTTGTCTCCTAATATTTTTTGTATATTCCTTAGTTTTTAAGGAAAAAGAATAAAATCCGTTAGATCGCATATTTCTAAACCACTCAATAAACATAATAAAATGTTTCTTTTAAAAATGACTTTTTATATTATTTACTTACAATTACCCAACAACATTAAAAAATACTAAACTACATAAATAACAATAACGTCTAAACTAACAAATAACAAATGTCGGCAAGTTTTTTACATTTTTCATATTTTTCTTGTGTTTTCAGGACCTCTCGTAACTAAAAATTAAATTCCATAAAAAGTTGCAGCTAATTATTACAAAAATATCCTGTTCTACAAGTAAAATAGGCCCAAAAACAGAAATAAGGTTTTTAATGTATTTTTAAAAATCCATATCAAATCTTAAACAGATTTTAAACTGATATTTTTATAAATAAAAACCGTAATTAAAACTAATATTTTTTCCAAAATACAACCCTTCCAGATAATTAGCCATAAAAAACAATAAGCACTTTTTTTCATATTTTAGTTAACCTTCGAACTTGAGAATAAAAAATCAAACGTCAAGACACTTTTCTGTTTTATGAAAAGAAACACATACTGCATGAGCAAGCAGTTTTCGTACATTGGCGAGTAATAGAATAACAAAACAAGCAGTATTAGTCACGCATGATAACATGCCGGAATTTAGTTGGGTATTTAGCTTAACCTGTATAAAGCTGCATATTTTTAAATTGGTAAAGTAAAAAAAAAAGAAAAAGTGTTCTCCTGTTACTATCTGGTTATCTGTAAGTAAAAATGAAGACCTTTTAAGTTAAAATGAAACTATAATTTTTGGCATTTTTGTCGAATTATTGACACATCGTGCGTTAGTGTAAAGTCGATCTTGGGTCTCAACAAATTGGCCACCGCGTCCTGGAGTTTAAGACATATCAAAATGAGACATAGCATAAGTAAATGCTATAAAAAGATTGGAGGTTTGGCAAATGTTTTACTTTTCAGTTACTTCCGATTTAACAGAAGATGGCTCCGATTTTGAATTTTTAAGTGAAACATCCTGTATATTTGAACATTTTTAAATTTTTGAATCAATTCGAAATAATAATGTATTATTAAAAAAATACGCCTATTTGATTTTTTTAGAGCCGTTTTTAATACTGCCATGTCATAGACAGACACATTCAGCAATTTTAGGCGTTCAACCAATTATAACCGCGGTAATAATTGGTGACAACTTTGACAGCTAATACATTGTTTAAACGTCAACATAACCGATTGGTAAACACCGTTTTAGAATTGCTTCTTCGCCTAAAATTCATGATTAATATAAGGTCAGATGATGTCAGAAAAATATAATCGCAGTTTTAGTAACTACTCTGAAAGATAAGAGTAAAACAGGTTGGCACAATAACACACATCGTTTCTAATTATTATTTTTTAAATGTAATTCCTTGGTAGATAAGCACTTTTGAGAGAAGTATTTTATGACGAATCTGGCGATACCAATTTATTTGCGACTAAGTTTATATAAGCATCATGAAAAACAAACATAAACAACAAAAATCGGTTTCTTTTTAATTTATGTTATCCATGTAGCTAAATAAATATTTCTGAAAAAAAATGTACGCCACTGACTTTTGTCCAAATTTTTTTCTTATATTGTTAGGTTTTTAAGAAAAAAATACTTTATTCTATTCTAGGGTTGCCATAAATTTTTAGCCAATGTCGGGACACATAGCTTTTTGGTGTGTTGGCCCCCCCTTTAATGCCACATCCTTTGTATTTCATACATTGTAATGGCAAATATGGGCATTTTGGGCATTTAATAATATTTCCCCCAGGGCTGTTCCGGGGGTGAGGGTGATCATGGAATTGAAAAGTAAGAAGTAAGGACCTTCTTTTTTTTGCTTTACAAATGCGTGGGAGTTTTTTTGTAATTTTATAAAGAACAACAATAAATATAGGTGCGGGGACTTTTTTTTGCTCTTCAAAAAATTTGAAAATTTTGTTTCTTTCTAGAGGCGCCAAGATTTTTGTTTTTTAGCACCTCAGACACTTTTTCTCGGCCTATGCCCCCCCTCAGAAAGTCGATATGACCGCCCCTGCCCAAGGTAACGGGGAGGAAAGGTGCACCATTTTTTATTAAAGTTTTTAAGAAAAATACAACGCAAATATTATACATGTTCAGTCAAATTTGATGGTATTTAGGCCAGCCAAACAACAATAAAGCGGAACTAATGCGTCATCTTGTTTACATGCAGACATTCTTTGTGTAATCTCTACCTCAGTAGTCTATACGTTTATTTGTATCTACACGGAAAAAATCGAAAGGCGTTGAGAGTCTAGCGCAAAAATTGTGTTAAATATGTTTATTGTTGACGTTCTAAGTATAATTTTTGTTAGTAATTTTTGTTATGAAAATCAACGAGTCCTAAAGTTTTGTAAGTGAATGAAACAACAGTAACCAAATATGAATCTTGACTACATTATAGTAGTATTGAAAATGTGGGAAGTCTTAATAACCTTTTTAATGGTCTATTATTTTACAATATGACTGTAGCAATAATTGACAGAGCTCATTGATAATACTTTGTAGCAACAGTAACTACCGATTGTGCAGACGTTCACATTATTGCAGATATTAACTATCAGTTGTTTTATAAATTCATAGAAAATTGGCGCCGTGCCTTTCTCAAAATATTGCGAAATGTGAAACGTAAAATTTACCGATTTTCTGATTGCCTGATAGTCATTCAGCTGGAATCTGGAATGGTTATTACAATCCGACATCCGACCGCGGTCACTATCGCATATCTTGCCGCTCGCGTGAATCTTAGATTAGACATATACAAGATAAATACTGCAAAATTGTAGCATTGATTAGCAAAAGGCTTGCCACAATTTGAAAAGTATTACGTCTTACAATTATTCTGTATGGTAACATGAAGATCTGCTACAAAAGTATTTTTATATACTACTGCACATTATTTGCTACAAAAACGGACCGAGTTTTACTACAACGTGTACCTGGGGTCTATAGTGCTACACATTGTAACTATGTAGGTTACAATTGCATGAATATTTACGCGATTTTTTTTCCGCGTACCTTTTATTCGGCTGATCTTGTATATAAGATATATCAACAGGTAGAATAGTAAAAAACATATGAAACTTGGACTTCTCTAAAGGTGTTTTTCTGGAATTTTACTTTTTTTAAAAATTTCTTAAATTGGCATTATTTGGAGAATGGAAAATAAGTAGGTATATACATATTTTGATCAATTTTTTTGGTATATCGTTTAAGCAAATAGGTATTGGTATATCGGCCAGTAAAGCAACAACAAAGGATGTATCTGACTCATCCAATCCGAAATTTTTACATACGGGTATTCACGTTTTGACTGTCTCTTTTCCTCACATTACCTATGTGTTAAGGTATTTCGCTCATCCACCGGTCGAAAATGTTTAAAACTTTATAGATGATAAAGAGGTTTATACAATATTATTAATGGTTTTATATCATAAATTGCGACTCTTCGCCATAAAATCAGGACGTCGGGACATAATAAGGCCTAATAACGGTGACAGTCTTGATAAATCGGAATAAATAGCAACCCTATTCTATTTACTAGTCTACAGATATCAGTGCTGAGTTTCATCAAAATCGAATTGCAGATACGGAAGACATTAACAAAAATCGTTTTATTTTTTTAAATTTAACACCCTGTATCTGCATCGCATTTTAGGACCCATGTTAAAATTACCTTTTTTAATATTTTCGGATGTAGAATTTGCCCCTAATTTTTTCTTACAGCATTCTGTAACACCTTGTATATTTTTTTTTAATACAACATACAAAACACAAAATTATCATTGTTTACCATAACAATTTTTATCAAATCGCAAATGTCTGTTTTTTTTTAATAAATATATTCTAAAAATAAAACTTAAACTTAAAAGTTAATATTAGCGGTTTTACACCATTATTGTGAACAGTAATTTAATAAAAAAAAATTTTATATAACATCCTAAATTTTTTACTTTCACTACCATTGCTGTATAACATGACCTTTACTTTTATTTTGCGGTTAATCTTGTAAAAAAATTAAAACAATAAATAATAAACATTATTATAAATTAAATGCTTTTAATAATACCGGGTGTCACTGAATGTTTTTACACCAAAGTTTTAAAAATAAAGAAACCCTTTTAAAAATTTTCGCCATATTACAAAGCGTAAAAATACATTATTTTTGATATTATATAGCTTTGAAATTATTTTTGGATGTAATCAATCAGAAGTATTTTTAATAATTTTATTTTTAAAGCATTTATTTTTTAAATAACACCTTAGCTGTTTTTCCTTTAAAACTTGTTGTGACAAATAGCCTGTAAAACCAACAACTTACTTTTACTTTTTTATTTTCAGAAACTAAATTAATTTAGTGGTTACCTAATGAAGCTTCATAACCATTGATTTTATTAAAATAAAACACTTTTTATTTTAGGAAATTCCACTTATATTTACAATTTATGATATGTGTTTTGCTAACACTGTAGCTTTTTAGACATGTAAATTTTTAACTTACCAAATAAAATACAACTTCAAAACCTTTATATTTTTAGGTAGAACATAAAATGTTAAAAGTCGTCCATTTCTGGGATGGCGAACCTTTACATATCAACGTGCCATTTTTCTAAAAAAATGTTGCGCCCCAACAAGTTTAGCCTCCCATTTTCTCTCTAGGCAATTGCCTACTTTCCCTAATGGACAATCCGACCCTGGTAGTTAGGAAACCCTGTCCCTGTAGGATACTAAAAATCCTTACTTGTTTTCACCACAATGCTGTATACAGGGTGATCAAACTTAAGTCGGCACTATTGCTTACTTCTTTATTATTGGAGATACAAAGTCGGTTAAATTAGTAAAGTTGTAGTTTTTTCTGGCTAATTAACTTGCTGCAAACAGAAAAAAATTGGACATCGGGTTTTCAATTTATTGCAAAAAATGTACTTTTTTAAAATGCAACATCTTGTATATTATATCACCATTCAAAAGATCTATTAAAGAGTTTCAAAAAAAAGCTAGCATGTGAAATAGGCAATTTTTACTAGTTTCGGAAATATGGTCATCCTCAGAAAATTGATAGTATGCTGGAATTAAAAACACCCTGTATATTACATCACAATTAAATAGATATTTTAAAGAGCTTTAAGAAAATACCACATTTAATATGTCAATCTCTTATAGTTTTGGAAAAATTACCATCCAAATCTTAAAAATAGTTATACTGTCCATTTTATCTATGACACTTAACTTAATAGTAGAGGGGATTTCAGGATTTACTACAGCGCGGCAGATTAATATACCGTAGGATAGCTTGTACCCGGGTAAGTACCTCCACCAAATATGAGCTTCGTATACAGGGCCCATCATAAAAACAAAAATATATCCATCAGAAATTGTCGAGAGCGTCAGACTAAGATAGGGTGAGTTAATTACATGCTAAACAGTGTATCACTAATCCAACAAATTGATAGTGACGTAAAGGAAACAGAGGGCTACAAAAAAGCGACAGTTTAACATTTTCGAGCGTAGCTTTTTGAAGAAATTTTGAAGAAAATAATTCAGAGATAACATAAAATATATAATACGATATGACCTCGAATGATTTCCACAAGCCGAAATAATAATAGTATTTTTTTGACATATTTAAAAGTCTATAGCCGCTTCCCCCACCGCAGAAAAGGTATACATTATATATTTTTTTCTTATCATCTAAGCTTTGCAACCCAATAGGTCTCTATGACACTCGAGTAAATCCCAATTTAGCATCGTGGGCTCTCCTACTGCTTATAGCTTGGAGCTCTCGTAGACATAATGGAAATTTAACATCATTTTTAGATTCGGTTGGCCATATTTCCAAAACTATTAGAGATAGAGATATCAAATGTAGTATTTTCTTAAAACTCGTTTAATTATCTATTTAATGTTGATACTGGGATGTCATATTTAAAATTGCCAGTTTACTATCAAATTCCTGAGAATTGTCATATTTCCGGCACTTGTAAAAATTGGATATATCATATGTTGACTTTTTTAAAGCTCTTTAATAGCTCTTTTGAATGGTGATATAATATACTGGGTGTTCCGTTTAAAATAAATGATTTTTTAATCAAAAACCAAATGTTTAATTGTTTTTCTGTCGGCAGCACATTATTCGGCGAAAAATACTATAACTTCACTAATTTAACCGACTTTGTATCTCCAGTATTAAGGGGTTATATACAGTTAGAAGGACAAAAAAAGCGAATTTTCCAGATTTTTTTCTGAGAAAACTTTTAAATTTATTTATTTAAAAATTTGTACACATATTGTGGTATCTTTTAACAGTATTTTAGGACTTAGTATTAGTAAAAATATTTATTTGGAAAGGAGCTACAGCTGATCACCGCGAGCTTCTCTCAAAAAGACGCTTTGCGGTGACCACTATATCTCTGAACTAGATCCTCTAAAATTAAAAAAAAGAAAAAGAGATTTTGTTAAAGTAATGTTTAATCTAGTAATTACTCGAAGGAATAAACTAAATATTTTTTTTACAAAACTGCGGTTTCTCAAAAAAGAAATCGATTTTTGACCAAAATTTCCGCATTAAATTGTTTATAAAAACAAAAATATTTATCGGTGAAAAAAATCTTCGATTAATTACTAAAAAATATATTTAAGAAGCTCGTGTTAAAATTTAAGACTAATCGGTTAAGGCGTTTTCGAGTAATGTTGGCCACCGACTTTGAAACCACCATTTTGAGAAAAACGCGTTTAAAGTTTGAAAAGCACATAAAAGCACATTGAAACACCTTGTTAAATTTGCGTGTAACTTTAAAAATATTCACCGGAACGATATAAAATTTTCTGTGTGTATTCTTAAATATATGTACATTAAGGAAATAAAAAAAAACGATTTTTGAAAATTCTAACTGTATTACTTAAAAAGTTAGCAATAGTGCCGACTTAAGTTTGATCACCCCGTATAAATTTACAAAAAATCTATAACACTGGGAAAACAACATAACATATCAATTTCCTTGCATGACAAAAATCATTAGTAATGGCCATGTTTTTTTCACAATACTTTTTAAGTACCTTTAGTATGGTGTCAATCGATAAACACATTACATGAACATGAATTTTTAATAATTAGTTTTCCTTTCGATCTATATATGTGTCTGCTGCGGTGCCTTCACAAAGTAAATAGGGTAAACATTAAAATTTTATGATCCATAAATTGATTTCATAAAAATAATTTCGCCTTCGCTTGAAGTTCTAATAAAAACAAAAAACATGTTTTTAGATCCAAAAACCACAGTTTTATTTATTTAGTATGACAATAAAAGCCAGTAATAGTATGTGCAATGAAATATCGTTTTGAAAGGTAATGCGGTGTGATTTAAAACTTGGGTGTTTAAAGTTAAATTGGCACTATACCGGGTGCCTACGAGATCACTTTTCGGCTGTCATTTTTTATTTCTTTATCGATACTGATGAAATTTGGTGAGGTTGTTAGACTAACGAAAACTCATTTTTAGGTGTATATGATAGGGTTTTACAACTGCCGGTTATACCGGAAATAACTGAAACTTTTTATTTTTAAATGGGACACCCTGTATACTTTTTGTTTTTCCAGAACATTTTTAGTCGTAATACAATATTTTTAAAACAAATTTTGGTCAAATTTTATTTTTAAATTAAATTTTTACTTTAGATCTAGAGTGCCATGATCATTCTAAAATCACTCTTCATACTTTACTTACTTTTAGAAAAATACGAAATCGATTTTATATTTTTAAACTTTTTCTTCCTAAAGGGTTCTAAACATCATCTTTTTAATTTTTTACCCTAGCTTAAAACCAAAATTGGATCATATCACTTTCATAATATTTCTAAATGCAGTATTTTAAAGCGAATTCAACGATGTAAAACACTAAGTCACTTTACTTATTTTTTTTAAACAACATTTATTATGTAGGTAAATGATCTTTTGATACTAAATGGCGTACTTCACAATTTATCGTAGTTGCCATGAAAACAGAAACTAATAGAATTTGTAGTAAAAACAATTGCTTGTGTTCCCTTTAAAGTTTTTGTTTCTTCTACGATGTTAAAATAATTTTAAGTTAAATATAGTATTGGGATAGTTTTTTATTGTTAGTACCAAATTTAACGTAAAATGAATTTACCATCGTAAGAGATACATAAACACAAACTACTGTTTTTATTTTTTTAAACTTTTAACGGAACACAAGCAATTGTTTTTACAATATATTCTGTTAGTTTTTGTTTTCATGGCAACTACGATAAATTGTGAAGTACGCCATTTAGTATCAAAAAGACAATTTACCTACATAATAAATGTTGTTTTTTAAAGGAAAATGAAGTAAAGTGACTTAGTGTTTTACATCGTTGGATTCGCTTTAAAATCCTGCATTTAGAAATATTATGAAATTGATATTAGGACCATATTGGTTTTTGAGCTAGGGTAAAAAAGTAAAAAAGTGAAGTTTAGAACCCTCTAGTAAAAAAGTTTAAAAAGATAAAATCGATTTCGTATTTTTCTAAAAGTAAGTAAAGTATGAAGAGTGATTATAGAATGATCATGGCACTCTAGATGTAAAATAAAAATGTAATTTAAAATCAATTTGACCAAAATGTGTTTTAAATAATTGGATTCCGACTAAAAATGATCTAGAGAATCCAAAAATCCAAAACTACACAGGGTGTCCCGTTTAAAAACCAAAAGTTCCAGTCATTTTCGGTAAAACCGGAAGTCGTAAAATACTATCGTTTACACCTAAAATGACCTTTCGTTAGTCTAACAACCCTATCAAATTTCGTCAGTATCGATAAAGAAATAATAAAAGGCAGCCGGAAAGTGATCTCGTGGCCACCCGGTAGTTATCTTTCTTATTATACGGATAGGAGTTTGGTTAAGTTGGCAAAGAATTGTATCTTTTTACGTTGATTGACCCTACTTTTTGACCATAATACATTTTTTCAAATTAATAAAACAAAAAGTTGTTTGTTTACATCGAGAGCAGATATATCATTGTTTAGATATATACTGTGTTTATTCTTGATTTGAACTTTTTTCTGGATTTAGAAAGCTGCCCTTTTATACCCCAGTACAGTTAGCGAAACAAATTAACTTAAAGCTGGGACTAGCGGTAAATGCTAGTTTTTGGGTCCTATTTAACATACTAAAAATTCCACCAAATCTGGGGGACCAGAAGACTTCAAATTCGATCCGCCATCTGGTTTAATTTCTCTACTTGATAACTTACAATCTAATTAAACAATAATAATAACCTATTATCTATTAAAAAACAATTAACCTATTGGAAATAAGTTTAATTTACCCATTTTTTTAACAATAAATATTAATTAATAATGTGAAATAAAAAACGTTGGGTATTAGCACTATAGTTAAATTTAAAAAAATTCACCATTTTAATTACAGAAAACCAAACAATAACAAAGAAAACACTTAAAACAATAAACAAAAGGTTGTTTCAAGGGCTTGGCGAATGATTCGCCGATGATTTAAAGCTTGTCGGTTTTTTAGCGTCAAAGTAGCGCGCAAACAGGTTAGAGTCTATAAGCGGCTTTAGAAGACCAGCAATTAGAAACATCACAGTAGCAGAAACTTCGTTGGGTAACCATTAAACATTTTTTAGTAGTAGTAGTCTGAACGTAAGCCTTCGCAATTTATTAACAATAAAATGTACATGTACGTCCCACTTAAGAAAAAATCCATATACAGCGTGTCTTTGGAAATTTTTACCAAATGGAAAACTTTTTATTACCTTTACAAAAAAAAGTGCTTCTATATAAAAAAATCCTGCTTGATAAAAAAATACATTTTCGTATTGTAGCTAGGAAATATCCTGTAAGTATACTAATTTGGAAACAAGTCTTTTTTAGCCACCCTGTATATCTAACATACATTAATTTTTGTGAAAATGTATTTTCTCATCAAGCAGAACTTCTTATATAAGGCACTTTTTCGTAAGGTTATTAATTAAGAAGTTTCCCATTAGGTAAGAACTTCCGCAAACACGCTGTATACTTATGTTACGCCGAATTTGTGTAACGATTTTATATATATTCGGCAAAATTGTGATTAATTCGTGAAATAAGCAATTAATAAAACTTACATTGGGGTGGACATGGTTAATTCTGGTTAGTTATTTTTTTTTATTTGTTTTAATAAAAATGGACTTAACTAACCATGACCCCCTCCGACCCAGAACAGCGTATTTCACGGATTAAACAAAATTATAATTTTGCCAAATACATGAATAAATCGGCAATTACATAAATTCGGCGCAACATATATTTTTATAAATTTGAAAAATTTTCTGAAAAAATAGAATTTTATATTACTTACAAAATGCTGGCATGTCTAGACTTAAAATGCAATTTTATGAAAAACGGTCCAAGATATCAATTTAAATAAAGTATTACCTTTTTTGTACAAAAATATTTAAGGAAATAAACGGTCAAAGCAAAATGTCTAATTTGTCACCTGTGTTAGAAATGCATGCATACAGTACATGAAAAAAACGTCGAACCCTGTAAAATTCCAACTTACTGAATAGCCGTTTACCTATGGAAAGCAGCATTACTATGAGATTATTAAGTAGCCCAAATATCATTGGTACTGTGGCAACGGTTTAAAAGTTATAATTGAAATAATTTTTTTATGCCCACTTTGATGGTCAATATCTCCCTTACGAAACGTGATAGATCTTTTTTATATGAAGTACTAATATACCCCTATAATTTTTAACCTCAACTTTCCGGGCACCCTCTATATGCCTAAATATTTTATTGAAGAAGCGAAAACTAGAGACACACCATTCACTTTTAAGTAATCCGAGTCCGGCAAGTATTGTTCATAAGAAGTAAAAAGTATAACCTTTGTTTTTGTAAAACTACTGACAACTTTATTAAATTTAAATAATCAAATATGTTTGCTTTACCTCACTCCATGAATCGGCGGTATATACCAACGGATTCCAAGGAAAAAAGTTTATTAATATAAATTACAAAAAAATAGGACTGAACACTGTTCCCTGTGGAATACCGCAGGTCACCAACCGTCGCTCACTGCGTACACCAACAACCTCCACCACCTGCTGCCGACCACTTGAGTAGCTTTACTGAGTCCATATGCGTTACCCCGTCTACCCAGGCATTCAGGTCATGACTGATAGTGTCAAAGGCTTTTGCAAGATCAACGAATACCCCAAAAGTAGACAACATTTTGTCAACCGCATCGTACAAGTAGAAAATCACACCTAGCTATTGCATCCTTGGTGGACATTTCTTTCTGAAAACCATACTGATTATTACTAATAACTTTATGCTTTTTGAAAAAATATTTCAAACGACTTTAAATAATTTTCTTAAAAATTTTTAAAATTGCGGATATAAGAAATATGGTTCTGTAGTAACTGGCAAAACCACCGGCGGTCATTTAGCCGTTGCCTTAAATAAATGGAACAGTTTTGTGGTACTTAAACTATTCCCTAATTTTAACTAAGTTGATCATAATGTTTGATTCACATTTAACAAAAAACTTTTCTTTTCAGAAAGATGCAAAAAATGACTCATTCGAAGTATTATACAAAAAGCAATCTTATGACATCCACAGTTTTTTAAATAATCATCCGGGAGGTTTTAATTATTTAGAACCATACAAAGAAAAAGATGTGGCCAAACGTATGGAAGATACTAGTCATTCCAAAGCCGCCTATTATTTATTTCAAGAGTACCAAAAGCAAGGCAAGAGAAAAATGAAAATGGTGAAGTGGAAGACCTAGAGGTATTTGTTTTTGCTTTTTTATGAAGGGATGATTTAGTATAGTAAATATAATAAGAAATAATTTCCTACACAATATTTGTATTGTTTATATTAGTTATAAAAATAATACATGACATTCAACACTAAATGTGGAAAACAAAGTTTGTCGATTACAACAAAAAAACTTTATAGTACTTAACTTTAAAGTTTACAACAAGTGTGTAAGTATTCAGTGGTACACGCCATCCAACAAAAACGGGACCCTTTTTGTTCCTGACCCTATTAGTTTCAGATCCGAATAGGAAGCGTCCTTCACCCATCTGTTTACCGGATAAAAACTGTTTTATATTAAAGATAGTATTTAAACAAAGGTACTGCCATAGGGTTGCCTCAAGCCTAAGACCAATTAAAAAAGTAAGTTTTAAAAATTTTAAGTGACTAATGTCTACAATATACCGGGTGACAAACGAAATTACTATCCAACAATTTATTTTCTTCAGTGCAACCGTATAGTTTTCAAATTTAGAGACGGTATATTGTATCACCAGATGCCAATTTTAGATATAATAGTTTCTGTTTATTACTTCCGGTTTAACCGGAAGCGATATGAACTTTGGTATGTTAAATGGAACACCCTGTATATTTTTTAGGATTTTTATTTCACAGGTCATTTCTGTTATAAAACCTTTAATATTTCCATAACCTACCTTTTTGGTTTTGGAGAAAATAGCATTTGAAAATGACAAACGACAGCACAATATGCAGTTTTATGGGAGAACAAATGAACATCACAAAAATTTAAATTGATTTAAATAGTTTTTTAAAAGACTTTACCTTTAGAGACCATTTATTACTACTTCCTGTTTAACCGGAAGTAATGTAAAATTTAAACTTCTAAGTATGTTAACCCTGGTAATTTTAATGGGACACTCTATATAATTCTTAAGATTTTAATTCTTTGGGCTATTCCTGATATGAAACCTATAATATACACATAACCTGTCTTTTTTGGTTTTAGAAAAACGACGTTTAAAAAGGTCCAGACGACGACACGATATCCATAAAACTGTTTATTGGGAGGTAGTTCAAATCTTTTAAACTCCGTTACTCTAAAACTAAAAAGATAGGTTATAGATATATTTAAGGTTTTATATCAAGAATGACCTGTAAAATTTAAATTCAAAAAAATATACAGGGTTTTTCATTTAAAATATCAAAGTCCATATCACTTCCGGTTAAATCAAAAGTAATACACAGATGCTATCATATCCAAAATTGGCATCCGGTGATACAATATATCGTCCCTAAATTTGAAAACGATACGGTTGCACTGAAAAAATAAATTGCTGGATAGTAATTTTGTTGTGACCCGGTATAAGTACATTTTGTTTCCTCTATTTTATAAATAAAGCTGTGGTAAGTTTTTAAATATTCAACTTTAAAAAAATGTTCTGGTACATTCTGTATTATTTAAAAATATATATTTTAATAAGTAGCTAACGTACGTATATATTAATATAGGGGTTGCCATTATACTAGGTGTGTCAAAAATTTTGAGGTTTTTTTAATTAAATATTGCCTTGACCTAATTTTTTAGGCAACCCTTTGGCAGTACCTTTGTTTAAACATTATCTTTAATATAAAACAGTTGGGTGAAGGTCGCCTCCTATTCGGGTCTCGTTCTATATATGTGTATAACATTTTACACCAAACTGCCCAAAACTTTTTTCGCGATAAAAATTGATTTTGCCTATAATTATGATTTGAACAGAACAAAAAAATTGTATACAATTAAATTCTCTATCAAATAACGGTTGCCGAATTGAAAAAAGTTATTTTCGACAAAAATATGCTCAAAAACGAAGCAAAAAAAACACGAAAAAACACGTTTTTTATTTTTTTGTATTTTGCCCTATTATTTTTTTCCATGGGGGTTTAGGTATAGGCATTTATAAGAAAAGAACTTTTATTCTTCCTTTACAAAATGACACTAAGTAGAAGTCTTTAGTGTTTATAGTGTTCGAGAAACGATTTCTTAAAGTTGGCCACTCACACCATTTTTCGGCAATTTTCCCTGTGTTTTCGCAAACAATGTTCTGTAACTCTTTTCTACGCAGTTCTAGGTATAGGCAATAGAATACTCAGTTGAAAGAGAAAATAATTACCTTTAAAGTAGTTTATAGTACAAGGCTCAAAGACTATATATAAGTAAGATATGGATCTTCAAGTGTTTCTACTTTTAACGATATCTAACCTATCTTTTAATTTCTCGTTATAACTTATTTTCTTCTACATTTATGTAGATATAATAAAATGTAAAAAGAAACGCCTATTTTCCTATCTTTAAATTGGTGTATTGTAAAAAATGCTGAGGTTAATTTTAAGCAAAATATGGTTAGTCAAAGTGTCATACGGCAACGATTTTTGTTAATTTTTACGTAAATTTTTTAAATTTGTTTTTTTGCTACGACGGTTTAATAATGTATACATCATTAATATTATTTTAAAAAGGTAATATGGCCTATTACCCACGCCTATTACCCACGCACATTACCCAACTCAATTACCCACGCAGTCGTTTAAATATGCATAAATCCGAAAATTTCTATATGATTTCGACAACCCCGATTTCTAAATATGACTCTTCAGTCAAGGTAACTATTTTTAAGTCACATAATATGAGCAACGATCCATACACAACTTTGTGAATTTGTGAATGGATCGTTGGTAACTACTTACTATCAAAGCTCCTACGCCACAAGTTTTTCTTGAAAAAGTAACCTGTAGAAGTACGAAAAAATGCTTTAGGAAAAGATAGTAAAGCTAAGGAAGAAAAAGATGTTGAAATTGAAAATTTTTGGAACTGCGACTAAATTGGGTAGACAAATAAGCTTTTATTTTTATTTAGCAACATATATACCCAAATACACAAGAAAAGGTTATAACGAGAAATTAAACAAAAAGTAAGAATTAACAAAAATCGTTGCAGTATGACACTTTGACTAACCAAATTTTGCTTAAAATTAACCTCGGCATTTTTTACAATACACCATTTTAAAGATAAGGAAATATTCTTTTTTATTTTTTATCATATCTACATAAATGTAGAAGAAAAGAAAGTTATAACAAGAAGTTAAAAAGATAGGTTAGATATCGTTGGAAGTAGAAACACTTGAAGAACCATATCTTACTTATAGATAGTCTTAGAGCCTTGTACTATGAGCTTTTGAAAGAAAATTATTTTCTTTTTAACTGAATATACCATTGCCTATACCTAAAACTGCGTAGAAAAGAGTTACATAACATTGTTTGCGAAAAAATAGATAAAATTTCCGAAAAATGATGTGAGTGGCAAACTTAAAAAATCGGACTTCTACTCAGCGTAATGTGGTAAAGAAAGGATAAAAGTTTTTTTCTATAAACCAATGTCCATACCTAAACCCCCATGGAAGAAACTTATAGGGCAAAATACAAAAAAAATAAAAAACACATTTTTTTGGTTTGTTTTTTAAGCATTTTTTTGATTATTACAACTTTTCTGTTGATTACTACCTAAAAAAAGTGCGCAATTTTCGATCTAACCTCAAAAAACTGAAAAAGGGCTGTTTTCACCCCGTTCTCAAAAACGCACCCCTTTAAACTCTGCGGTTTTTAAATAGTTGGGGGTCCATTGACTATATGAAATAATAAAACCCCTTTAACGTTGACATTTCATTTTTAAAGCACATAATCAATAGCCTATTAGACTATTGCAGGGTGCGTAGAAGTGCTTCCAAAGCAGTAAGCAAAAATATTTTTTAAAACATATATTAGAGCAGTACTCACTTTTTCCTAAAGGTAATCTCTAATCGCCTTTACAAAGAAATTTTTATAGAAAATTAGAAAAAAGTGGGTTTAGGGTCGTTAAAAATGGTAATTCATATAACCTAACTTTTAACTTTTAAAAAGTTTTATAATAAAATTAAGTAGAAAAAAGGGGTTAATTATCTAAATTAAAAAAATAATAATAATAATTTTTTTGCATTTTGTGCTAATTTTAGATAAGCAAAATTATAAACACAATCTTTTTAATTATTATATGACTAATTACACGTATTTCTAATTTATTTTAACAATTCATAATAATAAGTATTAGTATGCATAAGTATGTGTTATCAAAAAACCAATCAAATAATTTTACTTTATTGAGCTACAATATTTACTGCAGCTGACTAAATATTGATTAGGTATAAAATTTTAATTGTAAACATGTTGTTTATAATTTGTGTTGTCGGT
Source organism: Listronotus bonariensis (assembly GCA_014170235.1). Taxonomy (NCBI): domain Eukaryota; kingdom Metazoa; phylum Arthropoda; class Insecta; order Coleoptera; family Curculionidae; genus Listronotus; species Listronotus bonariensis. Next base: position 55,831 of record JACEGR010000239.1, read on the forward strand.
ATGTCTATATGCAGACTGTCCAAGGATGAAGTTAACAAGAGGACAAATGAACCAAAAAATCATTTTTTGAAAAAAATAAATTTTCATAAAAATATTTTCTTGTAAAAAAAATGGGATTCACGAAGAAAAAAGTTGATGTTGTTTACAGGGTTTGCAAAAACTTAAAAAACATGATTTTTCTCCAAGAGTAAACTACCTATACTTTTCATTTTTAGCAAAATGTCATTAGAAAAATTTATTTACATTCATGTTTGTAAATGATAAAAACAACAATACAAAATTTTATTAAATTCCATAATTTGATGAAAACTGGCGTTTACAGTTGAAAAATTGTGTTTTGTAGAAATTTGGAGAAAGCAGGTATTTGAAAAGTAAATTATAAAAGTTTAAGGTTATTTAATTAGAAAATTTTTAAATAATTAATTTTTGATAACTTCATAATCAGTTTTATGAATCTTTTGATACTTCTGTAACTTTAATAAAGTTATTCCAAATGCTATTCTTAATATTTTTTTAAAGGTATTTTGCTTAAAAATAAAAAATAGAGGTGATTTGCTCTTGTAAAAAAATCATAGTTTTTAAGTTTTTGCGAACCTTGTATACAAATTCAAAATTCTTTCTTCGTGAATCCCATTTTTCACAAGCAAATTTTTTTATATAGAATGATTTTTTTTCGAAAAATGAGTTTTTTGGTCCATTTGTCCTCTTGTTAACCCCATCTGTGGACAGTCTGTATATTGGCACCATAACTCCCGAAGGAAACAAAATAAGCATTTTCGTTTTATTTCACGTCTTGTCTACCAAGCTACAAAATATTTTTTTATTATTGTTAACACCCCGTATAGCGGGGTATGTAAAATTTAATAATTTCGATAATTATTTAATTATATCGGTATTAAAGAAAGCGCGTTCTAAATTAAAACAATTAATATTAAGTTTAAACTTCAAATCATCAAGTTAATAATAAATGTCAATTTCTAGGCCATAAAATAAATCGACAGAGTCAACAGTGTTTGGAAGTGTTAACAACTGAGCTCAACTTTTTATACATGGTGTCCCAACTTTATTTATACCCGAAATAATTTTGCTCCTGTTCAAGATACGAAAATAAACTTAAAATAAAAAATGTTTATTCGAATACACTTTTTTAATATACAAGTGTCTCAAAAACATATTTTTTATTTTTAAGTAAATTTTTTAAATAAAACTCCTGTGCATATTATCAAATTTTGATTCTGTATGTAATTCTACATCAAAAATTTATACACTAACACACTATAAGTTAATTGTGGCTGGTTTTTAAGATATTAACAGTATGCTCATATAGTCATTAACGATTAAGTAATTATTTTTAAATAATTGTGTCACTGTCAGAGGGACAAATAAAAATACAGGTTGTACAGAAATTTATGCATTCAATTTAAATAAAATATTCTACGTCAAAAATAAATCCTAGTTTCCTATATAAACATATGTCCGAAACGCATTTTTAGAGATACAGGGTGTTAAAATTCTAAGAAATAAAAAACATTTTTTTATAATTTCTAAACCGCTCTAGATTTTTAATTAGTATTTAGTACATTGCTTACCAGGAGGAAAGGACATATATTTTATGTAAAATATTTTTAAAAATTACCAGTGACGTCAATACTATATTTACTTCTTCTTAAAATAAAAATTATTTTTAAAATCCCCATTGAATTTGCAAAAATTTGATCTCTTCACTTTTTCCAAACGATGCATAGTTATAATTTTTTTTTATTAAAAACCACTTTGATGCATGACGAAGTTGCGAAAATATTGAAAAAATGTTAAACCTTTAAATCCCAAAATTTCCAATTATAAATAATATTTTTGTAAAGTTTTTAATAACAAATTCGTCATGCATTAAAGTAGTTTTTATTTTTTTCTTTAAAAACCATGCATTGTTCGGGAAAACGTCAAGAAATCAAATTTGTTCCAAATATAATGGAGACTTTAAAAACAATTTTTATTCTAAGAAAAACCAGTGGCGTACCATCTTTTCTTTAAAAAATAGTCCATACAAATATGGTACGGACGTTTCCGGACCTACTTGATATAGGAAACTAGGGCTTATTTTTGACGTAGAATATGCAATGGAAAATTGATGCATAAATTTCGAAACACCCTGTATAATTAATTCTCTTTATTGTAAGAACTACTGAGGCGTATGTCAACAACTAAGTTTAGTTTAAACATATATTTAATTAATGCACCACCTTCTAAATGTTTTGAATTGTACTATTTTATCCTGCCGCGATGAAGAAATTCTCACCTGTAACCGACAGGTGGTGTGTTCCAATGTTATTCGTTTTCAAACCATTTTAAACAGTATGTATGTGATAAAATATCGATTACAAAGAAGCATGTTAGGTCACCGGTTGTAAAATTATCTTGTTTATAAAAGAAATTTTAAGATAAATAACACAAAGAGTAAATTAGAACTTCCTATCCAATATTTTATATATTACCTAATACAAAAAGAAGTGTAAAGGTAAAGTAAGCTACCCATGAAAAACATTTGTTTGCCTTAATTTTGCAAAAAGGCAATTGAAGTAAACTATGTAGTAATTGCCAGTCTGTAAACTAATATTTATTGATACCATTATTTGGATTTAAAGAATTTTTTAAAAAAATATAGTTTTGCACCAGTTGAAATTTTCCAAGTTTTGTATTTTAAAATCTTTAAAAATCATAGCTTATTTCCTAAAAAATGTTGGTATTGTGTAACACCAATTAATATTCATATTACATTTTTTAAATAAAGTTTTTTAAATAGAACATATACAAGCTAAAAATATTGTAGGGTAAACCAGGAAAACCTAAGGTATAAAAACTGATAAATACAAGCTACAAAATAATAGGTTTGGTAAATTCAAATAAAAATTTACAGCTAATGCCACAGTAATTAGATGTGTTTTTGTGACTTGTTAAAAGGGTAATCAACAGCAAAAATAGGTATATAAATCACTATTTAATAATAACTAAAAGTAACAGTTTAATGAATTGTAGATATTGTTTGAAAGAAACTAAACAATAAAAAGTAGTTTAAAATTAATTTTGAACAGTGCTGCACAAAACATAAATATAAAAAAATTTGCACTAGGAGTACCTATTCTAAGGCAGGTTTGGTCATAGCTTTTTTTTAAATAAATTTCATTTAATTTTATTTATTATTAGTTATACTTACATATTATATATGCACCAGATATATACGGGGTGTCCGCTAATTAAAAGAAAAATCACAGATTACCTATGTTAAAATATATTAGAATTTAACCAAACATATGTACCTCGATCCAAAAGTTGATAATAAGGAGATATTTTTAATTTTTTTCGATAATTTTTAATATGTTTTAAATATTTTAGTTGAATTTGGTGGAATGAGGTCCATTTTTTTTCTTCTCAAAAAATATGAGTGGTGAATGTGGAGATGGTAGTATAAGGGTAATAATTTTTGTTTTTGGTCTTTAATTTTCATAAATACCCAATGCTGGTTTTTGAATACAGTGGTATTTAATTTTTTTGCTTGGTATTCTAAAACTTTTTAGAATACTGTATTTAGGGTTTGTATTCAAATACAGGATTTTAGTGTTCGAACCCAACTCTGATTACTAATATTAGCAATGAATTTAAAGTATAGTTTTACCCTGGGGTACCTAATTTCGTCTAGTTCAGTATTATCGTTGATGGATAAAATCTACTTAGTACTTAGTTGTGCTTTTAATTAGGGTAAAACTCGAAAGGTTTTCACCTTTGATAAATTAAGATATAACTTTTTGAATAAGAAGACGACGCAAAGTTTTAACTTTAAGATCGGTTTCAAACTGGTACTTACATTGCTTTCTTTTATTTGCTTCCTTCTTATTCCTTATTACCTTCCATCTGACAGGCTGGCCCCCTGGCGTCGCCACTGTGCTTAGATAACACCATAGGACCGTAATATAATTATTTAGAAGGTACTAAGAGAGCGTTAATAATACAAATATTTATTGCACTCCTATATTAAATAATATCGCACGCCTATGAAAGGACCCGTCAAATAATATTTATTACTCTCTCGCACATCAAATGGACTGTAGTACGAACTTGGTTAATTAAAATACCTATTAACCATTATGAACAGTAAAAGCCATAAACGCTTACTTTGACCAAATAATATGATTTTTGCCATTTTGGGAATTTATTGTTACCATTTTTAATTTAATAATTTAATTTTTTTTATTAAAAAAAAAATTGTTACTGAAAATTAACATCAAACGCTTTTTATTTCAATTCCTGTCAACTTCTTGTCCTATCTTTTTGTTTAAAGTAAAAAATTCTTAGTCTACACTTACTTATTTTAGAATATGACAAAAGCCACATCCAAATTAAGTTAACCTAATTAATAAAAAAAAGTTTTTAAAACTTTGAGTTACTAACAGTGCCGGATTAAGACTATCTTAAGCCCTAAACAATCCCCAGTTTTAAAATTTATGACCACCAAAAAAACAAACGTCCTTACGCTTATTAAACACACACAAAATGCATTTTGCAGATTTTTTGCCTCCATAACGGAATAACCTAAGCAATTTATTAGTTTGCTTATAGCTTAATCCGATACTGGTAACTAACCAAAACTAGATAGAAGACAGTTAAAAGCAAAGTAATTTAACAAAATAAAATAATTACAAGAAAATAGGGGGTCCCTTTAAGCCCTTTAGGCTTTGCCTCTGAAGAGTAAAAGTAAAATTTTTAATTTTTAAATTAAGGTCTCTCGCAGTCACCATTTGGTACCGTTTGAAGTTAATGGGTTAGGATACTTTTTTTATGTCAAAACGGATCTTAAAAAAATGTCTGCTTGCCTTTTGGATCCTAGAATTGTACAAGTTAGTTGTTTTTGGTTGAGATATGTACCCATCCTCTTTTTAGTATTTAGTTTAATGGCCCAATAATATCCATGCTAACGTGATTAGTTTGGACGATACAGGGTGATAAAAGAAATACCAAAGTTTTTCATCTTATTACGTAAAATCTAGTGGCGACCTAGAAGGGAGGGAGGGTAACGGTTTGTACTTTCAAAAAATTTATTTTCTTTTTCGTTTTATCTTAAAAAATAACATTTTAGGAATACATTATTTAAATTTTAAGTTGATCAAAGCAAAACTCTTGAAGTTATTGTTTAGTTAGTCTAGTTACCTTTGACAGCTACGGGCGTTCGCACTTCTATCGTTATGGTCCATTGTGGTTTTTCGAGAATATTTTAATCTTTAAAGAGAGGTAACTACATCCATACAGACATATTTAACATTTTTATGTATACCATACATTGTACAGGATTTTAAAACGAGAAACAAGCGTCAGTCTGTCGTTACACTTTTTACCTCATAAACTTTCAAAGGCGTTTTTCTCAAAGCTACTTTTTAAAAGCCCGTGTTCACTGGTATTTGAAAACTACCTGACCGATTAATTTTAAACTTGGTACACATTTTCTACATATGAAATTTCTGGCACCAACGTTAGGTTTTCATTCTTTTTATCATTAAGAGTTTCCCACCCACAAAATGGAGGATTTTTTCGTAAAAATTGTAGTTTACGCTTTAGATGGCCATCAAAAAAATTTAAATAAAAAAAATAATCAGAGAACGTTGGGACCAAGTTTTGATGATGGTTTGACTAAATTTTAATGATCTTTGATTTCAGATGATTTCCGACCGACTTTATATTTCGTTTTATTTTAGCATCTAACATTACAATAAAAAGTTGGCTTGACCCAATATAATACTTATTTATTTTTTATGGGTAGCTATGTAAATTCTCAGACTCGGTTCCTTGTAGCAATTTATCAAATATACCTTGTTTTGTGCAAAAAATATGGGGGAGTACTAGGCCAGAATGATAATATACTGAGGCAAAAAGTAATGACACTTTAACGGACTGCAGGTAGCTTCCTTTATATTAAACAGCAAAAATATGAGTAGCTTTCGATTCCTTACTTTAAAAACCCTTATATCGAATTTGGTAAATAAATTTCCAATAAAAAATTAAGTATTTAAAAAGAACTAAAATAAAATAAACATTTTGACACCCTGTATTTTGCAAACGATCAACTTTTCGACTAAGGTAAATTTCGTTAAATCGTTGTATTTTGGCCCAAGAGTCTTTAGTAGCATTTTGTACAGACCTTTTAGAGACACCCTGTATCTCTTTAGAGCCACCAGTTTAAATTCAAGCCCAGTTTAGAAATACATTGAACAGAATTGAAGGCATTTAATCATATTTTGCTATTTAATACCAACACAAATTGTTTGATAAGTATACGATAAGATAATAATAATAAGATTATTAATTAGTTGCTATTATAAATGAGTCTATTTTTAATGATTAATATACTTTTGGTTAATAAATTTTTAAGTATTCTTGTTAAATTGGCTTTTCAATATAAATACCCTTTAAAAATAAATGAATATTGTCAATCCAGGGCCCTTTTTCTTTGTAATTTTAGCTGACAAAATAAAGCACAATATAAAGTGTTACCTATTGTTTAAATCGCAATAAAAATAAAATTTAAACCTTATACAAAGTGTCCCATTTAAACAATTGCAAGTTTTTTATTTATTCTAAGTACGCTACTGAATTCTACGGAAAAATTATAAAACTTTTGTATTCAAAGTTTGTTTCTATCTACATAAAGGTCCGAGTATTAAAACCTATTAAAATTCGACGAATTTTAAAAATCACTCTGTACTTTCTAAAACAATCAAGTTGGTGTAAATCTGATTGTGCCATCAAACTAAACACTAAAAAAAGAAACACTTATCTTAGTTTTTTTGTATCTGTTACTGTTTAGCCTATACCCTATAATTCTGACCAAAAACCCACCATGTACATACGAATAAAATAGTACAAATCTATACATTTAAAAGAGGGTGTTCAGTCTATATTGTAATAGTTTAGTTAATTATTTTATTTATTTATTTATTTATTTTTTGTATATAAGTACTTAAGTGCAATATGTAGATATATGAATATTTTTTCAGAGACTAGTGGACTGGAACAAACCTATGCTTTCTCAAGTGGGTAGTTTAGGCATAAAATACAAAGAGTGGGTTGTATCACCCGTAGATAGAGATTTAAGATTATTTGAAAACAACATTTTAGAGAACCTGACTATCACACCTTGGTATATTGTGCCATTGGTTTGGATACCTATTATAATCTATTTAATAAAAGTTGGATCAAGGATATATATAGATATTACAAAAGGTACGTACTACTATTAAACTATAATATTTTTCAGAATTGCCTACTTAACGGATTATGCTTACAAATTAAAGCAGGCCAACACAAAAATTATATGATTACCTTACTTACTATAAAATAACACATGTATGATATTATTAATGATTAATAAGTAAAATTTTAATAAATATACAAACAATAATATTCACAAACAGAATTAAAATCCATAAGCCTTCGTTAAGTTGGGGTTAGATGTTGTTTGTTTTTCTAAATATAAAATTGTTTACCACTAACCATATAATTAATGTTTATAACGTTGGCCGCCGTAACCCGCTCTACAATATTGTATTTAATTATCAAGGCCGCCTTAGATAAATTTAAAAACTGTTTTATTCTTCTAAGCCAATTTAAAGGCAGCCTTGCGCTTTATTATTATTATCTTAAAACTATTAGGTTAAGGGGTAGGATATAGGTAACAAAAAGGGTTGGAAAATAACTGTTATGATTTAAATTATGCAAAAGTGTCGAAAATTCAGTGTTATTTACTTACAAATTGTATTTTTACGGCATTAAGGAGAAAGGTTTATTAAAGAATTGGTAAATATTACCTTATTATATACTTTTTCAACAAAAGGATAATTATGGCGGTTAATATGTAATTTTTGAACGTTATTTACTTACAAACTAAGTAGGGTAGGCAAAGCGGTTCCACATTAAAATCTGTTGTTTTAAAAAATTATTATACGAGGTTTTTCATTTAAAATAGAAAAGTTGACAACATTTTCGGGTAAACCGAAACTGTCACATAGGAGCTAAAACCCTAAAAATCTGCATTCTATCCGGCCTTACATCTCATTTAAATTTCAAAATCTTACAACACTTCTGAAAAAAATTAAAAGACTTGCGAATAATTCTGGGCACATGGTATAAAGGATACCTCAAGGGGTTTTATTAATATTTTTTCTAAAAAACTTAAAAATATTAAAACTTGATTTGGACTGCTAATAACAATCCAAAACAAATTAGCCAAATTATACTCTTTCAGGCGGTCCCAGACACTTCGTACTCGGCAAATAGCAAATGTTCGTGTCGATTGCCATTTTCAAAATGGACATAGGCGCGGACGACCAAGCTGTTGTTGCTGCAGCTTCCATATTTAAAACTTCTATCTTTAAAATTAATAGAGATTTTGGCCTGAAAAATAGAATAGGACCTTATTTCTTCTTAAATAAGATGCTGTTTTTATTAACACTTTAATACTCATATTTTGTTAAAAAAAAAAAAAAATTTACGGTCCAATTGGACAGGCTCCGAACTGCCCACTTTGTTCGTTCTTTCATCCCTATTGTATCTAGATGGTGGAATCTACTGCCCACAGAGGTATTTCCTTCCCCCTCGTATTTAAGTCCCGTGTCAACCTCGCTTAAAACACCGACAGCTTTGGTGTGGGCTCTAGGCACAATAATTGCGCTAGATCCAGAGTCTGACGCCTGGGTCTGTGATTTTTTAAAATTATTTTTATGTTTATACTTTCTATGTTATACCAAAGTTTCCTAAGAGTTTTTTGTTAAATAAGTTTAACTTTTAATAGTGTTTATAGTATTCCATATTTGGGTACCTATTCCATATTTGGCTACCTTTATCATTTTTAATTAAAAAAAATCTTTATTGAAATTGATTAATGTAACTTAAAATTTTTACAAAATAAAGGACAAATATATGAGCGTACACTTTATATATGTCCCCAAATCCGACCTCCCTTGGAATATTGTTCTCATATCTGGGGCATGGCGTCCCCCACAACCCTAAACATTCTTGATTCTATTCCAAGAAGAGCTATTCGTCTCATTTCTGATCCTTTACTTAGAGAAAGGCTTCCTTCTCTTGCCCATCGTCGGGCTGTGGGGGATTTATCGCTTTTTTATAGGTACTTCCACGGCTTTTTCTCAGAAGAACTGTCCAGTATAGTTCCTCCACTTACGGTTCCCAAAAGAGAAACTCGTGGTTCCGCGCGTATGCATCCCTATACGGTCCAAGTGGTCAAGCCCCGAACTTCCCACTTTGTTCGTTCTTTTGTCCCTAGAGTTTCTAGAATGTGGAACCAGCTGCCCGCAGAGGTCTTTCCTTCCCCCAAATCTTCAAGTATTTAAGTCCCGTGTCAACAAACTCCCTCTTACCTCGCTTAAGACACCCACGGTACGTTAGTATTTAGGCTTTTAGCCTTCGTGGTTTGTCCAAAGATAAAAAAATTATTGGTATTAATTACTACAATTTTTTTTTTATAATGTTTATGCAAATTATGTGTAAAAAAACAAAATGGTATTCCATATTTGGTCACATTCCTCTATCATATTTGGTAATTTAATAGCTTATCCACTTTTTTATACTTTTATTTTAGATCCAGCTCCATCAGGAGCACTAGCTTTTACATACTTTTAGGAGTTATTTTATGGAGTCTTATAGAATATTCCTTACACAGGTGGATATTCCACATGGAACCTTCAGGGCATTCAAAAGCAATGATATATGTTCATTTTGCTATACACGGATTACACCATAAAGTAAGTAGCTAATAAAAATTATTTGACAATATAAATATTAATCTATGAGGAACACTTTAAACACTTTCGACATACAATACATTTCAAAGTTGTGTCGCCATACTTACTTTTATCAAAATAAACGGTCCATAATATTACAGCGTATAAAACCAGGGGCGTAACTGCCGCCGTATGTGCCGTCTTAATAATACGGGGCCCCCGGGCTATGAGGACCCCCAAATGTGTGTAAGCAAAAAATAGTGTGGGGCCTTTTTTAATAGAAACGAAAAAATCAATGCTAAAATAAGTAAAACAATGTTTTTGGAAAGTGGAAAGTTTTTTTGGTCTTAAAAAACATTTTTGGGACCCTCTAACTCATTGTGATACGGGGCCCCGCCAAGACAAGCTACGCCACTGTGTAAAACTAAAATTAGCTTTTATATACAGGGCAGTATAGAATGTAGTTACGTTTTTTATGTGGTATTTTTTAATTAATATAATAAAACAAATTTACACTTTTTAGATTATTACGACCTTGAAATCTCTTTTGATGTAACCAAAACTAAAATTGGCTCTCTCTCTCTCTTGTTTTTAATAAAAAATACAAATTTACATTTTTTACATTATAACAACCTTGAAATCCCTTTTGATGTAACCAAAAATAATATTAGCTCTTTTGTTTAAAATCAAAGCGCCCACTCTTTTAATATTTAAAATGTTTAGTCCTCTTTCAATAATCGTCACAACATGATATTTATTTTCAAAATGGCAGCAAGAAATGTCTGTTAAAGAAAATAATCAGCGATAAATTTTTTAAAAAATTTTTTTGCCACATATATATATATATATTTAATTAACGCCTTTGTGCTACCATTTAAGGTTTTATTTTACTAGTTTTCAGTTTAAATTGCTTATTTATTTTTTATTTTACAGTCACACTTTTTATGTATGTCCTCAAAGGGTATAACTTTTGTTTTTAAAGAGAATTGTTTAGTATGTTTTGCAATTATTTGCATAATATAATATAAAAATTGGATACGTAAATATAAAATAAGTTTTTACGACTGCAAAATAAACCTGCCATTAATGTAAAAACTGTACCAGAATTATTTTTTCGTAAATAGTATTACTTTTGGGGCATTAAAATTAAGGTTGTTGTCGCCATGTATATTACATAGATATTTAGCATTTAAAACTCATTAAATTTTTACGTTTTGTTTTAGGTACCTTTCGACACACGTAGATTAGTATTTCCGCCAGTACCCGCCGCTGTTATAGCATTAATTTTGTATAAATTATGTTCCTTTGTGTTTGCTGATTTCAGTATTATTTTGGTTGTAGCAGGTGGACTTATAGGTAAGATAAAAAATCCTTTTATGATTTAAAAAAATGTACACGGTGTACGGTATCGTTGCAATTGCAGGGTTTCTTGGTTATTATTAAAGATAGAGATTTCCGGTTTTCGACATCTTTTGCTACTTTTTAATGAAACGAAAGACGACAGTTGAGGTTTTTCATGGTTGTTAACATACAGGCCGAAATTTATTTTTTTCCATATTTGGACCCCCTTGTATTTCAGTTGTCTTGTAACTTGCCACAAAAGTAAAAACTGATATTAGTTAATATTTTAACGAATAATTCAGTTTTAGTTTTTTTTTATTTTAACTTTTTCAAGATATACCTACACCAAACAAAAAAAAAATAGTTTAATGCGACTGCCTTGAAAAATTAAAAAACTGAATTAGAATTAAAAGCTATTCATAGCCAGCATCAATGGAAAACATATTATTACAAGTTTTTATTCAGCATGTGGTTTAAAATATACAGGTTTCTGGCATTTTCTTTTTGTTTTATATATCCGCTTTACTTGACAACCAATAGGAGGATCTGCTTAAATACCCTTATATTAGACCAGGGTAGATAATCTCAGAAACGAAAAAAAATTATAGTAGGATAAAAGTCATTTTAAAAGGTAAAAAATATCACAAAAATAAAAGGAAAAATAAATTTTAGGTGATCTGAGGTCGGGAAGGGGAAGGGGGTGGGAGTTTAAAGGGAAAAATGTTTTTTATTGATTTCCGGCAAAACTACAAATCTTACGAAAAAAGTTAAATGGCAATGTTATAGGTAGGAAAAAGAAACTTATGTATTTACACTTTCTTTTTCATAACCTCAAAATTTATTAGAAAATTTTAAATAACCATATTTTTGGTTTTTTAGTTTTATCTTTTATAAAAAGAAAAAGAAAAAAATTCAAAATTTGGTGTTCTTGGTATGTCCCAAACACACTGTAATTTTTTGAAATTAAAATATTTATTTCTCCAGCTTATTTTGACTTAACATCGAAAAAGAACCCTTATTTTTAATTAAAAATTCACGTGTCAAAATATCGGCTTTTACAAAAATAACGGTAGGCCTATTGTTCGCTAAAATCTCTACATTTCGATGGTGTATAAAAATGTATATTACCACGGTAACATTTCTCAGGAAATGAATTTTCATAGAACTAGTAATTTTGCCGAAAATCATCAAAAACCGTTTTTACCCTTAAAAACTCACCCCTTCCACTTTCTGACCTCAGATAGCCTGTAATTAATTTTTTCTTTTATTTTTTATAATTTTCTTTACCTCTTCAATGGGTTTCATCCTGCTATAATTTTTATTTGAATTCAAAAATTATCGACCCTGGTCTAATAATGATTTAAAAAAATCGGATCCCAGATTTTTGCATTTCTGACAACATTAACTATTGTAATGTATAGTTTTTTTACACCATTAGAAAATTAAGATTTTAACGAATAAAACGACCATCTACATTTTGGAAAATGCTGATATTTGGACACGTGAATTGTCGTTTGAAAATAGGGGTACTTTTTCGATATTTAGTTAAAATAATGTAAAAAAATATTTTAAACCAAAAAATTACAGTGCAGTTGGGACATGCAAGGGTACGTTTAAATACAAAAGTTGTAGATCTTTTTATTGCTTGCTATTTTTCACCTAACCCCCCTCTCTCTCTCTCCCTTTCAGACCTTAAATAGCCTGGAATTTATTTTTCCTTTAATTTTTGTTATTTTCTCTACCTTTTTCAATGGGCTTTATTTTACTATTTTTTTTTCACTTTTTACGTTTGTTAAAGGCTTTGGCACTAGCCTATTAAGCTAATTTAAATATTGTGAAGTGTCAGAAGTGTAAGTCTCTATTAAAAAGGCGTTAATTGCCCAAATCTATTGTTTATATTTAGGTATGCCTAATTTTTACTAAGTGAAAGTTTTAGGAATAAAACTTTATGTTTTATTAAACCCTAGCAATGGGCGGAGGTGCCCAACATGTTGGATAACAAATTAAAATTTTAAATTTAAATTATTTAAACCCCATAACTTATTGCCTAATATTTATTATAAGTCCTAGACACTCAGATTTTTCAAACTAAATGGGAAAAAAATCAAAAAATGCAATAGCATACCATTTTTTCTTAAAAAATATTTACCCCATACCCCTCATGAACGACTTGGGTGTTTTTTTTCTTGTGTTTCAAAAAATTTCTTCTAATGTATTGGAGGCGTCCCCAAAGTTTAAAAATATCTAGATGAGTATAAAAATTATTATAAAAAAAACAATATTTTTCTAAAATTTTTAATAACCCGTAGTTCACAAACTTAGAAGTTTGGGAGATATAGTTGAATCACTTCTTAAAGTTTGTGCGTCTTAATTTTTACAGAAGAAAAATTTCATCAACCTGCATCAAAAACGTTAGTTATTTTATCTTTAACGATTGTATCCACTGAGTAATAGATATTGGACCGATTAGACATTGCGTTTAAAAATTAGGACTTGGACGGAGTTATCCGCTAAGCGGGGCTTCCCAGACCTCTCTTGTAAAAGAATTGTTTATATATTTTTTTTCTTTATTAGTTCTACAAGCTGGTAAAATTAATGACTCAAATTTAGGAACACCCATTATATACATAAAAATAATAATCAAACTCTTTTAGGTTATGTACTTTACGATATGATACATTTTTATTTGCATTACGGAGCACCAAGAGAAAATACCTACTTCTATCATTTAAAGAGATACCATAATCAACATCATTTTGCACATCATGACAGTGGTAAGCATTTAATAGACAATTTAATATATACTATATATAATATACTACCCTCAATGTGTCACTCCCCATAGAAAATGTAAAAAACACATAAACTTTGCTTATTTTCAATCAAATTCTATTAAGTTTCTAAAGGTGGTCACAGCAGCCCCTAACATTCTAAATGGAAAAGGGGTTAAGTAATACCTTGCTTTGAGGCAATTAATTGCCTTATACTACACACTTCACTTGTTTGTTTAGTACTTTCGGAAAAATCAGGAGGCCTCTTGTGATACAAGTGAAACGCGTCATTGGGGAGGATACTGTTAAATGACATAAAAAGCAGGAGTTTTTCTCTTAACTGTGTAAAAACACAGATTACATTTCGTGTTAAGTTTCATAACCCGAATCGCAGATTAGCCCACAAATAGCAATTTTAGTATGAATTGCATAAGGTGATACTTAGGCACGTGTGCACAATTTCCCAATTTAACGTTTTATGCATATTTTATTTATTTATATTTTATTCTCTTAAATTAATTTTAATATATGTAGCACGGCCATTATATTGCAACAAAATGGACTAGTACCGGATGTCCCATGAAATAACTTCGCCGCTCTACAAAATATCTCTACACTCTTTATATTTTACTTATATATACGTCAATTATTGCTAGTTCTTGAGATATCAGCAAAATGCTGATATCTATGATACGATATATATATATATATATTCTACTACCTTACACCCAGTTACACCCAGTATTTTTGGAGTCAGGTTTCTACTGCTTACAACCCCCTTTTCAAAATTGTTTTGTGTCTATATATAGAATTTGTGGGTCTTTGTTTTTCGAGTTCAACTCTGTCGAACTTGTTATTGTAAAATTTATGAAGTGTTTTCTTCTGCCATTCTTGTTGAGTCTTGCAAAAATTCATTATTAATAATTTAGATTATAGTTTTAATAAATTCAAATAATATTATTTATATTTTTAGGTTACGGAATAAGCAGTGTCTTTTGGGATAAAATTTTTGGAACTGCCATTCAGCTTAAGAAATTAAATAAAGCCATTATATGGTAAAAAAAGTCTGTGTTTTAAGTACTGATTGTTTGCCAGTGATGATTTGCTATACCTTGCCATGTATATGTGAAAAAAAAGTTTGTGTATTTTTTTTTATACAATATTTTTGTTATTTATATAAGTGCATAAAATAGAGATAATAGACAGCCCAGTCTTATATTTTTTTAATTCTTAAAATCTTTCTGTTAGTTTTCTTTTTAGTTATTTTTAAATAAATATTTTTAGAAAATATTAGTTTTTTACTTTAATGGACCCCCACCGATTCTCAAACTGCCTGTCCATATTTTGACCCATTTTGATAGCAAATAACTTGAAAACAAATAAAGTTGCAGTTTTTGCAGGAAGCATTATATTTTTTATTATTTTATCCTCGCCATTTTGTTGCAACATTTTATAAGCACAAAAACAAATTGACCTATTTTTCATTATATGGAACTTTGATATTTTAAATACAGCACCTTGTACAGGGTGTCCAGATTTCATTCCAATTCCAGGGCTTCTCGGTTATTACTAAAAATATAGAGACTTGCGGTTTTTGCTACTTTTAGATGAAACAAAAGATGACACTAAAAGATTTTTCATAGCCGTCTTATAGTTTTTGACATTAAGGGCGAAATTTATTTTTGTTTTCATATTTGGACCCCCCTTGTATTTTAGTTGTCCTGTATAATAACTTAAACTGGATTTATAGATTCACGTTTCCATAGGCGTAACAAACCATTGAACCTAGAAGGGGGGCCTGGCAACACCATGAAAGGGGCCCGGACGCCGCTAAAACATTTTATTTTTTTCTGGGGGAGGGGCGGCCTCCCAGGCGTCCTCCTAGTTACACCGATGGACGTTTCTGTTTCGTTTGCCATTTGACGTTTTCAGTTAGAAGATTAAACAACAATAACTTTGCATTTGTCAATTTATAGTTTCTGTTTATCGTTTCTATATGCCATATCAAAAAACCGAAACTTCAAACGGCGACCGGTAACCGGTGGCGGCGCTAGCTTTTTTAGTTGGGTGATATCCGGTAACAGTGGCGTAGCTACTATAGGGCTGAGCGGGGCAGTGTCCCAGGGCATCCAAGGTAAGGGGGCCCTTGGGGCTTACCGAAAATTATTTTTTTCTCTCAAAATATTTTGGGTTAGTCAATATATGAAAATGGTAAAATAAAGTTTTTTTATTAAATGGGGACCTTGTTTTTTTTGCTCCTAAAGCATTCTTGGGTGGTCTGTATATGAAAATGTTAAAATAAATAAGTTGTTTTTATTACATAGGTTTTTTTTTGCTTTTCAATTTTTCTTGGGGTCCCTACTTTACTTTTTGCCCCAGGGCCCCTGCTGACCTAGTTTCGCCACTGGCCCAGCAAAAAAATTTAAAGGGTGGGCAGCCAAATGTCCACCACATCCCTATTAGTTTAGGAGTTGTATTTATTTTTTGTCTTTAAAAAGGCAAACACCCAGTTTTAAGCCTGTTGTCCTTAAGAGCGGTTTTTCGCTCGCGGATAATAATTCAGCGTTGTAATTGGTTAGTGCAAATTTAAAATGCTTTTCCCGCCATTTTAGACGCGGATCCGCAAAAAGTTGAGATGAAGTTAACTTTTTGCGTTTTCCACTAGATTGTGCGGATTTTTTAAATTATAATAGCCCGGAACTATAACCTTAAACTAGTTGATGAGCTTGAGGAGTTTACTGAGAAAATTCAAGTTATTAAAGTTTCCTTCAGCAAGGAACTTAGTTATGATAACAAAAACTTTAATTATCATAAATGGATTTTTTATAATCACAAGTTATGAAACTACCAGTAGTAACTAAATTAAAATTTCAGAAAATTTCCTATTACTACTGATACTTATTTCATTAGGTTATTAGCCCCTTTAGTTACGGCTGTTAGAAAACTTAATCATTTTTTTGTATCATAAATTTTTATTGTGGTAACTAGATATCTTAATAATGGTTATTAGACAAACTTTATAAAATATGTCTGCATTACTGTAACTACCTTGTCTTATTATGGTAACTAACTTTACGACTACAATAACGTAAGTGGCTTACTTATTATAACTAGTCGGAAAAGCTCGGACAAATTCGTAACTAAAACGAAGCAATCGTAAACTTGTTTGTTCATCAAAGGTTCATTTTGAATTGTTCATCGAACAAGCTAAGTACGAAACAACAGGGCCGTATTAACTGTATGAGGCGCCCTAGGCTAGAATTCAAAACACCTTATTCATACAACACACTTTTTTTAACTCCCCTGTCTGGCGCCTATTTTTTTCATGGCGCCTATTTTTTTCATGGCGCCCTAGGCTGTAGCCTAGTCAGCCTAATGATGGATAATACGGCACTGCGAAACAACTTTTTTACAAATGTACTTGCTATTTAGTTTTTTAACAGGTTTATTTGCAAAAGATATTTCAGTCCTGATAATTTTATCGAATACAGTGTTTTTTTCATTATTTATATATAATTTTAATGCACCTTTTCCTAAAAACAAAATATTTTAAATACCGTAGAAATATTATAATAAAAAATATCCTTTGCAGTTATATATTCTGATAACTTACAATTTCTGAAAACAAATATTTATAGGACATATCCAAGTGATAAAACTTCCTCCGGCTTTTACCAAAAATTTGGTTCAGCCAACAACAGGCAGCAAGAGTACTCTCTGTCGGCACCTTTGAACTTTTTAAGACAATTTCTGTGGCCTTGATGCGACGTGTAGAACAAGGCGGTAAATGTAGACTTGTACACCCTCCTTATTATCCAGTTAAAATAGTTGCTTTCTTTTTGTAACTTATCTCAGCTCAGCAAAGCAAAAATCTTAGCTGAGCTAATAAATAGAAAAGGTGTAAAAGGAACTATTTTTTAATATAATTCTATACTCAACCAAATTCTCAACATCTCTTATAACAATAGAAATTTAAAAAAAAGTAAATACCAAGTCTAAAAACAAACTTTAAAGTATTTCTAACCTCGAAATGGACAGGAATACGTCTGACGTACATAACTTTCAATAACGTAGCAAAAATCTTCTTTTAAGTAAGATATCCGACATATTAGCCGCGGCAAGGGGGGCGGTATCATTCTTAACTGAGCGGAGTTCCTATTTTAAAAAGGAACCATCATCTAGGCAGCCGACTTAAAATTAGCTAAGATTTGAGGTATAAAAGGAAAGCAACTAATATTCGAAAATTAGTTTGTACGTGTAATCATTCGTAAAATAAATGTATTTTTTACCAGTACAACAATATAAAAGGAGTTTTATTTAAACCTACGTAATCTTCATTGTTTTAATATTTGTGCTCTTCTATCATTTTATAACTAGGGCTGTATAAAATCTAACGAACTTATAAATTATTATGATTTATTCAGATATTTCATGGAATTACTATAGAATATATTTTATGTTTATCTTTTATATATTAGACTTATGTGCCAATCAGGACTGTTAACCTCTTAAATTTATATTTTTATGTGTATTGAAACAGTACAACTTTAAATATAGAATGATAAAAGAGTTGTTTCGATCCACCAGTCCTACACCGGGGTGTGCGTTCAGTGGTAGCAAATGTAAAGCTCCTTTTAACCACTTGGCATTGACCGAATAACCGGTATTATAGTCTAAACTTAAGTGCTAGTATCAATCATTACATATACACATATAAACTGACCATCTGCACATAGTGTATCTTACTCGCTGTGGACAAATTACAGTCTATCGGCCGAATCGGCCCTGCCGCCTACTGTCAATAATAATAATAATATTCTATTGCTTAAACGCAACCCAGGTGATGTATAGCTGGATGAACATAAAAATATTTTTTTGTGACTTAATCAGTTTTTACAAACAACAGCAAGAGGGGTTCTAGGAATTTCTGTACTTTGGTATATCTGTTTTCTACACATGGGACCAATACTCAATTTCAGAGTTTAAATATTATATCCACTAGGAATGTAATTTAAATCATTCTAAAACTTGGTAAAAAAACTTACAATTTGACATTATTCCCCAATAATTGTGTTGTTTTACATACATAATCTGCAGTTTAACATATTAAGTTTTGTGTGCATTTATATTTTTTGTACAAAATAATAAACGTTCTAGTAGGATAGTGCCAAATGCAAACTGCAAGTTTTAAAATAAATATACTTTTTTATTGAAAAGTGGGTTTAATATTAAAACTCTTAAATTAGATGTGGTTACTATGCGCAGAAACAAATATATTAAAATACTGAAATTCCTAGGATCGCTGTGGCCACCCGGTATTAATTTTTTTTAAATAAAATGGCGAATGCGAGATTATTAAATGCACTTAATTATGGTAATTGGACAACTTTAGTTACCTTTGCCGTAATAGTAGGTTATGGTTAGTGCAAAAAATTATACTGGTAGAAATATTCCTAGTTACAGTAAAAAATTTAACTTAATTATCACAGCAGTTCATCTTTCTATCACAGCTTTACAAATTAATAACCATTATTAAAGGGATATAATAACCAATGGAAAAAGTTTAGTTAAGACTATTAAAGAGCGTTAATAAACCCAATTATACTCATTGTTATGACAATTAAGCAACTTATCAAACGTTATTAGATACTTTAATTACAATTATGTGACAAACTTAATAACGGTAGTAGGTCGGTCTAATAATCGCTGCTACCAATACTACTAAAGATTATTATTAAAGTTGTTTATCAGTGGTAACTAAAGTATCGCTGTAAGATTACTTTAATAATGGTAACCACCCATCCACATTATCCCCTATTTAATGCAGATATTTTAGTTATCGTTATTAAATTTCTAGTTATGGTAATTAAAGTTTTTCTCAGTGTTGCTTGAAGATAAGACAAGACGTTAAATATCCATTTTAAATAAAAGAAGTGTTATGGACGACACTTATTTTAATTATTTACTTCAGTATGATATTTGGCGAAAAAAATATCGTTTATCCTACTTTTAATACGGCCAAAAAGACTAAAAAGGAGGCACAGGTTTTGAGTTAGAAAAGTTCATAGCCAATAGTATACTTTATTAAAAAGTTAAGACAACGTGATGATAAAAAACACTTTAATTATTTGAAAATGTCAAATGAGCAACATATTGTTATAGAAAGTTAAGTCAACTATTAGCAAGCCCACACAGTTCGTGAGAAAATAACTGCAGGCGAGCGTCTAGCTTGTATTCTAAGGTAAATAGATAACAAATAATTAATAGTTTAAAAAAACTAAAAAACACGCTTTTATATGCAACCGAACTAAAAATTAGAAAATAATTTTTCATTAAAAAAAATATTGTCAATTCATAGTAAAAAGCGTGGGGTGCATTTTACTATTTTTTCATAACTTTTCCATCATAGATATTGGCAAATATAATAATTATAACATTTAATATATTAAGCACCCCACGCTTTTTACTATGAATTGACAATATTTTTTTAATGAAAAATTATTTTCTAATTTTTAGTTCGGTTGCATATAAAAGCGTGTTTTTTAGTTTTTTTAAACTATTAATTATTTTTCATTTTTAGTTCGTTATATCAATTAATTTTTTAAAAATAAATGCTCCAGTTTATTCACTAAAAACTCACTAAAAAATTTCTTCTTCATTAAGTAGCAAAGTTTAAAATTTTGCCAACAGATGGCAATCCAGGCAATGTTTGGACCGTTGCCAACATATTGCAACCCACTAAAAAATTTCTTCTTTATTTAATAGCAAAGTTTGAAATGTTGCCAACAGATGGCAACCTAGGTGTTATTTTTATAATATAATGGAATTTTTTTCCTGGCGATCAAAAACAAGATAACGGGATACTGTTTGCAGATTATTGCATTGTCATGGGTCCTTAATACGTGTGCAAAGTTTCAAAGAAATCGAATAGCTTGATGAAGTTGGTTAAAATTAGGCTCAAAGATTCCGTTACATAGGCAGCCAGATGGATAGATAGATAGTTACAACCCAAGTTAATAAAAGCGTGTTAAAAAAGTGTATGTGAAAAGACTAAGACTAAGACAAGCTATTAACTAAAGTTGCCTTATTTTTTACATAATTAAATTAAAATTGTTTATTATTATCCATTATCAAATCCATTTGCCATCCCACAGACAGATGATGATTGACATCTAGTGACCTTCACAAGCGTAGTATCAACCAAAGAAAATTAAGTTAAGCTACACCAGCATGACAACCTTATGAAAAATCCAAATATTTGGTTCCTTGCATGTTTGATATAAAACAAAAGCTTTTCGAAAAAATTTTTGCTTATTAGATTCTGAGAAAACAAAAAATTGACCAATATATCTTACTAATACTTTTAGTGTTTTATGTTATTTTCTTTAATAAATGACATAACCTTTCGTAATTTAAATTTTAAATACACATAACTGACGGAAGAAAATTCGAACTTTTCCAAACTTTTTGATAGGGTATTTTACTTTATATTTAAAATTTATACCAAAATTCGTTTCTAATAAAATAGCGCAACATACTGTTAATTTAAAGTATTGCGACCTGCAGAGGTTAGTTACCCAAGAATTTTGTTATTCGGATTCCCTGATTATTAATTAAATAAATAGTTCATGAGATGGTTTTTTAACAAGATGTTTTAGCGTTTTCTTGTTTCTTGCTCAATTAGCAGGTTGGCCAGCGGTTGAGCGAGAACAAGATATAGGTAGGTTACGTGCTCTCGCCCAACCGCGCCCACCCTTCACGCCGCCACTGGCAACGAGGTTAAATACAGCATTTTGGAAAAGTCCCGTACGTCGTAAGTCCAGTCCTGTCTAAATCTGTTTGACCAAAATTGGCAAACCTAGAGAGAACTACAGAACACAGGTTTTATTTTCAAAAACAGTTAATGTCAAGTTTTTAATGTAGTCAGGATATTAAAAAAAAACTTTATTAACCCTATATGAGTAACTCTATACATATTTTGGAATTTCTTTGTTAGTATAGCTGTATTTTTGCGCATGTAGAAATATATTTGAAGGTTCGAAGGAAATTATTTTTTTTCTTTGTAAGTTAGGAAAAAAAACTTGACATTAATAAATTTCTTTTAAAATTTATGAAGACGTGAAACATTTAATTAAAATCTGCTGGACTGTTTTT
This sequence comes from Listronotus bonariensis, assembly GCA_014170235.1. Taxonomy (NCBI): domain Eukaryota; kingdom Metazoa; phylum Arthropoda; class Insecta; order Coleoptera; family Curculionidae; genus Listronotus; species Listronotus bonariensis. Next base: position 77,879 of record JACEGR010000239.1, read on the forward strand.
TGTAAAAATGCTCTAACACATTGATTTACTTTTGGCTGCGGTTTTTTCATGGAAAATGTATCCGCTAATTAATGGTACACAGAAAAACTACAAATTATAGGGTTTCAAAGTGAATAATTAATAGTTTAAAAAACTAAAAAACACGCTTTTATATGCAACCGAACTAAAAATTAGAAAATAATTTTTCATTAAAAAATATTGTAACTTCATAGTAAAAAGCGTGGGGTGCTTAATATATTAAATGTTATAATTATTATATTTGCCAATATCTATGATGGAAAAGTTATGAAAAAATAGTAAAATGCACCCCACGCTTTTTACTATGAAGTTACAATATTTTTTTTAATGAAAAATTATTTTCTAATTTTTAGTTCGGTTGCATATAAAAGCGTGTTTTTTAGTTTTTTAAACTATTAATTATTTTTCATTTTTTAGTTCGTTATATCAATTAATTTTTTAAAATAAATGCTCCAGTTTATTCACTAAAAAATTTTTTCGCTATTTTGTCAAGAGTAGCAAAGTTTTTCAGATGGACTTTCTGAAAATAACCTAATATGAAATTTGAGTAAAATCGATTCAGATCGAACTCTTGAAATGGCCGGTGGTTGGTACCACTGGGACGTACAGGTGACAGATGACACTTGGTGGTATCAAGCAGTGGTTATAATAATAATATAATGGAATTTTTTTTCCTGGCGATCCAAAGCAGGATAACGGGATACTGTTTGCAGATTATTGCATTGTCATGGGTCCTTAATACGTGTGCAAAGTTTCAAAGAAATCGAATAGCAAAATATATTTTTTTATCCATTGGTCCTCTTGTAACTACCATCCAAGGACAGTTTGTATTTAAAGGGTTTCCCAAAAATAGGCTATGACCATTAAGTTCATTTTTTAAATGGAAATAATCTATTTTAATTATATTTTAAAATTCCACATCGAATTTTAACCATATTGTTGCCTATGTCCTATATATGTGGAACCTATGTTCCATACCTAAAGTTAACATAGTGAGTGGTCGTTGATTATTTTTGGGCTACCCTGTATATATAAATGTACCATGATAAAAACGCAGAAAAAAATAAAGATCGACGTTTTTAACGTTTTTACAAAAACAAATCATTAAATTTTAAATTAATTTGTTGCAACCCACTTGCACCCCTTATTTAGAGATGATGGAATAAAGGTACTTGCACACATATACACTTTTGTGATGCAACTTGATATAGCGGGATAATAAATAAACTTTATGTTTACCGCAAGCATGCTTGTGTAACATAAAGTTTATTTATTATCCCATTATAAAAAGTTGCTTCACAAAAGTGTACATGTATGTGTGCAAGTACCTTAAAATTGATGCAGATCAAAATTATTGGTTCATTATCTTTTTACTATTGTCATATACATATAATGATAAAGTAGTAAAAATAAAAACGTTTGAAAATTATGTTTTTAAATTTCTTTAAAGCTTAGTTATAAATTGATTTCCATTGGATATTGGTCTTAAATAAACAGAATTAAACTGTATTTTAAACATCAAGTTCTTTTATTTCACAACATACTTACAAGTTACAACAAATATAATAAAGAAAATGTATTTTTAATTTTTAACAAGTTATACTTTGCTATAGTGAAATACTGAAACAATTGTGTTATATAATATTATGTAAATTCGACATCAAAAAGATGTGTACATGCAACTACCAAAAAAATGATAAAAATACATTTAAAATGGAATGAGTTAGGATAATACATTGATTAAGTATCTACAAATAAATTCATTTTAGTGCCTATAAATGAAGTACATGGAACAAATATTGAATACAATATTCATTTACTGGCGGAAATTCTTGTGAATTTCTGGTTTGATATCATATACCAATGCCAAGATTTCTTGAATGACCTGAAATTAAAAATCATGATTTTAGTAAACAATAAAATATTCAGGTGTCTATACAAGTCATTTAATCCCTTCTACTAATCTGCTACACACTCTTATAAAATTCCTCTCTGCAACCAACGCGCCGATCCGATCCAAACGAAATCAGTACTTTCACGTTTTGTTGGACAGCGGCATGGCTCAGGTACAAACCACCTCGAATATTGCCTATGCTTTAACATACTATGTAACTTCCTATGGTCGGTGGTTTCGTATCCATACCCGTAAAATGTATTTTTACTAATAAAAACTTTTTAAGCATCTACCAGGTGTCCACCAGATTATTCAAATTTAATGTATTTGCTTTTTGATCATATACACAACATAAGCTTTGTCCTTAATCTAACTAAAACTAATATAATAAATTTGTATAAACAACGACGCTACAATAAAAAATACTGAAAACATTAATGTGATAAAGTAAGACATCAGTTTTTTATTTCAAGATTATTATTCTGACTAATAAAAACATAACCGGTGGCCTTCTGTGCTGTGAGTTTTATGTTTGGGTGAAATGTGCAAAATTTGGAACAAATGATATTTTAATATCTTGTGCTTGATTGTATGACCAGGTCATTTACAGTATTTTTTTAATTAAATAAATACCTTGTTATAGGTTAGTGTGTTATTATCTATTACTACTTAAGAAATTGTTTAATAATGTTATACTTAATTATAAAAGAAAATGGTAGTAGATTTAACACTCAATCTGTACGGAGAAGCTTAAATTATTTTAAAATAAATATACAGGGTAATAAATTTTAAAAAAGTAAAAGTTTCTAGCTAATTTAAACTCACATAAACATATTTTAAATGGAGTTCAAACCTTTAAAAAGTTATAAATATTCGAGTACCTAAATACTAGTAAAAACAAAAAGCAAAAACCTTATTTGTCCATCATCTAATTTATTTTTTATTAATTTAGTTAATTAGCATGTCTTCTTTACTTCTTATAAACAATATTTTTAATTAGTGTATTTTAATTTGTGTAAACAGTGTTCATTTAAATTATGGGATATTGTAGATAGGGCAAAATTATCTAGAGTTTACTGATTTTCATGAGAAATTCTTTTAGGCATTCTAATAATAATGGGGATAATAAAACAACCCTTAAAACATTAATGGGTAAAAACATTATATAATTCTACTATAGGTAACAAATGATTCTACAGGCAATCATGTGACCTCAGAAAATGTAGCCATATACCTACCAATATGAAAAATATATATATATTAATTACCTTATCCTTTTGCCCCTGAACCAATCTGTTCATTTCAGTTATTCTTTGCTTCGTATCAATATCAATTTTGGCAGCAACATCTTCTTTTGAACCCATGTGTTTGGCTTCAAATTCTCTGAACTGACGTTCACGTTCTTTGCGGTATTTCTCAATTTCATCTTGGGCTTCTTCTTTAGCTTGCTTAAGCCTCCTGGCTTTACCTAATTAATTAAGAAAGTCTATGAAGGAACTTATCATATACCATGTAATAATGTTTAATTAAATGGAATCGAAATTATTGTATAAGAACGAAATAAACCAATAAAACTTTATTTTTTAAAAACACTGTTTTACTAGCATGAAAACTTGAAACGTAAATTTATTAAACTAATAGAACTACACCCCAAAAAAAAGAAAATCTTTGAAAATTTTTTTTACAAAACAATACTACTTACGTTTGCGAGCCTCAGATACTTTTTCTGCTGCCCTTTTTCAGCAGTTAAAAGTTGCTGTATGCCGTGTGTTTGGCTGGCCATTATTGCAGATTAACTAATAAATCTTTAAGTATTTTAAGGAGAAAATAATTGATCACTTGACTTACAACCATGGGCCAACCCAATGACAGTCATATGACTAGAATCAATTGTCGGATAGTTCGAGTTCGCGTTTCGTTTTAGGCAAGAAGTTATAATCTGCCCAATAATCACATGACATGATTACAAAGTTCCTTTGCTAGTTACACGTGATAACAGCTAGAGTGACATTCCGAGTAACACCAAATTATAAATGATTTTTTCCGAACTATGTCGAATATTAAGCACCAATCAACACTTACTATCCCCAGAAATATTTTTGTTTGCAAGTTGGTGTCACTGAAACATTTTTTCTGTTTAGGGTGGTTTACCTTCTGCTGTTGGCGACAATAATAGTCGCATTTAATTAACAGAAACAGCTCAGATTAGTTCTGGTTAGTGTTAGGCTACCTCACAGTGGATGCGTGTACGTGCGATTAATTAAACGCGCGAGACTGTCCGAATTGAATTCATGCGGAATCATCCGTTAATATCGCAAACTGACTTTGATGAAATATTGCGAATGGAACGTATCAAAAATTGTTTGCGCGCGATTAGTATTATACTTGTTTAAAAATAGTTTTATCGGCTAATTTAATTTAGTACTGTAAATATAATAATTTCTTAATACACAAAATTTAAAAAGTACGTACATGGAACATTTATTTCTTTAAAAATTTTCTTCCAAAGGGACCTTTGTACATCACGGTGATGATAATTCACTTCTTGCTGATACCAAAGGCTTTTTTTTCTCGTACTAATTTTTCTATATCCATTTTTTTTCCAATATAAATCTATAAATCAGCAAGAAATCTTAAATTCGTCCGAAAAAATGCAACAAATCCCAACCCAGCGCTTATTCATGCGTGTCCGTGCGTTATATTTTTTGGACGTAGTCGCTTCCACTGTGAGAGTACCCTTAGTGTATAGTTTACTTTTTATAAGAATACGTAAATCGTAAGCCAGTTGAATTTAAAGAAACAAAACAATTGGGTTGATTAAAAAGTAAAAAGTCAGGAACCAAAGTTGCTTACTAGGTGTTTTTGTGATTTTTTCCCAAACAAAAATAAACAGACTTGATTAAAATGATTTACCTCCTACTAAATTAAAATAAGAATCACGCAAACAAAACCAAATATAATTTTCTCATTGGTTTGTTTCATCTATTTCTAATTACAAACCTTTTAAATCAATACAATCTTTCAGACACTGAATAAAAAAGGGTTACTTTAATTGTATTTGCTTACGTCATTCTTAAAGTATTTTGAATGGACATATACACGGTTATAAACTAACCAATTTTTAACCTAAAATAAATTAAAATTTGTGTGATGGAATCTTTCAGACACAGAATAAAAAGGGTTACTTCAATTGTATTTGCTTACGTCATTCTTAAAGTATTTTGAATGGACATATACACGGTTATAAACTAACCAATTTTTAACCTAAATTAAATAAATTAAAATTTGTGTGATGTGTGCCCCGTTTATTTTTAGGGTTTGTTGCATTTGTTGTTTATAAAAAATGGGTGTACCAGACAAATACTCCATCTTATTACCGACCTATAATGAACTGGAAAATCTTCCCATAATTATTTGGCTTCTTATAAAGCATATGAACGCCAGGTATTATTTTTATTATATTATTTGGTATCCATTTCATCTAATCATTTTATTTTTTTAAGTGGTTATCCATATGAAATCATAATAATAGATGATGGAAGTCCTGATGGGACTTTAGAAGCAGCACAACAGCTGCAAAATATATATGGAAAGGATAAGATTGTTCTAAGGCCCCGAGAGAAGAAGTTGGGACTTGGAACTGCCTACATTCATGGTATAAAGCATGCTACTGGTAATTTTATTATTATTATGGATGCAGATTTGAGTCATCATGTAAGTTATTTAACCAGCCTTGATTTAGTTTAATTTTTGTAGGGTAATTTTCTAGAAACCGGCGGCAACTCCGATTTTGACGAAATTTGGTATACGGAGGTTTTGGGGCGCTGATCACGAATCTAAAGAATTATTTGGCGAAAACGTTTCGTTCTCGAGATATTCATCATCAAAGTTCAAATTTGAACTAAGCTTATTTTCACTATATTACCCCTTCTTTTTGAACACAATTCTTAATTTAAAACAAAAGTGTCACAAAATGTTTGATTTTCACCTCTTAAAACCCCGTTTTTTTACGTATTTTACGTTATTTTTGCATTAAATTGCATAGCTATACTTTGAATCATTTCAATCCCAGTGTGCCATGAAGCTCTATGTGTATGTATGGTTGCCGCATTATCAAAGAAAAGCCACGCAATTTATTGCAAAAATAATGTAAAAACGTAGAAAAACGGGGTTTTAAAAGGTGAAAATCAAATATTGTGTGACACTTTAGCTTTAAATCAAGAATTGTCTGCATAAAGAAGGAGAAATATAGTGAAAATAAGCTTAGTTCAAATACCAACTTTGATGATGTATATCTCGAGAACGAAACGTTTCCGCCAAATAATTCTTTCAGATTCGTGATCAGCGCCCCAAAAACCCCGTATACCAAATTTCGTCAAAATCGGAGTTGCCGCCAGTTTCTAGAAAATTACCTTTTGTAGAATTAAGATTAAAGATAATCAACTTTATTATTTAAACATCTATTTATTAAATGAAAAGGCGTGTGGGTGTGCGCACGTGAAATTATAGGAAGAAGAAATAAAAGTGTTGTATTTTGTGCAAAATTTAATAAAATACTTATAGCATAGTAGGGGGCTTTCGGTAAAAACTATCCTCAGTGCTAGTTGTCATTAAAAAGGAGTCATAGTTTTGGAGTGTATAAACCAATGAATACAAGTTTAAAAACATTAATTTACATTACAAAAACAAGTCACATATTGAAATTTTTGTTTAAAATATATCCTTGAAAAGGGGGCTGTAATAATCAAAAGTTTAATGTCGAGAGCACAGCATTTTTCAACCTTTCTGTTATGTTTTGTCATTGTCAGGATTTTTGCCATTTTCTACATTAACAGTAGGCAAAAGTTAATATAACTAAGAAAGTACTTATTATTAATACCAAATAAAAGAACTGTAAAATTATTAGTTCATCTTTTTTTTATTTTAGCCACAAAGTATTAAGGAATTTATAGAAAAACAAAAAGAACTTAACTATGATATTGTTACTGGAACTCGCTATGTTGGGAAAGGAGGCGTGCATGGATGGGATTTTAAAAGAAAATTAATTTCTCGAGGAGCCAATTTATTAACTCAAATACTCTTAAGACCGGGTAAGAATTTAATTAAAATGAAACTAAAGTTAAAGCTGTTAAATATATTTATGACCTTATATCATTTTATTCTTAATATTAGGTTTAAATTAATTAAGTATACATTTAAAAACGGACTTGTTACAGTTACAGATATTTTGAGAAAAATGCAAAAGCTTTCTAGTCCTAAATATTAAATTAAAAATTAAATTATACTCCTTTGTGTCCCTAGAAATATATTTTGTAGATGTCTACTTATCTTTAAACTTTCACTGAATTTTACAATTTAAAAATCTATTTTATGCAAGCTTGTGACCTTTTTGTTAATTATGATATGTAATCGGCAGAAAACAAAAAATGGCGATTAGGTAAACATGCCTTAAAAGTAAATTATTATTAATTAATTAAAGTAATATTTAGTTAGGTCCTGTTGAATTGATACAAAAATTTTTAGCTATTGAAATTGAAATAAATAAGAAACAATTAACAAGTGGTAATCTCTTCTTTTAATATCAACTAATAATATACCCTAACAAATACTATTGAACTTTTCTAAATTTAATTAATACAAAAGTGATATTTAGCAGGGTAGACACATATAATTTTGAAATGATTTAAATCCTTTCGGTGAGGGAACTGTGAAATCACTATTTAAATTTACTGGTCTGTAGGCCAGGAGATGTGTTAAAACACAGGGTTTTTTTTTATGCATTTAGAATGTCTTTCAGACCTAAAAATTAAAGGGGATATATACCTAAGTGGAGTGGGAGTTGACTTGACTTGAGAGAGTAGGTTTGGTTTAAATATTGTTAAGTTCCTGATATTTTTGATTTTCTGATATTTTTAAGTTCCTGGTTTTTCTGAATTTTTGATATTTTTGAGTTTCTGATATTTATCAATAAAATAATAAACCAATTTTATATGAATTGCTTTGTTGTATCATACAATTTTACCGCATGGCACACTGCACACTTTATTTTAATAGAGGAGTTAAAAACGAGAAACGGGTTAACACGTCTTAATACCAGCTAATACTACTACACTAAAGGACGGGAGACGGCCGTTTCCGCATGACCAATTTTTTACCCGTCTGTACAAAAAGTCATTAGAAAAAGTTACCTGTCCTGAAAGGGTTAAAGATATAAACGCATGGAAATATTAAAAATGATTTTAAAATTAACAAAACAATTTTGGAAAAAATGGCTCTGTTGAGAAACCGTCAGCCTTAAAATTAACAAAACAATTTTGGAAAAAATGCCTCTGTTGAGAAACCGTCAGCCTTAAATTTGCATTGATTTAAAATAATTAATTTTAAATAAAGAAAAAATAAAAATTACTATTTTTATCTCTGTGTTAAACTAATCTTTTTTACAGGTGTCTCTGACCTAACAGGATCTTTCCGTCTCTATAAAAAAGATGTTTTAGAAAATCTAATTAAAAGTTGTGTATCAAAAGGATATGTCTTTCAAATGGAAATGATTGTTAGAGCAAGACAAAAAAATTACACCATTGGAGAGGTGCCTATATCATTTGTAGATAGAGTATATGGAGAGTCAAAACTTGGTGGATCGGAAATATTTCAGTTTGCTAAGGCTCTTTTGTATTTATTTGCCACTACATAACTATATTATAAGTACCTTAACATTCCCAGAAGTATGTTTTAATTAATTATCCAATGTTTTATATTTAAACAATAAATCGTGATATTTAAATATTATAGTTTTTAGATGTCATAATGCTTTAAATTCAGTTTTTTTTTTTTTTTTGGCTAAAGCCTTGGAATACATGTGGAATTTTCACTATTTAAAAATGTTTTGAAAATAGATAATGGTTAAAACTACCACTGAAAATCAATATTATTAATTTTTGGGACCTACGTAAAAGTCTTTGAACAAGTGATTACATTAATTATCATTTCGTGGAATGACTTGGTAAAGGTATTCTCTAAATAATAAAATCAATGTGAATATTCCAACCCAGGGCAAATATTGTTATAAAACCAAAAATAATTGATCAAAATTTAGAACTTTAGAGATGTTAAATGGTTTATGTCTAAACAATAAATTGTGATATTTAAATATAGTTTTTCCTCCACAACTTTAGCCTTGAACTTAATAATGTGGAATTTTCACAATTTAGAAATACTTTGAAAATAGAAAAGTGGTTTAAACCCCAGTGTAAACTACCAGTAAAAATCAATATTAGTGGTTTTTGAAATTACATAAGTCTTTGAAACCACAGCCTTTTTGGACAGATGATTTTATTTATCATTAAATTCACATAATTTAATTTTAATCTTTAGTTTATTTTATAGCAATAAAAAAATAGGTAATTGTGTCGTTGGGTAATTGTCTAGAAAGTTGCGGCAACTTTGATGATTAATATCTCGAGAATGAAACGTTGCCATAAAAATAAATTCTTTGAGATTCGTGATCAGCGCCCCAAAACCCCCGTATACCAAATTTCGTCAAAATCGGAGTAGCCGCAACTTTCTAGACAATTACCAAAAAATAGTCCTCTTACAACTTTCGATATTCTAGCAGTAAGAGGGGTTGCAAATTGTAGTCAAAAGAGTGACCCTTACCTTCGAGCAAAAACTTAACAACCTTCGAGTCAACTCTGTATTTTGTGGTCAGCACCAAGATTTCTGAACTCTATGAGGTTTGCAAATACAACAACTCGTGAAAGACGCAATGGCGGCCCGTTGATGTGGTTTAAAAATATCTTTTTAGGACTGTCCGTTTTTTGCCTTTAATTTTTGATTACGAAAGTCACGACGTTAAAATTTTGTTATTGTTTCAATAGCAAAAATATGTTAAGAGGAGATATTTGCATTAAATTTTTTTTAATTACTTTTTTTTAATTTACCTTTAATCAATGTTTTAAACCTACATTATGCCCCAATGTAAAAAATAAGCATAATAGTTTATACAATATTTTTTTTTTACAAAATAACAATTCTTTGATTGACATGATTTTTTTTTTTTAATTGCAAAATAATATTTTGTGAGACAACTCTCTTAGAACGTTAAATTTTAGGAAGTATATAAAATGTATTAGATCGTTTTGTAATTGCAAAAATATGTAGGACTTTAGGCGCGGAGAGTTTTGAAATTTTATATGGGTGCATGTGTCAAAAAATGTTTAAATAAAAAAGGTCTTTACCCCCATACATTTTACTTACTCCATTTCTTATTGCCTGATAGCAGAAACGTTTGAACAGTTTTGAAAAACAAAGAAAATAAATGCCATAATGCACTCATAGAAGAAAAGAACAAGTTTAATTTTTTTTTGTTTGTTTGTTTTTCAAGACTGTTTAAAAGTTTCTGCTAACAGGCAATATGAAATCGATAAGAATAAATAATTTTTTCAATGCGATTATTTGTTGTAATGTGGAAGTAATATTTGTACATAAAATTTAAATTCTTTATTCGTGTCATTCTACAAAAACATAAATACAATCGCAGTTTAAAAAGCATATTATACATTAAAGAGAAAACATTGTGACTACTTATTAAAAGTCATAATGTATGTCTGCAAATATTAGTAAAAATTATTTATTTATTATACTTACAGAGTAAAATAAACTTCAAATAGTACACAAATACTTACATGCTAAAAGGTTATCTGTTTCTAATTGTATCCTTAAACTATGCCTAAACAAATTGTGAATGGAGTATGCCAAAATCTTATCTTAAACAAAAATTTAACAAATGGGTTTTAAACTATTTTTAAGCAATAAAAACTCCTAAAACTACACTATCGACATGTTAAGTAAAACTTGTTATTAGCAAAGGTAATAACATAGGAGTTCATCAAACCAGATATTTATCACCCCAATAAAACTTGCTAAATTTATATCTATATTCATCCTTATAGCTATCATCACATTTATAGTACTTCAGAGCAGAGGCAACAGTATGTGACAATAATTCTGTTGCCTGAAACACGGTGTCTTTGGGGACCAGAGCATTCTAAATGTAAGGTGCTTAATTTGAATACTGAACTCACATCTGAATTCCTGAGGTCAAGTAGGGTCTAAAACAAAAATAGTAATGTCAGTAATTTTAATAGAATATGATACTTTATTCTACCAACAGTAGAAAAATTCTGTATGCAACTCATGTGTAAAGAATTTTTTTTGTCCATCACTATTCATTCGACTACTCATTGGTCAAAAAAATACCTTACACACTTGTATAACTTATTACATAACTTTTAAATATGCATACCTGTAAAGGTTTTTACTAATAGTAATTCCATTTTTAAATGTAAAGCCTGTATCGAGTAGCCAGTTACGAACCAGTTTATTAATGTGATGCGCATCAGCAAAAATAAAATTTTGACTTCTGCACAGGATGTTTAAATCATGTCTTTTCTGTAGTAATGTTATACTGAAAGCAGTATTTGTGGTGCCACAATCAGAAACACATGAAATGACCATAAATCCAATATTATGTGTTGTCATCCTTTCACCAAAGTCTGAATAAACTGGCTGCTTTCAATTGCCAGTCAAACTTCTTGCCTGTACAACTTGAAGTTGGTTAAATGGCCCAAAAACCTGATTGGCTTCCACATTATACTCAATTTTTTCATAAATTATCATTTTGTCAAACTGACGCACCAAAAGTTTTTCAATATGGGTCATTGAGTTACCCACTCTCTTAAGCAAATTTATAACCACTTAAAATTTCTGTTTTCATGTAAATGTTTTGTGACCATCTTCTTAAAGTTCCAAGAGCTAAAAGAAAAAAATCATTATGTAAATGAGTACATGCAATCAACAAAACAATCACGTATGCGTATGCATTCTGCCGCTTTAAATCTGGTCTTTTATTGTAGTAAAAACACTTATAACAATAGCCAAAAAGTCAATCAAAAAAATAAAATAAAAAAAAAGGATACCTAACATCTTTCAACATTTCTCTTATACATTTTTCCAGTTCTTTTTTTTAAGTACTGCAGACTTTCTATTCAGCAGATTTATTTGCCTATTCAGAGAACTTATTTTACTATCCTTTTCATTATTCATTTCAGTTAGCTCTTTCACTTTGTTTTGCAAAACTTGTCTATTTTGTTTTTATATTGCTCTAGAAGATTTATGGTTACCTAAAATTGTTTAAATATATGAATTAATAAAAACAAAATCTGGTCAATTTGTAAAATATAAAATATGTACTTATTGTTTCACTAACAGGAATAGAGGTGAACGAAAAGTGATTCTCTTTTTGAGTACTGAAAGTATCTGGAGCAATAGGTTTTTCAGTAGTTTCTGGCATTTGCACTATTGGTACTGAGTCTTTACTAGTGCTTGGCAAATTTAGTAAATCAGCTACCATTTCCTTTTGCTCATTCTCACTCATTTAAAAAAGTCATTTTCCTCAAAATGGCACAAGCATACATAACTTGTGTCGGGATTAAAAAATCGGCTCTTGAACATTTACGTATCCAAAGTTTTCTCAGGTAGGCTTCCTTTGGAAAAGTAAAAAAGATAATTTTCTAGAAACCTACGGCAACTCCGATTTTAACGAAATTTGGTATAAGGGGTTTTTTGGGGCGCTGATCACGAATCTGAAAGATTTTTTTGGCGGAAACGTTTCGTTCTCGAGATATTCATTATCAAAGTTCAAATTTGAACTAAAGCTTATTTTCACTATACTCCTCCTTCTTTTTGCACACAATTCTTGATTTAAAGCTAAAGTGTCACAAAATATTTGATTTTCACCCTTTAAAACCCCGTTTTTCTACGTTTTTACATTATTTTTGCATTAAATTGCGTGGCTTTTCTTTGATAATGCGGCAACCACAAAATACAAAAGGCGGCAACCATACATACACATAAGGGCTTCATGGCACACTGGAATTAAAATGATTCAAAGTATAGCTATGCAATTTAATGCAAAAATAATGTAAAATACGTAAAAACGGGGTTTGAAAAGGTGCGAAAATCAAATATTGTGTGCCACTTTAGCTTCAAATCAAGAATTGTGTGCAAAAGAAGGGAGAATATTGTAAAAATAGGATTAGTTTAAATTTTAAGTCTGATGATAAATATCTCAAGAACAAAAGTTTCCGCCAAAAATTCTTTCAGATTCGTGATCAGCGCCCCAAAATTCCCCGTACACCAAATTTCGTCGAAATCGGGTTGCCACAGGTTTCTAGAAAATTACCGTAAAAAAACTTACGCTCCCGCCTTTTTGTCCTCTACTTTTACATATAGCCACTGCACAATTTACTGGCATTTTAAAAGTTTTTTTTTTTAACAGATATTAACAGAAAAAGTATTAAAATTACTAGAAAATAACACTATAACTAAAGGTAAAATCGTCTTCTAAACGTAAACACAAAATCGTTCTAAAAGTACTTGAATGAATATTTCAAAAAATCTCTATAGTCTACAAATTTAAACACATATATAGCATTAATTTATAACGCGACTATTTTGAAAAAAATCTGAGTTTCACCCAAAGTCGGTCTATATAAGGTAACGACATTCAGCCATTTTGCTTTGACGTGTTATGACGTCACATCTCCCATTTTTCGGCCATGTAGTTCAGTGCCGGAGATATACAGTTTATTGTATTAGTAGAAAAAACCGTTTACACAACAGTTTTTAATTGTTATAAAGTTGTAAATTCTTTTACTTTAAATAAAAAACATTTGGAATTACATCTTTCAACAAATATCACTTCCAAAACAATGCAAAATGAAATGCGCAAATTCTAGACGCAACTGTATTAATCTCAGCTTTGATTTTTACCCAGTCTTGCCAACTTTTCTCCGAGAAGTGCCCTTCCTTGCGTCCCCGACCTCGAACCGCCTAAAAGTTGAGGATATGTCGCAACCTTATAAATATAAACTAACCTTGATTCAGTAAGTATTTGCACGCAAATTAGCACGTTTCAGTGCTAAACTAGTTAGTTCATATATATGGTTAGTTCTGGTTAGTCCGTCTAGTTTTCGCAAAAAATGTGATTATCAATTTGAAATAACTTTATCTTTTCACAGTTGCCACCTTTCCTTGTCAATGTGGCCATGGTGGCCATGATGTTTTTAACAAAAACAACTCCAGTATAAATATTTTTAAATAAAAGTTCTGTTTAAAATATTGGGGTTAAATAGTAATCTATTTTCTGACAATGGGTGTGCCAGCATTCTTTAGATGGCTTAGCAGAAAGTATCCTTCTGTAATAGTACATTGTGTAGAAAACAAGGTATAGTTTTGGTTTTAATATTGGGTTAGGTATGTGTACCTACTTTTTAATTATTTAATTTTAGGCTGTAGATGTAAATGGAACTAAGATCCCCACTGACTCGTCCGAACCTAATCCTAATGGAATCGAATTTGATAACTTGTATCTTGATATGAATGGTATTATACATCCTTGTACCCATCCTGAAGATCGACCAGCTCCAAAAAATGAAGATGAAATGATGATTGCCATTTTTGAATGTATTGATAGATTATTTAATATTGTAAGACCTCGTAAAGTTCTTTACATGGCTATTGATGGTGTAGCTCCTAGAGCAAAAATGAATCAGCAGAGATCCAGACGTTTTCGTGCTTCAAAAGAAACTGCTGAAAAAATAAATGAAGTTAAGAGAATTAGAGCAGAACTGCTGTTAAAAGGTTGTGTATTACCTCCAGAAAAACCAAAAGAAGAACATTTTGATTCTAATTGTATTACTCCGGGCACTCCCTTTATGGCTCGTTTATCAGAATGTTTACATTATTACATACATGATAGGTTAAATAACGATCCAGGATGGAAGGGCATTAAAGTTATTTTGTCTGATGCCAATGTCCCTGGTGAAGGTGAACATAAAATCATGGATTACATTAGAAGGCAAAGAGCACAACCTGATCATGATCCTAATACACAACATGTTTTGTGTGGAGCTGATGCAGATTTAATTATGTTAGGACTTGCCACACATGAGCCCAATTTTACTATTATAAGGGAGGAGTTTAAACCTAATCAACCAAGACCCTGTGAAATTTGTGGCCAGCTGGGTATGTTTTTAAATATTTAATCCAATATTTTTATTATCAAAAAATAAAATTCAGTTAACATTTTGTATCTAAAGGGCTAAATGTACTTTTTATTATCTTAAACAAGTTAAAGTTGAGTTTGTTGGTATACCTCATCACTCTGATAATTGTCCCAGTCCCATTTTCACCTAACTTTTTGATTAAACACTTTAAAAGGAACACAGGAAAAACAAAACCTCATATTATCTGATAAAAGTGTCATGATGTTCATATTCCTTTTCCCTACTTAAAGATTATCTATTCATATGTGCTCTGTGATCATATTCAATGAATATATAATGTGATTAATTTTATCAGTCTAAAATTTAAATTTAATAGGTTCTTAGCTTGGTTAAATAATTACCCCTCTAAAAACGTGGACATACTTTTGTGCTTTTACCATTTTTTTAGAATTAACTTCTCTGTACTATGCAAAAAATTATAGGGATGTTATTTTATTATTAATATATATTGTTTGTAACCTTTTTAATAATTTGTTATTTTAGGTCACGAAATGAAAGACTGTATTGGTGGGGTCCGAAGTGAACATGGACAAGCACCTGACCTTCCTGTCAGTGCAGAAACTAATTTTATATTTGTCAGATTAAATGTGTTACGAGAGTATCTTGAGAGAGAGTTAGCAATGCCTAATTTGCCTTTTAAGTATGAGTTTGATAGAGTACTAGATGACTGGGTATTCATGTGTTTCTTTGTTGGAAATGACTTTCTTCCTCATTTGCCTAGTCTTGAAATAAGAGAAAATGCTATTGATAGATTAATTCGGTTGTATAAGGATTGTGTTTATAAAACAGGAGTAAGTATTTTTCATGAATAGTAAATTTTCGGTGAATAACATAAAACTTTAAATCTGTAAAATTATTAAAGATTTTAGCCTAAAAAAATTAGAATAGGACTTAATAACTTCTTAACACAGCTGTTTTTGTATTAACACTGTAATTCTTATATAGATGTTTTCAAGGATGTTCAATGTTTCGTCACATTATATAATGTCATATTGAAATTAGGGCATGTCGAATATTGTGACAAACATTACACCAAATAAAAAAAAAAATACGTTTTAATTTTGAATATTTATCAAACTACTTTATTTGATTTAATAAACTTTAAACCCATGGGAATTAAAATATTTGTAACTTACATTAAATACTGCACTAACCGGTAATAGAGTTTACCTTCTTTTTCTCCATATCCATTTAAAAATACTTTAAAATAAGAGCTTGTTCAGCTTCTGTATATCGTTGCGGCATGTTTTTTCAATAACGACGTATATTAACTAAACTAACACTTCACAGTAATCGTATATTAAATTCACAAAGAGCACTTAATATTCAAAATTGTCTTGAACAATTTACGCCGCTGCAGGAATAATTAATTTGTGTTCACAATGTTGCAGGTTAAATTCAGGTTCACAGTACATCAAAATAAATAGCTCTGGAATGTCGGTTAGTTTGAAACATGCATAGGTACTAAACACTTATAATTTTCCTTTTTACTTAACTTTAATGAAAATATATAAGATGTCTAAAAAATTAAGAAATTATTCTGACAGTTATTGACATTTGATTGCCTAGTAACGATTTATTTCAGACTTTCGTCAATGACGTTATTTTTTTGTTACTCTTAGTTTAGGCGAGATGAAGCGAGAACAACAATGTATGACAAAACATTGAACATCCTTGAAAAGATCTATATTTTCTGTTTAAAAATATAAATCATTTTGGCACTTGACGTGTTTCTGCAACAAAATGAATTATCTTTAAATGGTGCGGAAAAAAATGCTACCACAAATTCCTGGGGCTAAAATATTACTATCTAGCCCAACTTACCTTAGTCCAAAAGTGGATGATTTCAGAGATACAGAGTTTTAATATTTTACTCTGGTTTTAGTTTTTATAAATAATTGTGTTAGTTATGGCTGTTTTTTCATAATGTTTGGCTAAAGGGGATTTGGGAGGTGAAAAATCAGAATGCTATCAATTTTATTGTAAACTCTAGATGGCGATACCTACGTTATCTTGCACAAATTACAAACAAAATAAATTTTTTTGTGCCTCTCTGTATATAATTTTTAGATAGAAATTCCTAGACTTCATTTTTTTTGCATAAAAGGTATTCTTGGTAAAAGTTAATTTAAGCAACCGTTTTTAAGATATCTGAATTTAAAAAAATCATTTTCTGTATGGCCAGGTCCAAGCTATACAGGGTGTTTTTGAATTAGATGATTATCTGCAAGAGTGTAAATCCTTATGCAATTTTAAGAAGAAAAGTTCAAATAAACCTATGTCATAAATGTCTTAACTTTTATGATACACTGTGGTAAAAGACGAGTTTGGTGAAGCAAACATACAGGGTTACCAAAGAATGACCATAAAATTTACTTTAGAAAGACATGAACCGTCGCTTGACTGCTTTCTGCACTAAACACAATTTTTCTCCTAAAATTAAACACACGCAGGCGCATGATAACTGATTTTTACATGAAAATGTCAGTTTACGTAATACAGTTGAAAATCGCTGTAAATCTCATTTTCGCCAAAACTGGGGGTTGGCTTCTTTTTGAACTAAACGATTCAGAAATGTCCAATAAAATGTTTAATTAATGAAATTACCAAGTTATGCTTATATTTTTTTTTAGGGATATTTAACAGATAGTGGAGATGTAAAACTAGAAAGAGTACAAATGATTATGTTAGAATTAGGCAAGGCAGAAGATGAAATATTTAAGACGAGACAGCAGAGAGAGATATCATTTAAAGCCAGAGAGAAAGCAAAGAAAAGAAGGTCAGATGGTTTTAATGAATACAAGCCAAATTTTGCTTTGTTAAATAATACACAATTTGCACCAAAGGTAAGCTAATATAACAAATTACATAATTTTGGTAATTAACATAATTTTCTTTAAAAATGGTACACTGTGTCGAAAACAACCTTACTCTAGGAAACAAACAAAAACTTATAAAATTATCAATATAAAACTTTCAACAAATAATATTGTAGAATAGAGCACCAATAGATCAGCAGGACTTTACATTATACTTTTATTTTAGTATTTATTAATAAAACAACAATATATTACATCTATTTACCACTTCAGATGCTTAAAATCCTTTATAAAATAATACTAAATTCATTTTAGTGATCATAAAAGTGAATAAAAATGATTAAAAGTGCAGTGTTTGTTACATTTAGACTATCTTTACAAGCTACTTGGTTACAGTTGGAAAATATTACTTCATTAATTCTATTTTAGCTTATCTTTGTACCTAACTTTCTTTTCCTAAAGCACCAACTAACAAATATATGAAGGGTACTACATCTGCTTAAGGGGTTATATTTTTTTAGAAGACTGAAAAATGCCAATTATTCAAGATTTTTTTTTAACCCTTTTGATTTATTAGGTTTGGTCCAGCAGGCTGTCAGAAATGTTTGCAACCGTTCGGATTCTGCGCACGTGAAATTTGTCGTTCCAGCAGTAGTTTTAAGATGTTGGAAACTGTTTGAAAAGTTTGCAAACTTTCTTCAAACATTGCTGACAATTTTTAACATAACCTTTCTTGTATTGAAGTATACGCAGTATGCACGCCTTGTTTATTTTTCGTTCCAGCAGAAATCTGTTGCCAACATTTCTGACTAGTGTTTGTAACAATTTCTGCAATTTACGATTATTGCTAACATGTTTTCAACATTCTGCTGGAACAAATCTATTAATTTAAATTTTTGTACATACATTCTGTATAATTTTAGCAATATTTTAACATATTTAATTTGTTAGAAAAAATTATTTTAAAAGCCTCTGTAGCCGATATCCGAGAGCTCCTCTAAAAAAGGCGTTTTGCGGTGACTACTATATCTTTGGACTGGATTATCAAAAATTAAAAGACAAACGTATTTAGTTTTGGAAATGAGTAATCTATAAATTAATCGAAGAAATAAACAATTTTTTTGACAAAATGGCGGTTTCTCAAACACAAAAATCTATTTGGGCCTTAAAATATTTATCGCAAGAGAAAAACGTTTGATAAATTACTAAAAATATATCTAAGAAGCTTGTGTCCAAATTTGAGACCAATCGGTTAAGTAGTTTTCGAGAAATCGTGGTCACCGTCTTCAAAAACACTGTTTTGAGAAAAACGCGTTTAAAGCTTTAAGAAACCTATACACTTACTAAAAAAGAAATTACAAATACTCGCATCTCTCCAAAACTATTTGACGGATTAACTTCAAATTTTCAGAGAATATACTTGAATACATGCTTCACTCGAAATATGCTTGAAAAAAAAACTATTTTTTTTTAAATCGCAAGTGGATATAACCCCTTATATTGTGTTGCTTTTGAAAAAAAAACTTTTATTTGACCTGTAAATGTAAAAAAAACTAAGAATCATTTTTTTTAGACTGTTGGTCAGTCCAGTGCAGTAACAAATGCTCGTCAAGAGGCGTTTAATATACGAAAAGCAGGCATGCATCATGCAGCTGGTAATGAAAAAACGGCCTTAGAGGCAATGTTTAAAAGAGAAGGAGATAGTAGATCAGGTAAGAATTTAATTACAATAATTTTAAACTTTTTTTTATTTTAAAATTTTATAGGGTTGTTACATTTTAATTACTTTGTATACAGTCCATTACATTTGGAAGAAAATCAGCTTTTGCTTACATTTTTTGTTACTTTTAAAAAAATTATTAAATAAAAGGCCACCTAAGTTTTTTAAATATAGTTTATTGTTTGCATAGAGACATATTGTTATGATTCAAATTCAGAAATGAAAAAATATATATACAGGGTGTTTAATAACTATGGGATCAAACTTCATAAAGGTATGATTCATTATGGTATATTATGAAAAAAGTTCCTATAAACCTATGTCCAGAGTTGCTTCCTTACTGAGATACAGAGCGTTAAAATTTAGGAAAAAAATAAGTTTTTTTTTTTTTTTAATATTTTTAATATGCTTAGGCCAATTTGGATAAACAATTTGGTACATTTATTTAAACTAATTAGGTGCCTATTTAGCCCCAACCAGATTGTTATTATTGGGTTCAGTGGCGTCTCAATGGGCACCCCAATTTATATTATTGAGCAAAAAAGTACGCAACTGATTTTTTTGACGTTTTTATATTTTCTTATAGTTAAGCAATTATTAATACAACTTTTAAGTCTCTTGTATTTTCTTCGTATCTAGCTTAGTTTTCGAGAAAAAAAATTAAAGGCACTTTAAGTCAATCTAAAAAATAGCCCTAAACAGCATACAATAAAATATAAAATTAAAAAATTAAGAATTTCGGTCTTAGTAAATGGGGAAAATGACATTTTTCGATAAAATACAGGACTGGTAATTTATTTTAAGGCAAATATTTGTTGTTTTTTAAATTTTTGATTTTTATATCATGTTGTTTATAGGTACTTTTAAGAAGAAATTAAAGTAGCTTTAATATTTTTTCTTAAAAAAGAAAATGGATACAAAAAAATAAAAGAGATTAAGCCGTACTTTTTTGCTCAATTATATAAGTTGCGGTGCCCACTGAGACGCCACTGGACCCAATAATAACAATATGGTTAGGGCGAAATAAGCGACTTATCACTTTAAATAAATGTTCCAAATTTTATCCAAATCGGCCTAAGCATATTTAAAATATTTAGAAAAACTTATTTCATTTTTAAATTTTAACGCCCTGTATCTCAGTAAGGAAGCAACTTCGGATATATGTTTATAGGAACTTTTTTCATAGAATAACATAAGGAATCACACCTTGAAGTTTAATACCATAGTTCTGAAACAACCTGTATATAAATCAAGGAATTGAGTTTTATGTATTATAAATTTACGTTTAACAGCTGTATGATATACAAAAAATATATTATGTTATGTATCAATAACAAAGAGATTTTATGTTTCAAATTTAATCATGATACTATCTTTAATTCTTAATTAAATTATAGATTCACCACATGGTCAAAAAAGAAAGCATGACGATAATGATGAAAGTGATGACGATCAGGCTCATGACGAAGTAAGATTATGGGAAGATGGCTTTAAAGATCGTTACTATGAGTCTAAATTTGATGTTGGTCCAGACAATTTGGAGTTTAGGTAGGTTTTAATCGGCTCTTAGGTTTAATTTGACTAAAACTAAAAGTTTAGCAGTAATTATATCCTATTTTTTATATATTTCTATATATGGTATGACTTTTTTTTAGATATTGTTTGTTTTAAATAAAATTAAGAGTTAACAAGCCATTAGTATTTTATCAGCTCCAACAAATAAATATATACAGTGTGTCCACGAATGGACTTTACTATAAATGTAGCTAAGGATTTAAGCTACCCAAAAATACTTATTTCATTTCTTTATTATACAGGGTGAACTAATGAAGGCCAATGTTATACAAGGATGCCATTTTAAGAAGTCGCTACTTGTATTTATCATATTAAAAAATTATTTTATTATACCAAGTACTATAAAAGTGTTTCAAGAAAAACCGATTTCCAGCAGAGTCCTTTAAAGGTTCGCGCACATACGTAGGCATCGGACTAAAGGTACGGATAAAAAAAAATGGTTTTAGTAAAATTAAATAAAGCAGTGCACCTATGAGCGAGCGATTTCTATCGGATTTAAAAAATCCCGCAAGAATATAGCAACTTAAAATTAAATCCGTCGATTACCGTTTTATATGTGCGATACAGGTCAGAAATTGCGTTATTAACAAGAATTTAGGTCGATTCCTACCAGAGGTTTTAAACCCAGTAGTTTTATACCATGGGTGAAAAGGCGCTAACTTTTAATATTTACCCAAGGTTTACCCATGACTCGCATAGGCGGGTGTGACATTTAATTTCACCAAAACTGTTTTTCCGGTTCGTACCGTCCGTCCGATACCGACGTATTATGCGCGTACCTTAAGGGGGTAAGCGGGTCTTGGAGGCTTAAAAATGGGCGATTTTTTGAGCATTCAATTTAAATGTGTCTTTAAAATAATTATTTTCTTAAAATTATTTGTACATTATTAAGGTACTGTTTAAGAGTATTAAGAAAAAAATTCATTAATAAATATTTAAAAATGGCGGACGTGGCATCAGTTTAAATAGGACTGGTCCAAAAAATGTCTTCTGCAGTGGACACGATTACTCGTCGTAAAATAAAAATAACAAAAAATTAATTGAAATTTATACCTTTATTATAGACCGTAATCAAGGGATTGGAAAAAAATAATTTTTGTAAATTTGGCCGAAGTTTAAAGAAGAAAATCGATTTTTGCAAAAACCTTAACCGTCTTTTGTGTATAACTTTTTTCTAATAAAAATTTTGCACAAACCTTTTATCACGGCCGAGATAATAGAACTAAAAACTACTGGTTCAAATTTGGTGCAAATCGGATAAATAGTTTTTAAGAAATCATGTCCACCGATTCCACCATTCCATCGCCGCCATTTTTGAATATTTCTTCATGAATACTCTTAAAAAGTACCCTAATAATGTGCAAATGATTTTAATAAAAGTATTTTAAACACACGCTTAAAAATTCCCCCTTTTTAAAGCCTCCAAGACCCGCTTACTCCCTTAAGGGCACAAAGGGCACATATCTCTGTAGAGGGGGCTTTAGGAAAAAAATGTATAGGAACTTGTCACATTATTTTTACGTGTTCTATATGAATCGGAGAGGTTGCCCGCATGTTCTGGGACACCCTGTATATTTTTAGTTACCTAATATTAGTTTACTTGTTTTTGCCATAAAAAAATTAATAAATATAAAACATTTTTTAGATATTCCGTAGCATTACATTATGTGAGAGGACTATGCTGGGTATTAAAGTACTACTATCAAGGTTGTGCCTCATGGAAGTGGTACTACCCGTATCATTATGCCCCATTTGCGTCAGATTTTTGTAACATTGATGGACTAAGTACCGAATTTGAGAGTGATACTAAACCGGTAAGATAAGAATAAATTTGATAGTTTACAGGACAGTAGTTTTTGAACTTAAAATTTATTAAATAATGGATTTGTTTATTTCAATATATTTTTAAAATTGCTTTTAATCCTAAAAATAAATAAGGAAAGCTAGAGAGAATAATAAAATTTGACTCCTTCTTTAAAGAAATAAAAAACATTTTTGGATAACATTTGTCCAAAAAGACATCAGTGTCTTTTCAGTTACTTTTAATTTATCACTGTTTTAATAATAAATACCTGTAAGCACATGTTTTTAATTTACCAGCTTATTACTCATACTCATACTCATACTCATACTCAATTTATTGATGTTAAAGACATAATTATGCTTACACAGGTCAAAAGTTTAAATATATAAAATATCCTTATAAACTAAAATAAAAGTAAAATACAAATTAGCACAATCTTAAGATTATAACAAACTAACAATTAAATACACTCATATTTGTTATATAATAAAATACATAAAGCACATAATGACTCTACACTAAACTTAATATCACTAACATCATCAACAAAGATTAAAAAATAAAATAAGATTAAAATTGAAAATTTAGGTATTCCTCAAGTGAATAAAATGCATTTGCGAGTAAAATCGTTTTAACCCTAACTTTAAAGTCCTTATACAAAAGGTTGGAAATGCTGCGAGGAAGCACATTATAAAATTTAATTTTTTATATATATATATATATATATATACATTAAGCATCTAAAAAAATACATCTGGCTATAATAATCCGTACTAAAAAAAAATCTGTTTATCAACCATGTCCTGATTAATCTCCCGGTGTGAAATTTGCCGTTTTTTTTTATTGAAAGCTGCTAGAGAAGAAGTTATATTGGGTACTTTCTTGGAAGCTAAAGTAGGAAAAATATTTATAAAAGTGGGATTAATACTAAGGTGAAGGGCTCTTTTTTTTTTTGGTTGGCATAAAGAACGCCAGATGTTATATGTATTACTGTTTTCCAGAATTGTAACATTGTTTTCTTTGTATGTTTTCAAACTTTTGTTAAAACTTGTGACATTTTCAGCACTTTACATAAGTGGGTGTGTGATCTGTAAGTAGAACACTGTGTCTCGTTCTTAGACTTTATTGTATTTAGAATTTAATGACTTTTAAGTAAAATTAATTGATTTATTTTTAATTCAGTTTCATTAAAAGGGCTTAATCATCGCATATTTTATTTTAGTTCAATCCATTGGAACAACTTATGGGCGTATTTCCGGCAGCTAGTAGTAAACATGTACCTGGACCATGGGCTAAACTGATGTCTGATCCGGTAAGTGGAATGTCAGTAGAATAGAAAGTACAGTGCATTTCAATTAAAAGGACCGTTTTAACAAGCAATTAAAACGAAAACAAATTATCCGTTATTTGTACAGTTATAAAAAAATTGCGGAAACACGTCAATATTGATTTTTAGGAGGACACCTTTTTGTTTTGAATTTGCTTGTTTTGGGTTATTCTTTTCCTCCACCAGTGCAAATGTCAAAAAGTTCAAATAAAAAAGGGGTTCTATCGATACCTTATCTTAAAGGGTTTTAAAGTAGCTTTTTAATGGTCTTTATTTTTTCAAAACTAGTTTGGTACTTTCCAAGAAAATTCACCCTAAACGCGGTGGCTCACCCCTATTACTTTTTATTCTTTTACAATATAAAAATAAAATTTGGTGCCTTTGTTTATTGCATAAATTATCTGCATTTTTTACGAATTTATTTGTTTTCTATTACTTCTGGTTAAGCTGGAAACAACCTTAATTTTTTTATATTTAATGAGGCACCCGGTATATTTTTATTAAATTTAATTAGAAACTGATAGTTTTGTAGGGTTTTGTTTAACACAATTACAGAAATACATTTGAAAAAGCATGGTTTTAAGTATTTTTACTTCTAAAAAATTTTCGATTTTGTGGTCGGCAGCCGTTAGGTTAGACGAACAGTTCCGAAGTTAAAATAAGACCAAAATAAGGCACGACCTAAAACCGACATAAATAAAGCCAGGAACTATATTTATTAAGAGAGTCCCTATCCTACCATGCATCTGCGCAAGCTCAGATGTCAAAATAAGGCCGGTATTATTAGTGCCCTGCCTTATTTCATTGTGCAATACTTCTCTCTTAAGTACTCTATGAAAGCGTGTAAAGATTAAAAAAAAAAAACATGTAAACTTTGATCTTTTTTTAAATTCGTATAACTCAGCAGTAACTTACACTTGCAAGGTAGAATGGGTCACTTAACCTATTTTTTTTTTAATAAAAAGACAATATTTAATGTCCCACAAAAAGATCTTAATAAATCAAATCGCTCTAATCAACAGTTTTCAAGATATTTGGCGTTTAATTAATTTTACTATACAATTTTCATGGATTACCAACCTTTTAAAATCTTTTATTTTTTTGTTTCAACGCGTTTTCTATTAATTAACTGAAATTACCTTGACATATCAAGTATGAAATAATTGTATAAAATCAATAATCTAGAATATTTTAGTTGTGATGTAAATAAAAAGTAAAAAAAAAATTATTGCAATTTCTCTAAATTTAGATGTACTGCTAAGTTTATTCATAGTAAAATTAATTAAAAGCCAAGTATCTCGAGAGCTGTTGGTTTTAGCGATTCAAATATTAGGAGCTTTTTATAGGAAATTAAAAATTGGTAAAAATATTAGTATTTTATAAAAAATTAGTTTAAGGGCTGTAAGTTCCAGGCATTCTTAAATTTTTTTACAAGGAACCATGGTGGTTAATTTTATAAGACGTTATAGGGCTTAGAAAATGTTATTTTATATTTTGTATTACTGCGAACAAGGTATTTTAAAATTGTTTCTTCATAATAAATAAATGTATACATAATATGCTGATTATTATAAAATATGAACTGTACTTCTTTTATATTTTATTTTATTACCAAAAATTATTTACACCTCTATTTTGTAGGATTCCCCCATAATAGATTTTTATCCTGAAGACTTTAAAATTGATCTCAATGGAAAGAAATTTGCTTGGCAAGGTGTCGCCCTTTTACCTTTTGTTGAAGAAGAGAGATTATTTAAAGCTCTTAAACCTTATTATGGTGAGCTGTCAGATGCCGAAAGAAGACGAAATGTAAGAGGAGATGATAGATTATATGTAACTACTAAGAACGAAGGGTATGACTTATTAAGTGGCCTCTATAGGCAGAAAATTGAAAAAACTGCAGAATGTGCTATTGCCGTCCAGGGTATGAGGGGAACTGTTCTTTTATCAGATGATTGTGTTGCACAGGATGGGTAAGTAAGTGAAAGGAATCAAACTGGGTTTAAGATATGTAGTAGCAGTTTTTTTTTAATATTTTTGGATTTGCTTTACAAAATATGCATACGTTAAAAAAAATTATGTGCCCATTTGATTCACTGTAGACTAATCTCTGTACACTTAAAATAGAAAGGTAAACCGTTTTAAAACTGTTACTTGTAATATACACGTCCTGCCAGCTTGAAACTTCCAATTAAGTTTCAATGTGTCAAACACTAGCAAGTAGGGTTTAGAGGAAAAGCCCATGCATTACAACCACGCCTGCTGCTAAAATGTAGTAAATAATAAAAATTATTTTGAGTATGTTTCCCCTGTCCGTGGACATATGTATAGAGGTAAACGTTAAATACAGAATATTATCACTTAAGACAAAAAAAGTTTTGTTGATTTTTTAATTGAGATTGTTATTTTATGTTTTATAAAAAATGAACAAAGAGCCAATAAATTTAATGTAATGCATTCTTTCTTAAGTTTGAACACTCTAATGAGTGACCTATTATAATTCAGCTCTAAAAATACAAGTATTGGACTATTTATTTCATTTTGGTATTATAGTGAATTCACATAGTTGACCTAGTGTGCACTAAGCTCGAACTTTGGTAGTGCAGTGCAAATTTTCATATTCACGCAAAAGAGTTCTATTGTTGAGCAATAAATATGCGTGTTCAATGAATTTGCCCGCACTGTGAGAGGCCAATTTTCGTATTCACGGATTGATATTACACTCGGGGGAATTCGAGCTTTTGGTACCGTTGTTTTTGGCGGTGTCGCAGAAGGGAACTGAACGTCCAAACCTAACATTTATAATATTGTTTTTCTTTTCGTGTGCTAGTCGATTTTTATGTGACATAATTAATATTTATTTGAAAGAAAAACCATGGGTAGTGAATTAGGAGACTGCAAATAAATAAAAAATAAAAAAAATAAAAGAGACACCAAGTTTATTTGTGAGTTTAAATTTTGATGTTGCGAAAGCAATGTAGTTTTGTGACGGCCACATTAACATGTAGCTACAAGTTAAAAATACAACGTTGCAAAGATGAAATAAAAAAATAAAAAAACATTTGACTCGTTTATTTCAGAAACCAGTCAAGTGACATTATTGGCGAAAATAAAATTTACAGCGATTTTCAATTGTATCATGTAAACCCATGTTTTTGTGTAAAAATCAGCCATCTTTCATGCGCCTGTGTGTATTTCATTTTATTATTACCAGAACTAACCAGAACAGGCTTCGAAGAAATTATTTTTTAAAATCCAGATATCTCAAGTAAACCATGATGATTTTTTTTTTAAAATTACATACAAAGTGGCACAAAAAAGTTATTTTGTTTATAATTTGTTTAAGATAGCGCAGGTCGCGCCATCTAGAGTTTAGAATAAAATTGATAGCAAATTCTTATTTCTTACCTCCCAAAACCTCTTTAGCCAGATATTGTGACAGTACACCCATTACTAACACAATTATAAAAAACTAAAACCAAAACAAATTATTAACACCCTATATCTCCGAAACCATGCACTTTTGGACTAGGGTAAGTTGGGTTATATCGTCATATTTTAATCTCGGAAATTTGTGGTAGCATTTTTTTCTGCACCTTCTTGAGACCCCTGTTTAATTTTATTTTACTCCAGAAACAACTCAAGTTCAACAAATAATTATTTTTTTACCAAATTGCGAGTATTAGACTGCCTTTTACAATGTTGAGTTAATCCATGAGTTAGTATACTCCTACCCTAGAAGCGAACCATATTTGGTAAATCATAGTGACAATGCATTTGACAGCTTTTAAAAATTTATTTTAGCTAGGACTTCAACTACATAATAATTTAACCCTAAGTTTCTAGCTCGCTTTAAGAGCGGCTTTTACAATGTCGTGTTAACAAACTCAGGGTTAAAAAAGAAAAAATAATATATAATATATATAAAAATAAATGCATTGTCACTTAGACTTACCAAATATGGTTCTCTTCTAAGAGAAGAGTACACTAACTCAAGGACTGACTCGACATTGTAAAAGCCACTCAAAATGTGTTAATACAAATAATATTTATTTTGGGTTCTTGAAATAAACGATTCATTTGGAAAAAATTAAGAGCGATATTCTACGAGCTACGTTTGACCTCATACTATCGATGACGCAAAGATGGAGAATATACAACTGTTGACTTGCTTTAGACTCTCTCTTTTTTACGCATTTCTAAAAATTGCCATTGAAACTGTCAAAGTGGTACGACGTGTATGTGTAGTTCTATACTACGAGTAAAATATATCTGTTAATTACTTGTAATTTCTCTTGTTGTAGGAGCTCGTTGCCGTCACCTGTTAAAGGTCTACCTATGATCTATGGAAACATGGTGGTTTGCGTTAGATTCAGGGATCCAAAATATAACAAAGGATTTATTTTTCCCGCTAAAAAGTTGAAGGGTGCTAAAGAACCTCCTAGAGTACTTAAACCGCAGGATCTAGATCCAGAAGCTAATAGAAAATGGAGACCGCAGATTGGAATGGCTCCTGCAACGCAAAGGTAGGGATAATTATCTTGTTCAAGTTTTTCAGGGTTAATGTCTCATTTCTTAAACTACACACAGACCACCGGCATCGTGCAAAAATAAATCATTATGCCAATACCAAACACTGGGACTTAAGCCATAACTCCTAGAGTATTAGGCCTTGGGCACGATAACCAGCGTCAGCGTCGAGGCGGCTGATTAGAAAAAACAACTTCTTTTATTCTCGCCATATTTTTAATAGAAGAATCTGCTTTTAAATTTTCTAAACAACAATAATATGTATCACCTTGTATTGTATTTTGCATGTAAATAATTATATAAATATTTTTTAGTTTACTAAAGAACCGCTACTAATTTTCTGAAGAAGAAAAGGATTTTTTAATAAATTTCATATACCATGAAAAGTTTCGTTCACTTAGTTTTATGGTAGGAAAAGTGTTCAAGACAGCGCTCTCACATTTTCGGCTTAACGCTGGCCGCTGACGCTGACGCTTAGTATCATGTTAGAGGCCTTAGACATATCAAAGCGATGAGACTTGGTAGAGGTAAATCGTATGGGAAACGGAAAGTTTTCGCAGATTTTTCACATTCCCGATACCTCCGGTGTAACTGAAAGTGGCTTCAATTGTACATTTTTAAATGGAACATCCTGCATATTTTTACATTTTTGAATTCCTAAGACGATTCTAAATTAGAATGTGACATTTTATGACATTTTGAATCCTACTTGATTAGAGCAATTTTGATATTGCACCCAGGTGATGTCAGAAAACTACAAACAACATTGTTTTAGTTACTAGTATAAAAGATAGAAATTGGCAAATTGACATTTTTGTGTCTAACTACATATATTTTTTAAAAGGTAACCCTCTTTTAGACGAGTACTTTAAAAAAAAAAGATATGACAAATATAACCATATTAATTTATATGCTATCGGATTCAAAATAAAGACATAAAGGATCATGGCCACCTAGATGCAATATTAAAAATGGATGTCAAAAATCAAGTAGGCTGAGAAAATTTTTAAAATGTCCATTTCTATTTGGAATGATCCCAAAAATTATTGAGCATTTGTTTCCAAGTTATTTTAGTCTGTGGCACCGTTTTTCCCATCAAGGGTTCAAAACAAATAAAGTGACATAAAGGAAAAAGTGTTTCTTCTTTCGCAACTTCCTTTTACCCAGCATTTTGTTACAATTCAAAATTGGAGCATTTTCGATTAAACCGAAAATAACCGACAAAAAAAAATGAGCGAAAAGTTTCCTCTTCACATACCACTTACCTGTACCCAGTCCCATTTTGATATGTCCAATACTCTAAGAAGTTATGGCATGTCCAATAGATGCATTGACACCCGGTTGAGTTTTATTGTCAGATTGTGAATAAATAAAGAAAAAGGACATATGTTTTCATTTTTCAGTTGATTTCATATCTGAAGCTCTGAAACTCCCTGCATCATTATTATTTAAAATTAAAATTTAAAAAAATATATAAAATTAATATTATTAAAATAAACATAGGAAGTTTGAAATTACATTAAAATTGTGTTAAAAGTATTTTAACTTTAAAAAGCCCAAATTTATTTCCTTCTTGTCTTCAACACATATATAATCAACTTTAAAATAGGCATAATGAACCAATACATAGCTTATAATTTTTAAATGCAATAGGCTAGTTCCAAAAAAATATGTTATCTTTGCAAAAACACTGGTTTGGTAGTTATTAGTTAAATAACCGCTAAAACATACATTTTATCATGGCGTCGCTGTTTATATCGACGTGACGTCACCAACAAACAGGGGTGCGTATCTCTTTCACAAAAGCTGTTAGCATGCAAAGCGGCAATGCCACCTCTAATAAAGTGTTTGCTCTAAGATTAGGAAAAATAACACGCTTGAATTTGGGAACTAAATGCATTTTATCGTACTGGTGATGTCATTCCTTCTGATTGGTGTTTTAGGATTTATGACAGGATTTTTATTTTATTGATTTATTTTATGCAAATTAAACATTAACATTGTTAAAACACGTTTTTTATATTCTATATATCTTATTTCATACTAGCTTTTGCTCGCGGAGTACATTAAAATCCGTTGGGTAGTTTTAAACATATGTAGAAAGTATTCAAACATACATATTACAGACAGACGCGAAAAGCGATTTTGTTTTATACTAATATATAAAATAATATAAATATAAAATTACAATCATGTTTAAATGTTTTCATCATGCCTATTGTAAAAAATAACGTGTTCATAATAGCTAGGGATCCCAGGACCATTTTTTGAGTCATTACTAACAAGCTAATTTTTCGTGAGTAGGTTCATTTTGACGAGACGCCCAACTTTTTGCTTGTTGCTTACAACAATTTTTGTTGGTGGTAGCTTACGAGGGTAGCAGGAATTAAATGTGTTGATTTGACAAATATCAAAAATTTATTACTAACAGGGATTTTCTCTGTTGATTTTTAAGATAACTATCTAAATCAACCGGAAAAATATTTGTCCTACAAAATGTAAGGTTTCATCAGAGAGTCCCCTACCACCAACATGTATGGTTAACGATGTCGTGAAGAATAACTAACCAGCTGATTTTCTTTTCTGGTAATTAAATAATATTTATATAATTTAACACCCGCATTATCCTACAAATTGCGAGGTACGTCTTCCTGGTTTTTGAAATGTATTAAATCAACCTATTTAATCTCTGCTACCCCTGTATGCTACCACCAACGAAAATTGTAAGGTAAACAGTTGGTCTTCTCGTCAAAATAAAGTTACTCACGAAAAAAAAGCTTGAAGTAATGACTTGGAAAAATGGTCCAGGGATTCCTAACTATAAGATGCTATTATTTTTTTGCTAATGTGCAATTGTTTGTTATTTTAGAGCTACTTTGAATCCTGCAGGGCACAGGATGGTTAATCATTATACTCCACGGGATAATAATAGACAGTACGCCAACATTCCACCGCCGTCCAATTTGGAT
Source organism: Listronotus bonariensis (assembly GCA_014170235.1). Classification (NCBI taxonomy): domain Eukaryota; kingdom Metazoa; phylum Arthropoda; class Insecta; order Coleoptera; family Curculionidae; genus Listronotus; species Listronotus bonariensis. The sequence continues at coordinate 109,659 of JACEGR010000239.1, forward strand.
ACTAACAGAAGAGGACATTATGGAGGTGAGTGAAATTTGCTTTTTAAATCATGTAGAAAAAATACACTTTATCTGAAAAACCAATGTATCTACATTATGACGTTATTCACCCTATGTCACCAAAAATATTTGTAGTGTGACTGTGCGATGGAACTTTTGGAATAAAACGAATTCATAGGTTTTACAACAAAGGCAGTAATCAGAAAATTAAACGGCAAACATCAAATAAGTATAGATATTTTCAAGGATGTTCAATGTTTCGTCACATTATGTGACGCATATCGAAATTAGGGCACGTCGTATATTGTGACATACATTACACCAAATAGAAGAAATTGACGTTTTAATTTTGACGTTAGAATATTTATCAAACTATTTTATTTGATCTATAAAACTTTAAACTCGTGGAAATTAAAATATTTGTAACCTTAATTAAATACCGCACTCACGGGTAATAGAGTTTACCTTCTTTTTCTCCATATTTGAAAATACTTTACCATCTTTAAAATAAGAGCTTGTTCAGCTTCTGTATGTCGTTGCGGCATATTTTTTCAATAACGACGTATATTAACTAAACTAATACTTCACAGTAATCATATATTAAAATCACAAAGAGCACTTAATTTTTAAAATTGTTTTGAATGCTACATTTGCAAGTTAAATGTAGGTTGACAGTAGGTACATCAAAATATGTAGCTCTGGATTGTCGGTTAGTTTGAAACATAGGTAATAAAAATATTTGAAATGTCTAAAATATCGAAAAATTATTCTGACAGTTTTTGACATTTGATTGCCTAGTAACGATTTAATTTCCGACTTTCGTCAATGACATATTTTTTTGTCACTTTTAGTTTAGACGATAAAAGCGAGAAAAACACTGTATGACGAAACATTGAACATCCCTGAAAAGATTTATATCTTATAGCGTTTTCGGTTGACTACTTTCGGTTGATCTAAGATCGCTCTCGATAAGATTTACGTGTTCGGTTAACGATCTCGCTCGAATGTTCGTTTTCGGTTTAAAAATTTTGTTGCTCTGAAATCTCAAAGAGATCGCTATTAGTTGTTTTGAAAAATTTCTAGGAGGAGAGAAATTATAACCTTAAATTTTTGTTAGAAAAAGAAAGTGTTTTGTGTATCTGTAATCAGTCGTTGCCTTCTAAATATTTAAAAGCATGGATGAGATCGGAGTAGAAGCGATCTTAATTCGATTTGTGACGTCATAGATCCTTTTTCGATCCATCTGACAGCACGTAAATCGAAAATGCTGTCCTATATACCAGGACTGTCGCAAAATTTAAAAAACATTTTAAAAAAGAAAACATACCGTACAGCTCATAACCTTAAAGCAAACTATGTATTCAAACTTATAATCACAAAACTAAAAAAAAGCAACGTAATATACGAAATAGCTTGTAACGATTTTAACTGTGTGTATTGAGCAAATCAATCAAATAAAAAACGAATTAACGGACAAAACATTAATATAAAAAAAGCATTCTCGCCGCGATGATTATCTTGACTGCCTGTAATTGCGGTCCCGGTGAGTGACCTCATATACTAAACCGTAGATTTATTAATTTTGGATCTTCCGTATTTACCGTGTTTATAGGCCTTAGCAACATAAACTACAACAACCAACTAGACAACCAGCTATACTTCCAACAATTGAAAATGACATTGTGACAGTTATAAGAATTTAGGTTAAAATTACCAATCAATTTGTTTATGAATGTCAGTGTTTTTGCTAAAATAATAATAATTATCTTATGCTAAAATAAAGTAAAAGGAATCAAGGTAAAGCTAATTCTAAACACTAAATTAATGAAAAATTGTGATAAGCAGAACTTTCTTCCAAGAAAAACAACAAGATGACTGACAAAACTCTAAACACAGGAGGAACACTGAAACAACAACGTGGAACAAAATAGCATTCGCGCATAGCAAATTAGACAAAACAAGTTAACAATAGTCATGCAGTGTAGATATTTTTGTTTGAAGGGCAGCTTAGCAAAACAAATTAAAAAAATACGTATGCAATTTGGGTTACTTTTTTAAGATAGGTCCTTTGCCAAGACTATTCATCAACACATGCCAATTATTCGAAACTACGATTAACTGCGCATGACTCAAAATAACTCCGGGGTCTACTGTTCATTCTTTTTGAATGCATTTTTGGCCATTTGCAACCGCGCATCCCATATTTAATATTCCTCTCCCCCAGTAAAATTTTTTCAGATAATATATAATTTATTTAATTTTTTTAGTTTTTAAGTATTGGGATACTGCTATTTTTTTACTATAATAAATTTAAATTTTATAATATACCTTTAATTATGCTTTATTGTATATAAATATTAATAATCCGTTACATTTCTCTCCTCATTTATTATCTATTTGCTGATATCAAATATGTTTTTAAAGAAGTCTTGTAAGTAAGGGTGATTTTATACAAACAAATGTTAAAATACAAAAATACAAAATAAAGCAACAAAAGCCTTATTTAAACTTAACTACAGAACACCTACGGAAACATTCTATAAAGAATTAAACCTGGATCCTATATTATACATTTTAAAATTCGAGCAATGTAAACAAATACATAGAATACTTTCGAAAAATCTAAAATATAACACAGTAATAACCTTTAATAATCAAATACACGATCATGACACAAGATCTCATAACCAACTTCACCTAGTAAATTGTAGAACAAATCGGGGAATTTTAAACCCAATTTCGAAAGCAGTAGAAACTTTCAATCAAATACCTAAACACATAAGAGACATGCCATATAACAGATTTGTAAGTAATATGTAATATTAAGATTATTCTTCATAACTAGTAACATTTGTTGTCTGTATGAAGGTTGACTACTTTTGCCAGTTAAACTTAAAACCAACATGTAAATAGATTATTATATAATGCAGTGGCGGGCATATAATGTAAGCAAAAAGGCGTTGCCTACCCTAAGAAAAACTGATTAACCACTTCAATTTTCATAAATGAAAATAACATACTCTTGTACATAATATTATGAATAACTGTAAAATCATAATAATCTAATTTACTTATTTCTCTTTTACCGGGTACATAAAATCAATAACAATCAATTTCGGCCACTAAAAACAGTAGGTATGCGTGATATTGATATAACTCATGTAGGCGCTCCATAAGATCGCGACGAAGGCGGCTTCATAAATTTACTATTAGCTCAAATGCAGAAATAAAGGCTGCACATTTATTTCTAGTACGCGTACGGCACGGGGATTTGGCCATGTTTATGACAGAGATAGAACGAGTTGCGTTGCGTTTGTCTTGATGCCGAATACAAGGACGTAACAGATCGTGCTGGATTCAGTGTTGCCAGGTCAGGCAGAAACCATTAATGAGAAATAGGAATATTATGTAATAATAATTATTACATTAGTATTAATTTGAAATTGGAGTTGTGCCTTTCTATAAGCAGTGATATATTATTATCCTCCATGACATCAATCGTGTTCTTTTTCTGTCAAGAATATTATGTTCAATCAGATTCTGATCTGGCAACGCAGAAAACAGTCTGGAACAATGACAGAGCGGAAAGCGCCCGCCGTTTAAGATAACCTGTGGGGATCTTTTGTGGATAACCTATTAGGTGGTTTTTACTTTTATACATAATTTAAATAATTGAAATTTTTTGCTCGAACTGACGTAATTTTTAACATAATACAATCAAAAGTTTCAGACATTGGCTACTGTATAAATAAAATTGAAGAATTAAAAACTTTTTTGGAGGAACTTTTTGCTGAAAATGAGAAGATTTTTGATAAATGTGCTAAATTTTGTGGACAACCCAAAAGAAAGAGAAACGTGGAAAATATAAACTTGCATTACAGGCGTATTTTTAGAGAAATTGTAGATAATATTTCAGGTGAAATCAGAGATCGGTATAAAGAAATAGGACAATTATTTTTCTTTCGCTTATTAGATCCCGATCACTTTAAAAATTTCAAGTTAAAATTTCCGGAAGATATATTTAGTCAACTGAAATTAAAATATAGTTCTGTTTTTGAATTTGACAGACTCAAGAATGAATTAAATTGTTTATATTCCTCGCCAGAATTCGAGAAGTTAAGTGCGTATGAAATAGTGCAATTTTGTCAAGAAAAAAATTGTGCGATGTTTTTCCACAATTAATAAAATTAGCTAAATTGATCGTTACAATACCAGCCAGCAGTGCATCAGCAGAACGCTCATTTTCTGGACTGAAACGTATTCATACGTATTTACGCAATACACAAGGCCAAGAAAGATTGAGCAACTTATCTATAATCTCCCTGGAAAAGACCTTTTACAAGATTTAAAGCGCAGCGGTACTTTCTACGATGATGTTATTGCAGAATTTCTAAAAAGGATCGTCGAATTGAACTAGTTTATAAAAAATAAGTTTTATTGGAAGTTGTAGAGAAGTATTTTTTTAATATAGCGCATAGTGCGTGTTTTGAAAACAGTCGCCTTTTAATTTTTCATGATAATTTTACTTTTCTTACCGAGTTGTTTGAGTTAAAAGACTGCCCTAACAAAGTAATGTGTAGTTTTGGATTTCTTCGAAGAGAAACAAAAAGATGGTAAGTAGTTTAAATTGTCTTTTTGATTTTGCCTACCCTACCTTGAATGGCACTGCACGCCACTGATATAATGGTAATCAGTTGTTAGTCTGTATTGCACCTAGGCTGCTTCTCTATCAATGTTCTTTTAATGTGTTCGTTTTTTAACATTAGTAACATTTTAACACTACTTGTTTTGTTATTTTAATTTTACTTGTTTAGACTTTAGTTAGAACAAAAAACTTATGGATAAGGTTTTAAAAAAATCTAGGCTGTGATCTATATTAAATTAAGCATATAATTAAGATCTCATAAATATTCACCTATATTGTTCTTCACTGACAAAATTGTATATGCAATTTAAATGAAACAAAAAAAACTTGTATTTTGCAAGGATTGTTGCAAAAAAGAGAAAAAAATAGACACTGTTAAATTATGCCCCGATACCAGGTCCAACCTGCTTAGGGGCAAAGATACAACGTTTCTTTATAAAAATGACACCATATCAATCTAAATGCAAATATTTTGGTACTAAATTTAGTCTATTTACACAATATTATTTTTACTGATTGTCTTGTATGACTTCTTATTCTTTAGGACTAGGGTTGTAAATTTAGAATGAAAACAATTGTGATATGTAGTTTTTAATATTTTTATTAGTATAGAAACAGTATTACACAACATGCAGTGTAAACAAAATGTAAAAAACGTTGTAATCTTTCATTAAAAAAAAAAAAAAATAAGGAAACATTAAAAGTAACCAATTTGAACTTACATATTCAGCACATGAACTTTATTAGGAAGCTCTGATTTATTCTTTGTGCTATTTGTCTAAAAATTTACCCTACATGCACAAGCCAACTTTTAAACCAGTGACCTAACAACCTATGCTTCTGTAAAATTAATATTTACTTTACCAACATACTTTTTAAGATGGTTTAAAAATAAATAATGACAAAGTACATAGTACACTACCATTATTTAATGTACAAAGAATAACTCACGTAAATTTCTACAAAACATTTTAAATTTAAAAAGAATTTGTAAACTTTTCTTTATAAAAACAGGTTGTCAGAATTTGCAGTATTTTTACACTCGTTTATTTAAAAGACATGTAATAGGATATGTCGCTTAAGCCAGTAAAACTACAGAAAACAAAACTAAACTGGTTATACAGACTGTCCACGGATGGGGTTAACAAGAGGACAAATGGACCAAAAATTTCATTAAAAAAAATAGTCATAAAAAGTTTTGCTTGTAAAAAAATGGGATTCACGAAGAGAAAAATTAATATTTTGTATACGGGGTTGGCAAAAACTTAAAACCATGATTACCAAGATTTATGAAACTGATTGTGAAGTCATCAAAAATTAATTATATTAAATTTTTAAAATTGACCTAAAAATACTCTCATAGTTTGCTTTTTAAACACCTGCTTTCTCCAAATTCCTACAAAACACAATTTTTCAACCGCAGACGCCAATTTTCGTCAAATTATGGATTTCAATAAAATTTTGTGTCATTGTTTTTATCGATTACAAAAATGATTCTAAATAAATTTTCCCTATGACATTTTGCTAAAAAATGGAAAATACAGGTAGTTTACTCTTGGAGAAAAATCATGTTTTTTAAGTAAGAATTTCTTCATCGGGGCAGTCTAAATATCTAGAAGGTGGTGGTCATTTAATACCACCTATTGTTTTATATTTGTTTGCAGATATTTTTAGCTGTGTAGCTTATAAAATTAAGCTTGCAACGTTGTTAAAAAGCCCTCATCAGCATAATTTTGAACTAGTATAAGAGTCCAGGACAATACATAGTCAAGTTTGCTGTTGTTGCAGTTAATATCGTGTTTTTTAAATAATGTTAAACTTTAACTTATTGAATAAATACAATAAAAAATACAAGAAGTCTACAATTTGTGCCCAATGTTTGGTTGGTTGTCATAAAGCAAAAGGTGCAAAGTCGTATTTGTTGTGCCTACAGTTAATTTGTAAATATTTTGTCTAAAAATTAAATACCTTGTTTTCAAAAGTGTTTTTGCTTCTAGCCAAGACACAAGACACAAACCCAAAATCGTATGATTCTGTAAATATGGTGAATATTTTCATCTAGATACCCATTTTTATTAGCTGATGGACCGAATTGCACCACTGCTGCTCCTCCTTAATTTGAATTGCCAATTAGTCAATATATATAATATATATATTTAACAATAATTTTCAAGCTCCACATAACAAGTTTAAAATATTATTGCGTACTAAAATAATAATCGACTAATTTGAATTGCCAATTGGTCAATATGGTATATATATTATATATACCGAGCACCCTCGTTTGCCAGTTTATTGGCTTCCTTATTGCTCTAGTGGCCCTCATGGCCTGGTACCCAGGCAGAAGTTAGCTTGTTGGACGCACCCACACGATCTTGCATGAACTTACTATCCTGATGGCTGCCTGGCTGTCCGAATAAATTACTATGGTTTTACCCATATAACTTCTTATGGTGATTTCCCTAGCACATTGTTCTATGGCTACAATTTCCGCCTGGAACACTTTAGGGTGTTGTCCAAGACCGATGTTTATCTTCATTCCTCGGTTTGTCTCCATATATACCTGCTCAGACTTCTTAGTTCTTTTTAGAGCCATCTGTATACCAGATTAGGTCGGCTTTAACGGTCTGCGGGCCTGCCTCCCAGTCCTTTCTATCGGGTATAATTGTTTGAAAACCTTTGTTTAGCCAAGGCAATATAGCCAATCAATCAAAAATAAACCGACTTCACAACAATTAAACAATAACAAAACTTACTAGAAAGTAAAAAATAATAAATAAAAATAAAAAAAAGAGTCGGGTAATATATTAAGTATAAGGCTTTTGTTTATTTAGTTATTAACATTGACTAGTTTAGCACATATGTTATTACCCGACTTCTTTTTTATTATTTTTTACTTTTAGTGAGTTTATTATTGTTGTGAAGTCTGCTTAATTTATTTTAAAAAACTGTTTATTTTTCGCTTTTTAGTTTATTATTATTACTATAAATCGATAAACATACGCTAAAAAACACAGACTACAGTAAAAAGCACAAGCATGTCTAATTTGATTTGAGCTATAAACAGTCATGCAAAACTGTCACTTGTCACTTGGAGGTGAGGGGTCATGGTTAGTTCTGGTTAATTAAATATATTTTTTTACTTCTCTTTATTAAGGAATTAAAAAAGATTTAACTAACCAGAACTAACCACCCCAATGTGTCAGTTTTGCATGACCGTCTGTAGCGCTTCCAACCAATCAAATTTCCTGTTCTTGTGACTTTTACTGTAGTCTAAAAAACACCACTAGTACCTATTTTAGTTCGGAAAAAAGGTTAATTTTGTCCCAAGCTTGTCGATTCTGAATGCGCCTGTTTATAGTAAGCATATTTCCTATTTAGAGACAGAGAGAAAAAATATATTTAGCACCTTTCTCTCTCGTGACTCTGACTTGGTTTTTTTATGGGACCACCGCGGAAGTACACTCTTTCAAATAAAAAAAAATTAAAATTAAAATTGATCCACAAACGCCGGAATAATCGCGTAAGGCCTCAGACACGATACTAAGCGTCAGCGGCCAGCATTGAGCGGAAAATGTGAGAGCGCTGTCGTTGATCTTTATGCCAGAATTAAATAATTTGTTTCTTTAAATTAGCCGTTCGACGTTCACGTTTAGTATTGTGCCTGAGGCCTAACATACACCCAAAAAAAAAGAAAAAAGAAAAACATATAGGCGAATTGAAAACTTTCTCGTTTTTATAGTCGGTTAAAAAATTTATCTTTAAACTGTCAAATTTTAAATTAAGTGACACATAAACTAAAGAAGTAATGGCGGACTTTGTGGTAACTAGATCTTTTGATTATGTTGATGTCGCCTTTACTGTGACATTGTATACATTTTTATTAAAATAAATTCTATTAGGCACTGAAGCAAAACACTAAGTCAAAGAGTGAAAAACTTTAACACTTTATGTTGTCTTATCGGTAAGAGAAGGATTTTTTTAACGGTCATAGAAAAATAGCAAATTATGGGACGAGCGTGGAATGTTACTCGTCTCCACGAGTACGACTTTTGCAGCACGAGCCGCAGGCGAGTGATGTAAGTCATACAAGAGAGAAATGAGTATTCCGTGTGAGTCGCATACTATACTTTTTCCACGACTTTCTTGCGGATTTATATCAATTCAAACAATATATATAATATTTCCGATTTGTGACAGAATATTTGTCAACCATGACAGGCGCGACATTACAGCCTACTTCTAATTTTTTATTATTAGTTGATTTTACGTACTTGGTATTTGTATACTCATTTGTGACAAAAAAGTAGTGTCTTTTTCGGAAGAATCATATTAAGAAAACGATGTTCTCGAAAATATATTCGAATCGTATTTATGCACATTTAAAGCACCCTATGACAGCCGTGAGTAATGGATGTGGGTAATGAGCGTGGGTAATGAGCGATATCACCTGCTTAAAATCACATTATTAATGTATATATTGTTAAACAGTCGTGGAAAAAATACATTAAAGAATTACTGCATGTCGCCAAAAAACCACACAAACCAATAAAAACAAGTACAATCGGCCTGTTCTCATAATTCAGCACTCGTCACCTTATCAAGGCGCAAATTAGGCGTGCGAGTGCGAGTGACAAGCATACAAAGGCGGCAATTACGCGCGTCGTCGCTGCGAGCGGCGGCCGTCCCATTGTCCCCTTCGTCACGCCCGCAAACAATGAGCCACAATACCGGGCCCTACCGAAACCGATTAGTTTATCAAAACAGAAATTATTAATGCACAATGGCAGAAGGTGGTGTAGTTGACACACTGATATTCAACTTGTGATTATGAAAGTTATGAAAATGTGCAGTTTTAATCGCTGTTTTAAATGTCTCTGTAATCAAATACTTGTGTCAGTCAATATTGCTGCCTTAACATTTATTTAATACATAAAATAAATATTTTATAATAATTATAATTATAAAATATTTATTATATAAATATTGTTCTGAATCACCTCGTATAAAAACACGTGCTTTCGTTTTTATACCTTTATTAACAATCCAAGGTAACTATGGTTACAACGACAAAACCTTTACTTGTCAATGTCTCGAAGTTTACACCACAAAAGTTATAGTGTGGTGGAAGAGTAAAGAATGATCTAGAATTTTAGAGAAATATCGCGAAAATTCCATAGTACAGGATGGCATAAAAGTTCTCAATTGATAATTCGGGCGGTTTCGGAAACCTTCAAAAGTGATGAAAGAACTTGGAAAAATAAAGGTAAATTATTTAAATAAATTAACAAACTAAATTAGATGATCCTAACTTGCTAAAATTCTCTAACGTAAACACATTTTTGAAAGTCTGTAACAATATAAATGCTTTATAAACATGGAGTCGAAAGTTGCGAACAACCTTAAAAAACAAAGGTTTATTTTTATCCTTAAAACAAAAAAGTATCGTATTTGAAATACCGATTAATGTCAAATTAAGAAATATACAGGCTGTCCGGAAAGGTGTCATCATAAATGATAGGGGTGATAGAGTGATCCAAAATAATGTTTTTTTACTAGCGTGTCTAGTCAGTAGACTTACTGACATCTAATTCGGTTGTTGTTATATTCTAGTAAATGCAAGCTTAGCGCGAAAATCATAATCAAACCCTAAAGTTTATAAAATCATTAAGCAAACCGAATTGAAGATCCATTCATCGCTATGATAACAATATTGCAGTTAAACGTCTAACAGAGATGTTCGATTAAAAAATTTTGAATTTGCATAAAAATTGCCCTTTAAGTTCTAAAAAGTCACTAACAATCCTAGAAAATAAATGTTAATATAATATACGTTTTTACATGTTTGTAATGTGTTTTTAAATTATATTATTTCTTCTGTCTGAATGTGGTAGACAATCATTTGGTAGTGATACTTAAAGAATTTCAGACCTCCATTGTCTTAATTTTTAATTATTCACACAACGTTTCGTGCAGTCCTATCTCTGTCCGTTTTCAAGTGAATACGGATAGAGATAGGACTGACCAAAACATTGTGTGAATAATTAAAAATTAAGACAATGCAAGGCGAAAATTCTTTAAGTATCATATTAAAGGAAAAAAGGAAAAATAACATACCATTCGAAATATTTTAAACCTTAATTCAGATATTCCCTTGCAGTTTACCCTATTTCTAACTTTAAAAGAAGTTTAAGGGGCACTTACAGGGGTCAGTCAATCTGACACCAACAATCCACACAAACCGCTTTATAGAAATCACTCTGTGTAAATTGAATCCCAAAATATTTCGGTAGAGATGCCCCAAGCTATTGTCCGGTCCAGATTGAAGTTCTTTGTGGAAAATCGTAAATGCGTTTAATTTTCTACTGTTAGACGGTATAACTAGATGTCACCGATTTATTGTAAAAAGTAGTTTTTGACTGAGTTTTTTTATTAATTTATTTTTTATTTGCATACATACCCATGATTTTTGGCGCTTTAAGACAGCTCGTTCATTTTTGTTTATTGTAAGTAAATGCAACTTTATTGAAAATATATATATATATATATATATATATATATATATATATATATATATATATATATATATATATATATATATATATATATATATATATATATATATATATATATATAAATGCATTTTTATTATGTAGTACTAAAATATGTAATGTAAACAACTAGTAATCATTGTTGCCGACTTTTTAAACCAATACATATAATACATTTTTGTTGTTGTTAGATAATTATTTAGAAGGCTACGGGGTCGCCGCACTATGGTCGATTTTTGTAAAATTGTGGCAAAAAATGGAATTATCAAATCTTAAAAAATTAAGTAAATTGTCAATAGTCTACTTCCTAACATTCTATTCTATTAGATGGCTGTGACCATTCTGAATTTTTCACTTGTTTTTAATCTCTACGCCATCTTTAAATTAAGCCAAGTTTTCCATGCAGTAAACGTTATTCAATAATAAACATTGTCTTATAAAGATTCCTTGTATTAAAAATTTCTGGTAGAATATTTTTTTACTGTTTAGTCGGATTAGTGTTTAGTCAGGTATGTATATAGTGTTTTATTCATTTATTGAAATTTTGTTTTCTATTTTACTAACACATTTAATCAAGTGTATAAAAATTATAGCAAAGTAGCCATTTTAAAAAGCATTTTTTTATGTTCCGCTAACGACCCTCTTATAATTTGTATCACACATCTTCTCTAACTGTTTAGTTTTCTGGTTACCAAGAAAAGTTTTGCGACTTTTGCGCTTTTTTAATAAACTTTAAAATATTAGTGCAGGGTTATAGACTCTACCAGCTTCTTTATTTTTCTAGCTACAAAAAACATTTAATTTAAGAAGTTGTAGGATTGTTATCCACAGAGGTTGCAATGTATTTTTAAATTTATACAAGGTAGCTTAAAAAAGTGTGAGAAATTATTAATTTTTTTAATTCGAATACCCTATACAGGGTGTCTAGTTTAGGTGATGCCACTTTTGCTTTTTCCGAAATGGCAAGTGCTGCTAGTGCTTTTACCGCGATGCAACATTTCAGTTATTTCTGAGATACAGGGTGATTTGTTAAAAACACTTATACTTATTTTGTTGGAATATTTCAAAAACTATTGATTTTCGAGACATACATTAAATATTTTATGAACCACAAACTAATAACTCTGGACAGTTAGTAACGTCGATTTTTGTATTGTCACTAGTTGGTTAAATATATTAAAAAGTGAAGGTGATTTGAAGGTTAATGAAGGTGAATTTAACCTTCAATTTACCTTCACTTCACCTTCACTTCATCTTCACTTCGCCTTCACTTTTTATTTCCGTTAGATAGCTCTTGAAAAGTTAAGATATGAAAGTGAAAGTCGTTTTGCTCTATCTTCAACTGTTTTTGCTTGGTAAATCGTCAAAGCTCGAAAATTCCGAATTTCAATTGTTAATAACTCCCAAATTATTAACTTTAGGTATAGGAATATGACAAGCCAAAATGCTTAGAATTTTATGTAGATTCGAAAAATGCAAAAATATACAGGGTGTCCCATTTACAAGAACCTGTTTTTTGTGTGCCATGTTTTTTGGCTCACCCTGTATACTTCAAAATAATTTTAAAAAGTAGCTAAAATAGCAGTCTATAACATGGTTTTTGTTTGGAATCAAAATTCTCAATAGTATGGATACTATGGAATCCTGTATATAGGTTGTCGTTCATGCCAAGTTTCGAAACATCCTGTATAAAACTTATTAAGATATCAATAAAGCTTTTGCCACTTAAAATGATTATAATTTGTGTGTTTGTAATTTTTGGAATGATAAAACAACATTTTTGATCTTCTTTTTAATTTATGCCACGTTTTAACAATAATCGGCCACTGTGCGCCGATTCGGACAAATATGTTTTTTTTTTTGGTGCTTATTACAAATCTGAAAGGCGAAAACATTTTGTTCTTGAAATATCATTAAACCATTTTAAAAAACCCAACATTGGTCAACATTTCAAAAACAACATTATTTAGAAAAATGTTGACTATGCCACTATATTCTACGTAAAAGTTATTAATTAATAAAATTATTAGTTAACTATTAAATTAAATAACTTTTGATTTATTTTTCGTCCAGTGGTAGCTGGTGTTTCACAGGGAAGAGCCAAATGTTGTATTTTGACTTAAATTTTCGAAGACCCTGTGGAATAATTTAACATCGCAATGTTTTACCATTATATTGGATTTTAAAGCCCCATTTTTTCTCCACATTTCTGTTTTTAATTTATATCGGTATCTCTATTCTAAAAGGAAACACAAATTTTTAAAAAAGACAATTAAATTTTGGTGTAGTTATACTAAAATTTTTATTGTCATTTCTTAAGATATACAGGGTAAGACAAAAAGTGTGATTTCAAAAAATAACGCCCTGTATATTATATTACCAGTAAAAAGATATTTTAAAGACGTTAAAAAAAAACATTTAATTTTCTTATCTTTATTACTATTAAAAATATAACCATCCAAATCTTAAGTTTACCCAATATGTTTGCATTGTGGCGAGCAATGGTGTAGTGGCTAGCGTGTCAGCCTCTTACCGCAGCGATCCGGGTTCGAATCTCGGAGTCGGACATCGGATTTTTAATAGCTCGTCACCTCACAGTTGGCAATGGCAAACCACTGTGTAGTATTCTGCCATTTCTAGGTAGTAGTTATTTAAAAATAACGTCCGTGGTGGCACTACCGCGTTGTCTAAAAGGTGCTGTGAAATGCAACTGCATGTTTCAGTGCTTGGATAACGTTGACGGAACACGACAATATTGGGTTAAACATCCAGTAACCCGGCACTCACGGTACACTGGTATTTAGGCATAAGCCTTCGTGAGATTTCATAAAGATAAAAAAAAATACAGCGTATATTAGGACCATCATAATTAAATTGCATTGTTTTCTTAAAAAAAACCTTTTAGAATAGAGATATCGATAAAAATTAAAAACAGAAATGTTAAGAAAAGATTCCAATACACTGGAAAAACTTGTGACGTTAAATTATTCCACAGGGTGTTCGAAAATGTGGGTCAAAATGCAACATTTGGCCTTTTCCTGCATAATATCCAAACCTATAAAACTTCTGGTTTTTCTCCTATTAAATAATACTCTTGATAAAGAAAGGAGTTACAACTAAACCAAAAGGTAATTAAAATCGGTCAAAAAACCAAAAAGTTATATAAGATTGATTTTCAACAAAATTTTGTTTGTAAACCGCAAGGTTCTATTTTTAATAACAATTTTTTGGCGAATGTACAATATTTGCAGGTGATACTACAATTTTGTGGCATAATAAAAATTTAAATGATTTTAACAAAAATATCGAAAAAGATAGTTTAATAATTAAACAATGGTGTGATTCAAATTTACTTTCTTTTAACATAAATAAAACAAATATATTGACATTTAAGTGTAACCTTAATAATATCACTTTAAATATTGAAATTATTAATAATCCTTCATTTACTAAATTTCTTGGTATTAATGTAAATAAAAACCTTGATTTTTCAGAATATATTGAAAATGTATGTAAAAAAATTAGCTCAGGTTATGCTCTTAGAATTCTTTCTACCGAACTTGATTTTCCACTACTGAAAACTAGTTATTTAACATTAATTGAATGAATAATAAGATATGGTATGTGTTTCTGGGGAAACTCTAGTCAACATCTGTTAAGCTGAGTTTTTATTTTAAAGAGCTATTTGCAAAATCAAATCTAGGGAATCTTACAAACCTTTATTTATTAAACATAAGATATTGACACTGACATCTATTTTTGGTGTAATTATATTGAAAACTCTTTATATAATTCTAGAAATAACTCCTGCATTGCAAAATCTATAATTTATGAATCAAAAAAGATATTTAATTATTTACCAAATTCTATGAAAAACATTAAAAAAATAAAGAAATTTAAAAAATATGTTAAAACAATTTTACTTAAAAGATCAATTCAAAAGAATTTTTCGAGGATAGATTTCCCTATGTTGTATATGTATATATAATTAATTGTTTTGCTTTGTCTACAAAGATATCTAAATATTTTTCATGACAATAAAGCTTATTATTATTATGTTTTTTTGACCAGAAGTGTATTTATACCTTTTTAATATGTATATAAGAAGTACTTGAAATGCAAATTTTTTTAATCGCCCTGTAGCTCTAAAACTTAAAGGGCTGTGATTTTTTACGGCATCCTGCGTAGCTTAGGTTCGCGAAAACCGCAAGGTTCTATTTTTAATAATAACTGAGATATCTCGCAGTTGCAACCAAAATGGGACATCCTGTACAAGGTGTTTCATTTTTGATGGTTTTACAGGGTATCTCGATAACCGTAAGGAATATCAAAATTCTGATACAGGACTCCCGATCTCTCTTTATAAGAAAACAACTGTAGTGAAAACAGCTCATGGCTATATTGCGATCCATCTGGAAGCTACTGGGTGATTTTCAGATTTTGTCCATTTTTACAATTTTCTTTAACTCGTTTGCTATTAAAGCTATGAAAGAACTTTAAATAGGATAATTGTGTAGTTTTTCCGTAGAATATTGTGGTGTAACTAGTTGTTTTCTATGTTGGATACTTTTTGGGAAACCTACCTTATGTTTTTTCTTATTAAACACCCTGTATATTTGTATTTTTTTTTATAAAGCCCTCTTCGAGCTTTTCAAAAATATACACAGGGTGTTTCCTAATTACGGTATAAAACTTAAGGGGTGATTTCTTATATATGTCCGGACTTGCTTCATTTCTGAGATACAGGGCGTTGAAGTTATTAAGAAAGTAGGTATTTTTAAATATTTTAAAAACCCTTTACCCAATTTACATTAAAATTTGTACACTTATTTAATTTAATAAGGCGCTTGTAAAGTTTTGCCTAGATTATTAATATTGGGTCCAGTGGCGTTTTAGTGGGCACCAAAGTCAATATTATTGAATAGAAAGTACTTCACTTGTTTTTTTATAAAGCTTTTATATTTCTTTCCGATTAAGTAATTAAAAATGTAACTTTTTAGTCTCTTGTATTTTCTTCGTATTTAGCTTTGTTTTTTTTAATTAAGGAACTTTAATTTTTTCCAAAAAGTACCCATAGACAACATGATATAAAAAACAAAAGTAAAGAATAAACAACTATTTGGCTTAAAACAAGCAGGCAGTCGTGTTTTTAATCGGAAATCGTCATTTTCATTATTTACTAAAGTCAAAATTAGGGATTTTATTTTATGCTTTTTATGGATACTTTTTAGAATGACTTAATGTGGCTTTAATTGTTTTTTCTCAAAAACAAAAAAAGGAACAAAAAAAATAAAAACTAAAAAGTTTAACTTCTAGTTGCTTAATCGGAAAAATGGAAATAAAATATATACATACAGAAAACTTTATTTTGAACATTAATTGTAATTTTTGGTTTTTTTTTAGTTTAAATAGGATTTGTTTTATTTTTAATGTTCTATGATTTGTATTTATTTTATTTCCATTTATTAAAAATAACATTAACAGCTAAAGTAAATAAATTAAAGTACCCTCAAAATGTAAAAGGTAAGTTTTAATAAAATATTAAGTTGGGGTAGTTAAACAAAAAAAATGGTTATCGAAAAATAATGTTTTGTCATTTTATGTCGAGGCCTTCTATAAAAAAATGTCAAATTTATGGAAAATGGTAATTTTCGGTGAAGTTTTAAATAAAAAATTAGCACTGGCATTTATTTTTAAAAAGTTCAAGGAGAGCCTAGTAAACGTAAATAAAAATATACAGGGTGTTTCATAAGAAAAACATCAGTTGGGATTTTTTTCAAAAACTACCCAACATAGAAAACAACTAGTTAGACCAGAATATTAAACGTAAAAATTACACCATTAAAATAAGTTTTTTTTTAGCTAAAATAGCTTTAAAAACAAACACGTTAAACAAAGTTTTAAAATTAGGTAAAATCTGAAAATCACCCTGTAGCTCCGAGATGGATTGTAAGACTCATGAAGTTTTTTTTCTTAAAAGAAAAAGAGATCGAGGGTCCTACCCTGCAAAACCATCGAAAATTCAAAACACCCTGTACAACAATAAAAATAAATGCAAATTATAAAATGTTTCTAGTTTTGTCTTGTTGTGTTAATTTACACACTCAAACAAACGACGTTTTGTCACTTGTTACCGTCAACATTTTTTACACTCACTTTAAGTATCCTAAATCCAATAACGTGATTGAATTATCTGCCCGGATAACTGTTCCATTAACTTACTCGACTGTCCCCAATTTCGCGCACGAGTGTTTTCCGAACACAATTTGCCTGGCAGGCCTGCCAATTACAGCGGTCAGTGTTTTGATAATTTTAGGATTTTAAGGGACTAGTTTTTCTTTTATGTTACGTTTAGGGTGTGGTCAGAGTCGGACACAGTAATAATAAAAAATAATGTTCCGTAACACCTCGTATAAAAACACGTACCTTCGTTTTTATTGGGAATTTAAATTAAGGAATACAGTGCTACAATTCGGTCAAACAGCTGATTAAAATGGGTATCTAGATTCAATTTGGCGAAGAATATTTACATAAACTACTTGATTAGTTCTTAAATTTCACGAAAAATATTAGGCATCATTGTCTGACAACCTAAATAACACAAAGCAGGATAATAGTCAGTGTTCCGAGAAACTTTATATATAGGCATAAAGCGTAAGTTCTACGTTATTTAGACTTAAACTGTAGATAAACCAAAACTGAGTTTGCACGTTTTGCTTCATTGCTGAATTTTTAACGAAATCCAATGGCAACCACTTAAACGCCTAACACTAGTTGTAGACTAACTATTTTCTTATTTTTTACATTCATCCCATAAATCATAAAAATTCTTTAAAAAATAGAATATTAACTGCAACAACAGAAAGCAAAACTTGATTATGAAATGTCATTATATTCTAAATTTGCAACTGCAACGTTGCCAAGTCGCTTAATTTTAGTTTTCATTATCTTTATTAACAATAAAACGTAACTATGGTTACAACGACAAAATCTTTAGTTGTCAATGTCTCGAAATTTACAACACAAAAGTCGAATCTATATTAATTGAACGGAGATTTTCGTTGCTCTTTTATAGTATGGTAGAAGAGTGAAGAATGATGTAAAATTTTGGAGAAATATCGCGAAATTTCCATAGTATAGGATGGCATAAAAGTTCTCAATGGATAATTCGGCCGTTTTCGGAAACCTTCGAAAGTGATGAAAGATCTGTGTAAATTATTTAAGTAAATTGACAAACTAAATTAAATAGCCCTAACTTTATACAATTCTATAAACTAAACGTCTATTTTTAAAGTCCGTAACAATAAATTTAAATTTTCCAAAAATGGTATTTATACAGGGTCTATTACAACATATCCGACAAACTTTAAGGGTTAATTCTACAATAAAATAAGAAAAAACTTCATATAAACGCATGTCCTAAACGTCTTAGTTTTGGAACTACGGGTTGTTAAAATTTGTAAAAATTATTGTTTTTATCATAACTTTATTACCAATTCAGATGTTATTAAAACATTTGGGGAAGCCTGCTATGCATCAAAAGACTTTTTGGCATACAAGAAAAAAAAATTACCTGTGTTGTTCATGGAGGGTATAAGGTAAATATTTTTAAGAAAAAATGGTACGCTACTGCATTTTTCTAAAATAATTTTTTTTTAAATTTTATTTTAGTTTAAAACAAATTTCATCATTTAATTTTTTTACGATTTTCGCGTAAATAAATTGAAACTATTTCTGATCAAATGTCTAATTAAAGAGTAAATAACAAAGGTAATTTTTTTACTGTAGAATTTGGTATTAGCAATACAAAATGATCACGCCGAGAAATGGTTTTTGTTATTTTACGCGAAAACCGTACATCAAATTAAAAAAGTCGGGAGATCAAATTTGTTCCAAACCTCATGGGAATTTAAAAAAATATATTTTTATTTTAGCAAAATGCAGTGGTGTTCGTGTACGAAAAAAGTTCAAGAGCTTTAAAAAGTGTATTTTTACTTGCTTAATCCAAATAAGATATAAAATTTTCACAATAGTCAGTGGTGTATATTTTTTGTCAGAAATATTCGTTGAGGTACCGCTCGGGACCCGACTGGATTAGGTAAATTTAATCAAAGTTAATCTTAATGAGCCTTCTAAATTTAAAAATAACATTGCCAAATTTTATAATTTTTATTAATAGGGATAAAACATATTAAACGATTTAAAAAAATTAACCACGCTGTGCCTGGGAAACAATGCATTTTCGGAACCATGTTTATATAATTTTTCTTAACAACCTTTTGTAACACCCTGTATGAAACGGTTGGGATTAGGCGAAAAATTATTATTTCTGATTTCAATTTTATTTTGTAAATTTAATATTTCTATAAAGGGCCGTAATAAATTTATTATCCTTTAGCAAGCAAGATTATATTTTTTTCTTTAATAAATACTTTAATAATTTTCGTCCTATATTACTTTAGCTTTATTTATCTTAGAATATAAATAAACATATACGCACTATGTGATAAATCGGTGTTTGTTTTAATAACGAGCAGGTCACGTGTGTCCCATATGACACGTGGCAGATATTGTGACCCTTCTACAATAAATCTGTTTTAAATTTGATGTTTATTATTACCCTTTTATTCATAGAACTAAGGCGCTTTGAGCTTCCATTTTTTCAGCTAACAAAATAATAGTAAAAAAATACGAGATTTTTGCTGTAGGGACGTTATTGATAAATTATAAGATTTTGGATGTTTTGACAGTTCACGAAGGCTTCAGTACAATCGTAGTGTGGGTGTATCATAAAAAGAAAGATAAATTTAAACAAATATACTGTATTATCTCTTTCTTCGATCTTCGCGTAGTACGGACGTTTTTGTAGAAAACTATTTACATAGTTTTCCCGGGTGGTGGCGGCTGGAGGAGCTGTACGGGCGTTTTTTCCTTTGGGCATCAACGAAAGACTCACCCTGTCATTTAGTAGTGTCGCAAAAGTGTATTTCGAGGTTCAGAGTGATTCCTAATCTATTTTTTTCTAAAATCGCACTTGGTACGTTGTCTATGGTGACTAAAAGCAGGACGGAGGGAAAGGGGCTGAAAGACATTGGTGCACAATTTGATACCACACAATAAATATTTTAATAAAAAGTATATCACATAAATCCATAATTATTTTTTTTTTACTAATATCATCAACAGCACAATAACCTGGTTTCTCTTTTTTTTGTATATCGATAGTTAATTAAACTAGGAAAGATAGCAGCATCCAAAGTAATAACCACCAATTACCCATTGTTTTTCCCAATCCATGTTAGTTCTCTATTAATACTTCCGGTTCCGAGCTGGTTGCTGCTGTTAAGGAAAAATAGTTAATATTGATTTTTGTGATACATCATTCAATAAATGAATCCGCCGTACAAAATATTGAACATATTATTAATTTACTATTAAGAATGTTATCTTGTTACAGGTTACAACAACCAAAGAGGTTACGACAATCGCGGTCATCAAGATAACCGAGGCTACCAAGATAACTACAATCAAAGAAGTTACAATAATCAAGACAATTACAACCAAAGGCGCAACCAGGGCTACGGCCAAGGTGGTAGCTATAACCAGAATAGCAATTACAATCAAAGGGGGAATTATCAACAACAAGGAGGTTACAATAGAAATCAAGAAGACAACAGAAGACCAGGACCTTATCAAGATAAATATGTAACTAGTAATACTAATAGATATAGTTATAGAAGATAATTGCTTTATAATTTTGCAGAAAAAAAATGGATGCATGTTTTGTGGTTGTGGATGAAAAAATGTTTATTTTATAAATTATGATCTATTGATTAACGTGATATATCACAAGCGTCTAGAGTCGGGCCACCGGCTTTTCTGTCCGACCAATCAACGAAAATCTTTAGCTCACGTGGCGGTTACACATACATAACCTAAGATTTCTATGTTACTATAAATTCTTGATGGACTAGAATAATACCTGATGGTATTTTTTAAATGTTTTTTTCAATTGCTAAGAAACAACATATCAAAATTAAAAAAAAATTGCGAAAACATGCAAAATAGAAAAATCCTCTCAATTTAAAAAATACATTAGTTCCTCCTTTAAATAAGCTTAATTGTAGTGTAGTAAAATGATAAACTTTCAAAACATGCAACAAAATATTCACAATATTCGGAAAATAAAACACAAAAATATAAACATATTATTATGGAACCTTAACGAAAACTACCAAAAAAAAACATCAAATAATAAAACGAACAATTAAAACTGAAATCAAAGGAAAAAATGACATTTTAGTGATAGTAATAATAAATTAAAATAAAAAAATAGCATACTTATTCAAATAATTTTTTTCTGTTTGGCAGTTATAGTTTTTTTTTAAATTTAATACTTTAAACTAATTACCTAAAACCCAAAAAGTCTTTTCTTTCAAGAAAGAGCTTTCAATGACAAAATTATCTACTATAATATTTGATCTCCTGTATAATTCAATGATTTTAAATTTGATTAAAATACTGGAATATCTTTTTCTGATTAAAAATGTATTTAAATAATAATTTTTGATTAAATAAATCAAGATCTTGTAATTTAAGTTTTAAGGGTGATTTTTTTATGCATCACCTGATTTTTGGGTGCTAATCGATTGGTTGGACGGAGAAGCCGGTGGCCGAACTTGACGCTTGTGTGATATACCTACAAGAAAATTGACATTACTGAAGAATGCAGCTTTTATAGTCTTAATTTTTAATTATGTTTTCAATATTAATTCGTAAACTAACTTATAGCGAGAACCAGTGGGACCTAGGTCTAGTCCTCGGAGCGACAATGGTGTGTGCTGATTGGTCGCACCATTGTCGCTGCAGTGCCAAACTAGTTTCTAGTGGTATTTGCTGTAAGTATAGAATATATTTTGTCTAAGTTACGTATTTTTTACTCACTTTGAAGTTGTCAACGGCTGCCACTTAAAAATATAAGAATGTTTTGATCCCCTTAACTAGTGTATTTTTTTAAAATATTTATAGGTTTAGTTTGAAAGTTCCTGATCATTATGAATTTTTAAGATTTTATCGACTTACATTGTCGCCTTAATTTAAGGGTAAGTAATACCGTACATAATTTCGGATCTTTAAGATATTAAATTGTACAGAGTGGAGTGTATAAAATGTAGGTTCGTTATTACGACCATATAACCTGTAAGACATAAAGTTGCACAATTTAGTGTTTAGTAAAATTCATGATATTTATTATTATCATTAAGTTTTTACCTTTCTGTAGGTGTGATTTTCATATCTTGCTAATAAAAATGTATTTAAATAAAGTACAATTGTTAAATTGTATATGGTAAAAATTTCGATACAAAAACGAGAGTATATTTTATTAAATAAAATATATTACAAAATGTATATTGGTAGATAAATATCTTACCACCAAAGATCCAATGAAGGCTTAATGAATTAAATGGTAAAAAAACATACTAACGGTTCAATTAATAAAATAGTTGGCTACGTTGCAGTTGCAAATTTAGAAGATAATGACATTTCATAATCAAGTTTTGCTTTCTGTTGTTGCAGTTCATATTCTATTTTTCAAAGAATTTTTATAAATTATTGGATAAATGTAATAAAAAATAAGAAAATGGTTAGTTTGCAACTAGTGTTAAGCGGTTAAGTGGTTGCCATCATATATTGCGTTAAAAATTCAGCAATGAAGCAAAACCTGCGAAGTCAGTCTTGGTTTATCTGCAGTTTAAGTTTAAATAACAAAGAACTTACGCTTTTTGGCTTTATATAAAGTTTCTCGAAACACTAACTATTATCCTGCTTTGTGTTATTTAGGTTGTCAGACAATGATGCCTTATATTTTTCGGGAAATTTAATAACTAATCAGGTAATTTATGTAAATATTCTTCGCCAAATTGAATCTAGATACCCATTTTTATCAGCTGTGTGACCGAATTGCAACACTGAGCTCCTAAATTTAAATTCCCAATAGCAATAAAACAAATTATTGCCACAGGGTTGCCTAAAAATTAGGTCAAGACTATATTTAAATAAAAAAAATAACCTTAATATTTTTGTATAATGTCATTTTTATTTTATTTTTACTCTATATGACAGTACTAATACATCATTTTTCTTTTCAATTTTATAAATAAACCCATGGAACAGTTATAAAATTTTAAATTATGAAAAAGTATTAAAATGTTTTGGTGCATTCTATATTATCTAAAAAAACATAATTATTTTATTAACTAGCCTTATAACGTTTTTACAAAAATAGTGGTTGCTATTATACAGGGTGTGTCCAAAAATTGAAGGTTATTTTTGAATTTAAATATAGCCTTAAACAACAAACAATTTTTAGGCAAGTCTGTGGGCAATACCTTTGTAGGAATACTATATTATTTGATATAAAATAGTTTTATCCGGTTAACAAATGGGTGCAGGTCTTCCTTCCTTCGGATCTTAAACTATAACGTGTTTGGCAACAACTGCGCCTCGTTTTTCAGTCGTAAGCCGTTGACAAATTAGGGAAAATTTACTTCTATGAAATTAATTATTTAAGGACTAAAGTATCGTTAGTAATTTTTATCACGGTGTACATATATTCTGAAATAGGTCTTGTTTACAATTAGAACGCAGACTAATAACCTACATTTATTAGATTTCTTAAATTTTTGTGAAAATGTATGTTTTATGGAGAATGTTTGGTTCAAATATACATTGTCCGATCAAAAGGGGAGATAGTAGGTCTCTTTAAAATTAGTTACTTTAATTCTGGGTCCAAAAAGATGAATTGCTGCATATTTGGCTGGATGTAAAACTTTTAACTAAAAGGTGTTTTCTTTTAAATAAAAAGCCTTTTGCCTGGTAAAACACTAAAAAAATAAAAACTATCCAAAAATGCATTTTTAGAAAGAAATATCTGTATTATCAGTTTTCCGGATACAAAAATTCCCTTTAGCTAAAATTAAATTTGTCTACGCATTGTTCTAGGTAGTTTTGCAATAATTTAAGGTTGTTTACCATTTCTAAAAGAAAACTCAAGAGATGAAAAATCTCTAAATATTCTGTGGAATTGAAATAAACTGAGTGGATAAAGACAGAGATACGAAAATATATTGATTTGTAAATTATTATATTTTACTTTTTTGAGTACTGATAAAGTTAGCATGCAAATCGTTACCCTAATTCGCAAACCTCGTAACTCCCGAATTATCAAAGTCGAGATTTTTGCGCCATCCACTAACTAGACAATGAAGAAATGATACCTGAAAACATCATACATGTAGTGATAATATGTATTATAACTATTAAGTAACAATTACTAATTAAATACATTACCATTCTAAACAATACATAAAACAAGAAGTTTATTTTTTATCTTCTGTAAAATGTTTGATTTTAGAGATACGAGGTTTGCGAATTAGGGTCACCATAATATGCTTAAAATAATTATGTTTTAATAAATTGGATGCATTAAAAAAAAGATGAAGAAGCAACTCCACTAACCTATTTATAAAAACTTAATACAGCACAATAAATAAAAGCTGTCTATTTTAACGTTTTTTTTTCAAAATATAAAAAAAACGAATATTTGTACCCACATTTTTTATGTCATGGAAAATTACATGTTTTTTCAGGAAAATCCTGGATTTGTCAGGGAATTTAAAATACATAAGTTGATGACCACCCAAAATAAAATTTTATTATGGAAATCAATAATATATAAAATTTTTCCATTTTTTTTTTTATTATATTCGTTAGTTAAACTGGTCTTGATGTAATTTATATTTCCTACACATTTTGGACTATCCATGGATAAAGGTTATAAGAGGATAAATGGATAAAACATATATTTTGAGAGTTATTCCTAATAAAAATTTTTGCTTGTAAAAATTATGATTCACGAAGAAAAAAGTCACGATTTTGTATACAGGGTGCGCAAAAACTTTTCTTCAAGATTAACCTTTTTTTTATTTTTAAGCAAAATAATAAAAAAATATTTCGAATAGAATTTTTAATTATTTTATTTTACAGGGATATCAAAAAGTTTTATTAAACTGATTTTGCTACTATCAAAAATTAAATATTTTAAATTTTTATTATAAATTAGGCTAAAAAACTGTCATAATTTGCTTTTTAAACACCTGCTTCCCCACATATTCATAATATACAAAACATTTTTTTTACCTATATACGAATTTGATCAAGGCATTATTGCCAAATTATGGAGTTCAATAAAAAAATATTATTATTGTCATCGACCACAACTTAAATCTCTTAATAAATTGCGAACCGTGTCCACAAAATCAACATTTTCTCGTCGAGAATCATATTTTTACAAGCAAAAATTTTTATCAAAAAAAACTTTTTCCCAAAATATTTTTTTATCTATATGAAGGGTGGCGACAAATAACGATCAGAGTCCTTTTTTTGCCAATATTTAGAGAATGGCACCTTTAAATAGCTAGTACATAGGTACCCAAACTAATACAACTATTGATAATTACGACAAAAAAAGTTAGTAGTCTTCGAAAAAATAACGTTTAAAGATTCAAAGCGCCGCCGCCTAAAAACGCTCATGTTCCACGCGCTGACGGGAATAAAAGATGATAGTCCATATTGGTCGCATTTTTGCTACATTAAGTTTCAACTTGTATTAGATAAGATATATATATTTTTTTATTTTATCTTGAATATCTAAAATAATAATATCCGACTTAAAATATAAAAATGCAAATACTGAGAAATTATGCTAGTTGGACTCTGATCGTTATTCGCCGCGACCCTTCATATGTTCCCTTGTACACCCCATCCGTGGACAGTCTATATAAACTGAATAACGTAAAAAGGGTGGAAATCTTTAAACTTCAGAATTGCTGGCTTTTGGAAAATTCTACCTTAAATATTATGATTAAAATAATTACTTCTGAAACTGATTAAGATTTGATTACATATTTATATTAATTTTTAGAGTGACACTCGTAGAAATATTTGACAAAAGTTGTATTTCAATAACTGATGGTGTTATCATTTTGTTACATTGGTAAATAACTCTGTTTTAAATTGCTTTTTGTATTTTTAGTTCAAGGTGTCAATTCGTCAGATAGTCGTTCTGTATTGAAATTGCATTAAATACTATCTTACATCAATAACGACTGTTTATATCTCTTAAGCGAAAACACTGTTTTTATTTCCTTTTTTTATAGGTTCAATAGGTGTTAAGATTTTTCTGATGAGTTACAAAAAATACATAAATGATAAATGAGGGGCCCCAAAAAAACCGCAGTTTTTTTATAAATTATAATTTTTAAATTACCTTAATATTTTTAGTGCGCGTTTTCTATTTATGAATTATAAAAAGTTTTTAATGGAAATTCAATATATTTATATATTCATAACATATTACAGTAAATTCCAATTAAAACGATCCACACTTATACAAACAAAATCCGAAACACGTCGATTTTTACTTTTAGGAGAATACATTTTTGTGTCAAAATTCATTTCTGGGTTGTGCCCTGCCCCACCAACACAAACGTCAAAAAATTCAAATGGGAACAGAAGTCAAGTGATACTGCATTTTAAATTCTTAAAGTGGAAGTCTTTTTGGCTAAACCGAAGGTAAAAGAAAACAACTGTATTCATGAAATAATGTACATTGGGGTGATATACCTAAGTACCAAATTTTATTTTGATATTTCAAAAAAGTTATAGTTTCTAAACATCAGGTATTTGGGCGTATAAATTTTCTACCGAGTTTAGAGCAGGTACTTAAAAACACATGTGATTTCGACCAAAGGGTTCGAGTTATCTTATATGTACTTTCGACCAAAATGATGCAGGCGATATTATAAATAAATGTGAAATTGTTACCATTTTGTTTAACCGATCAATAATTAATAGTTAATATTATACAAGGGAAAAAAGGTTTAGATTCTAGCTCTAGGTTGTGATGTTTCCCAACGCAAAGCGGAGATTGATGGAAATTAGATTTAACTAACCCGAACTAACCATGACCCTCTAGCTATACTCTGTCTTCAGTAGAAAATATTCGAGTAATATCAAGTAACAAAACACCGAAAACGTGTTGCCGTTGGTTGGAAAGGAAATAATGTGAAGACAAGGTAGATTTGATGTTATTATTAGAGAAACATTGCAAGTTGCCATATTAAGCTTGGGTATTATTTATACCGGCCTTATTTAAATAGTGCTTGTACTTTAATTTTAGAGTTATTGCAAATTATGTTGACAGTGCCATTAACCTAAAAAAACGGGAAAATATTTTATTTGTTTTTCTTTATTTTTTTGTGTTGTAGGGTTTTGTTTTACATAATTACAGAAAATACATTTGAAAAAGCAAGGTTTTAAGTATTTTTACTTTTAAAATCTTTTCGATTTTGTGGTCGGCAGCCGTTCGGTTATACGAACAGTTCCGAAGTTAAAATTAGACCAAAATAAGGCACGACTTAAAACCGACATAAATAAAGCCAGGCACTATCCTTATTAAGGGAGTCTTTATCCCACCATGCATCTGCGCAAGGTCAGATGTCAAAATAGGGCCGGTATTATTGGTGCCTGGCCTTATTTTACTGTGCAATATTTCTATGTTAGAGTATTAGATATTATTTAATTTAATAATATTAGGAAATCCGATGATAATCATTCTATAGCCCGTACATTCTTGGTCGATAATGTACTTTTCCTTATCTGACCCTTTTTCTTGGGCCGGTAGACGAGAGTTTCTGGTCGAAAATACATCCGCCGAGGTACTTAAGGTACAATATCACATTAACACTGGACAAGTTAATTTTGACACAAAAATGTGCCCCCCTAAAAATATTATAACACGGAAGATAAATTGTGAAATACTCTTAAATTATGTGTGTGTGTGTGTTTCATTAATAACTGCGGTTTGATTTGGAGCTCTTCAAATATTAAATTATACTAAATATCTTTCAGTTTGATTAGTTTTATGTTCTGCTGTTGTTTAATGTAAATGTAATAAAAATAATGTAAACCAATGTTAAAAAGTGGTTTTTCGACGAATTGACCTTATAAATTTTGTTACTTTTTTTGTCTGTAGCTCAAAACTGTTTTCCTGTTCAAGTTAATAATGACTTTATTTTAAAATTATTTAAAATATACTTATTTTATAGAGAAGTAAATAATTTGTTTTATTTTTAATTTACCTTTTAATAGAGTAATGTTATTAGTTTCAAATGTTGAGAGGGATTACTTTTTTTTATCTAATTTTAAGAAATACCCTAACCGATTTAAATGAAATTTGGTATACTTGTTAAATTTAATAAGGCGCTTTACCCAGATTAAGTATATTGAGTCCAGTGGCGTCTCAGTAGGCACCAAAGCTAGTATTATTGAGAAAAAAACGCCCCTGATTTTTTACAATGTTTGTATTTTTTTTTCGATTAAGCAACTAAAAATGTTATTTTTTTTTTTCATGTATCTAGGTCCGTTTTCGAGAAAAAAATTGAACTTCATAAATTTTTTCTTAAAAGCATAGACCAACGGTAAAAAATAAAAAATAAACAATTATTTGCCCTAAAATAAATAAACAGTAGTGTACTAAGGTCAGAATTGTTCATTTTTTAAGTTTTGGATTTTATTTTATGTTGGTATGGATACCATTTAGTTTCAAATTTACGGCGTATTCTACATCAAAAATAAGCCCTAGTTTATTGATCGATATCGGTATTTAATCGAAAATCGTTATTTTTTTATTTACCAAGGTCAAAATTGTTCATTTTTTAAGTTTTGGAATTTATTTTATGTTGGTATGGATACCATTTAGTTTCAAATTCACGGCGTATTATACGTCAAAAATAAGCCCTAGTTTATGTCCGGAAACGCCTCCTTTTAGAGATACAGGTTGTTAAAATTTTAAGAAAAAAAACCGCTCTAGATATTTAATTGTTATTGGGTACATTGCTTAACAGTAGCAAACGACATATCTTTTAATGTAAAATACTCGTCCGTACTATATTTGCATGAAATATTCTTCAAGAAAAACATGGTGCGCCACTGTTTTTCCCTAAAATAAAAATTATTTTAAAAATCCCTATTGAATTTGAAACAAATTTGATCACTTGACTTTTTCCCGAACGATGCATAGTTTTCAAAGAAAAAATAGAAACCACTTTGATGCATGACGAATTTGTCAATAAATACTTCACAAAAATAATTAACAATTTTAGGTTTAAAAAGTTAAAACAACATTTTGGCATTATTTTCGCTAATTCGCATTAAAGTGGCTTTTATTTTGTTGTTGGAATGCATCTTTTAAAAAAGTCAAGAGATCAAAATTGTTCCAAATTCAATGAGGATTTCAAAAATAATTTTATTTTAGAAAAAGCGGTAGCGTACATTTTTTTTTTTTTGAAAAATAGTTCATACAAATATGGTACGGACGTCACTGGTATTTTTCTTTAATATTTTACATTGAAAGAAATGTCTTTTGCTGTGTTAGGCAGTGCCCTAAATATTAAATCTAGAGCTTGTTTTTTTAATATTTTACATTGAATGAAATGTCTTTTGCTGTGTTAGGCAATGCACTAAATATCAAATCTAGAGCCATTTAAAAATCTTGATAAAAATGTTTAATTTCTTAGAATTTTGACACCCTGTATTTCTAAAAGAAAGCATTTCTGGACATATGTTTATATAGGAAACTAGTTCTTATTTTCGACTTGGAATATGCCATTGAAATTTGATGCATGAATTTCAGAACACCCTGTTTTAGGATTTTTTTTTGCAATATTATCTCAAAGCCAATAAGAATACTGTCAGTGTTTTAAATTTAAAAAGATAAATTATTTTTAAAACCATTTAAAATTCATAAAACCTACCGTGCAGTTTTCTCAGGAGCAAAAAAATATATTAACCAATGAAATAGATAGCATAATACAATATATTATAATAATATCAAAATGAAATGTCAATCGTAGTTCGTTAAATATTGGGACCAAATATTTAACCCATTTATGGTCATCTTTAATAAACGAAATCATCAATTAATACAAAGTAATTCTTTTTAATTGTGATGTATTAATTTTTATGGTAAATGTCAAAGTTTAATATTAGTATATTATTTTAATTTAAATAATAGAAGTATAATTCTACAAATAATGAATAATATTTAAAAATGAAGTACTAATCTATTTTTTGTTTCTGAGAAATAATATGGTATAATTACTATAAGCCCCATTTGTAATCCTAAACGCATAAAATTTAAATCACAACTAACAGTGGCGTGCTAATGCAAACACCAAACATTATCATTATGACTTATTTATTGGTTTTTTAAGATCAAAAATTTTAGCCGATTAATTTTATAAAATTGTGTAAAAACTATACTAAATTATTTTTTAAATCAAAAATACTTTACATTATTTTTTCCTATAATTGGCGTTATTTTATTCAATTTAAAATAATTGATTTTTTCAGTAACTAATATTTTATTTTTTCATAATAATGAACTAATGACTAATAAGTCATTTTTTTCCTTAACCATAATTTTTCAAGCTTATGCTTATAGGTTAAAAATCACCCTGTATTTTACGTTACTCAAAATATACAGACTGTTCTAGGATGGGGTTAAGACAAGGACTCATGGACCAAAAATTTAATTTTTCAAAAAAATCATTCTTCATAAAAATGTTTGCTTGTAAAAGAAATAGGATTCACGAAGAGAAAATGTTTATTTTGTATACAGAGTTCTCAAACACTTAAGAAAATAATGTTTGTAGTCGATAAAAACAATAATTCAAAATATTATTGAACTCCAATATTTTGGGAAAAACGCCCTTATCACATTTGTTTACAGCTGAATTGTTTAAGATTTTCGAGAAAGCCAGTGTTCATCTGCCTATAAAAATTTAAAATAATTAATTTTTAATAACTCCTAAATCAGTTTCATGAAATTTTTAATACCCTTGTAACATTAATACATTAATAAAGTCATTAAAATGCTATTGTAAAAAAATTATTTAAATTATATTTTGCCTAAAACTTAAAGATAAAGGTAGTTAACTCTTGAAAAAAGATAATGTTTTTAAAGTTTTGGCAAACCCTGTATACAAAATCAACATTTTCTTTTCGTGAATCCTATTTTTTTACAAGCAAACATTTTTAAAAGAATGGTTTTTATCCATTGGTCCTTTTGTTAACTCCATTCATGGACAGTCTGCATAAGTTTCAAGAACGTATCCTTTATTTGTGTTTTTTATGACTTTAATCAAATTTTATCGGCAAATCCCAAATTTTGTAAAATTATATATACAGGCTGTTACAAATTCGAAGAACACCATTAAGACCTTGGAAACGGTAAGAGATACAGGGTTGGTTAAATTGGGGCAAAATTGCACATTTTCATGCTTAACAATATTCCATAACAGTTTTTATGGTTTTTCGGTTTATTTGAAGAAATATTTTAAAACTAACGACACATTAACATTGCCACTTTTTTCTGTTCTATAAAATGATGTCACTAAATTTAAAATTCGACGTTTTGTCTTTGCCCCACCATCATCAACTTTGTTTTTAAAATGGGCGGAATATTTGGTTTTAAACTTAATAAACTTATAATTTAATTCTAAAACCAACGATATATCACACTTTACATTTGTGCGACGTTTCGAACCGATAAACCATCATCATTTACCATTTCGTCATTACAAATAACGAT
The DNA here is from genome assembly GCA_014170235.1 of Listronotus bonariensis. Taxonomy (NCBI): domain Eukaryota; kingdom Metazoa; phylum Arthropoda; class Insecta; order Coleoptera; family Curculionidae; genus Listronotus; species Listronotus bonariensis. The sequence goes on from JACEGR010000239.1 coordinate 141,568, forward strand.
TTTATCCTAAACTTTCGGAAAAATTTTTGTTTGCAGGTAAGTAGGCATCCATTTTTTATGACAGGCTACGATAAAGTTGATAGAGGCGTTTGATTAAATTTTCCTATAAGTAAATGTATGTAAATTACCTTAATTCTTGTAGCTTTAGTTAAATTTTGAATAAATAAATTATTAAAATAAATTAAAATGAGTAGCAATTGAAATAAATGGATGCATACTTACTTTCAAATAAAAATTTTCAAAATTGTTTAGAATAAAAACGCGATTTTTAATGGAAAAAATAGTGGATGGTGGTTTTTTTGTTCGAAACGTTGCATAAAAGTAATGTGTGATATATCGTTGTATTTAGAATTAAAATACGAGTGTATTAGGTTTAGAACCAAATATTCCGCCCATTTAAAAAAACAGTTGATGATTGTGACTTCAGGACGCAACGTCGGATTTTAAATTTAGTGACATCATTTTATAGAACAGAAACACTGGCAATGTTAATGTGTCGTTAGTTTTAAAATATCTCTTGAAATAAACCTAAAAAACAATAAAAACTGTTTCGCAAAATTTCGGTTTGTGCCTGATAATTTCGGAACGGCTGCAAATTTTTAACTTCTTAAAACGGAATATTGTTAGCATAAAAATGCGCAACTTTGCCTCAATTTACCCAACCGATACAGGGTCAGTCTTATCGTTTCCAAGATCCCAATTGTGTTCCTCGAATTCGTAACAGCCTGTATATTAAAAAAAAATACTTTTCCGAGGGTAGGAGTAAAAACTTTTTTGTGAAAATAAAAATTTACTTTACGCAAATGTTCCTATTTAGGTTAATTTCATTAAGGGTATATTTTTGTGTAGGTCGTTTGTCTTAGTATTTAAAGTAATTTGAAAACTAAAGGTACACCTATTTAAATTAGCAAAGCTAACTAAAGTAATCATAATATCATTCCTTGTATTATTTTTATTATTGGAATATTATTTGATAACAATGAAAAACACGAAAAAGTCACGTTATGCATTGCATTGTCTAGAGCTCTAAAGGATTTTCAACAAGATTTCGAGGACTCTTATAATTTGTAGAGGGCGCCCGCTATTGTCGGTTTATGGTAATGCATTTTGTGCGCCAAATATTGCAGTCGTAAGCACTTTTGACTCTGTTCGAGTTTTTTCGTTTCTTCTTCGCTAAGTGTCCAGTTTATATCAGTAGCGATTTTTAATTAAGTGTTAGATTAAATTTCCTGCCTATTTAAAATTGAGTTTTTGCAATGAGGTAGCTTCCAGGGATGTTTACATCTTATCATATCTTATGTGCAAATATCATTTAAGTTACATGCCTCGTTAAAGAAATATCCTTCCGGAAGTCGACTGATTTTGGGGTAATACAAAAAAAAACTTGTGATCGAATATACGTGTCTGATCAAGCTAAAGGAACAGAAAAATGCCGTTTACTTACATGACATTAAAATATGAGACAAATTAAAAAGAAGTTGTTGTTTTGCCAAAACTTTATTGGTGATTTTACTAGTTACATCTTTAACCTAACCAGAAAGGTTGCAATCATTTTGTTACCAGTCCATTAAATATGATAAGCTCGCAACAATAATATCCATTTTATAATTAAATTTTTCGCTAAAGAAAAAGGACAAAGTGACGCCGAGAATGATAGCTTTAAATAAATGCTAAAAACTGTAAATTTGTATTGGTTTAATTAAAGCAGAACAATTATAAAATAGTATAGAAATATACAGGGTGATTTAAAAATCGATCACGAAACTTAAGGGGGTGATTCTACTTGACAAAATAAGGGTAGAGCTTCATATATATTTTTCAAAATGTCATTCGTTTTCAAGTTACAAGCCGTCAAAGTTCAATTTTGTGTTTTTTCGCCATATTGCATTTATTTTTAAATCAATCCAGTTGATATTTGACACACAAATCGAGCTTTGCAGATTCTAAAATTTTAAGGCAAAAGTACTTTTTTAAATACCGCCAGAAGGCACTTTACCTAAAGCTTAAAATTTATTTATGTTGAAAGTGAATAAAAGTTTTTTTAATATTTAACACACCGTAGTTTAAAAACTAAGGCGTTTAGGATATATGTTTATATAAAGTTTTTTCTTATTTTCTGTTGTAGAATCGCCCGTTTGTTGGTTGAGTTACTCCGGACACCCTGTATGTATGTAGGTAATTTGATTGAAATTGATGAAAACTTTGATGTCTATTGGTGCCTAAACGGTGAGGTTTATGGACTTTAATTAAGAGTACCTTATTTTTAAGTTTTTGATTGTCTATAAAATGGTGCCCCCAGCTTTGTGATATCTGTCAAGATAAAAAAGTTATGATGTAAATAAATTTTAAGTTTTAGGTATTTAAAAAAAAGTACTTTTGTCTTAAAATTTCAGAATCTGCAAAGCTTGATTTCGGTGCCAAATATTAACTGAACTGGTTAAAAAATAAATGCAATATAGCGAAAAAACTAAAATAAAAATTGAACTTTGACGGCTTGTAACTCGAAAACGAATGACATTTTGAAAAAAAATATATAACGCTCTACCCTTATTTTGTCAAGTATGATCACCCCTTAAGTTTTGTGATCGATTTTTGAATCACCCTCTATAGTGTATTCATTAATATGTATTTATCCTATTCACAAATTGTATTTATTAGTTTTTTTTAATAATTATTTTTTCTTGTTTCTCAAATAAAACATATTTTTTCAAAATTGTGTACTTGTAACACAAGTAGTTTTTTAAATAAACAATTTAATTTAAATACATATAAAATCAAAAATAAAAATTTCTATTCGAACTTACCTGTACAGAATTAAGATCGATAAAAATTAAATATTTATGTTGTAAAAATTAAAATTCACATGTATTTTAAAAAAATATTAAAATTATTTCATTTTTAAAATAATTAAATTTATTTAGGTCATTTACAGAAAACGGTAATTGTTTAGAAAGTTGCGGCAACACCGATTTTAACAAAATTTGGTATACGAGGGATTTGTAGGACGCGATTTCGAATCTGAAAGATTTTGTTTTTGAAAACGTATCGTTTTCGAGATATTCATCATCAAATTTGAAATTATAAATATTAAAACAACATTTTGTCACATCCAGTATCCAGTATAAATGGTTTAGATCCCATATCCCAGTTTTAAAAATAATTTAAAAATCCTGATTGCTCGCCTACAATTTATCATTGAAATACTTCGCACAGGGTCGCAATATAAATGTATACTGTAAAAACATATTAGTGACGTTTTATGCCTCTTGAAAACAAACAAAATAATCACAAGCCATCGCACCCATTTTGATAATAGCGTCCAGGTGACAGCTCGATAAGAATCCGAGCGAACACGGTACATGGACAATTTCAACCAACCAGCGGGCACAATACACAAATAAATAGTGCATTAGGGCCTTTATCATGGTAAGTACAGCATTTTTAGATTGTCTAGTGCCCGAATCAGACAATGGAGACTTTTTGGAGAGGTTGGCGGTTCGCAGGGGACAATAGCCACTTCAACTGCATGTAGCCGTAGGTAGCTAAGGCGAACAGCCACTTGAACTCGTAGCGCTGCAAAGCAAGGAACAAATGTGCGGCTTTGTAATACGTTCCCTGCGTAAACCAACGATTTTTTAAGTTGCTTTTATCGGGCTTTTGTCTAACAAAAAATGTTCGACGGCGTGCGAGCGCGTTCTTCTGGAAGGAATGTAAAGCTCTTGAAAAATAGTTTAATCCAGGGTATTTAATCTACTTTATTTTTAAGGGTACCTAATATTTTTTTAAATGTGTATTTTATATCAGTTTTATCTTGTAGAACTAAGCTGGTCCATGGAGGGTAGATCTGGTAACATTTAATTTATTTATTTAATCGAGTCCAAAATACTTATTATAAAGTTTATTATAGTAATTATTTAATCTGTATACACATGTACTTAAAATAAATACAGCGGGTCCGACTATATTTTGACCCATTTTGATCGCGAACAACTAAAGATATCAAAATGAGGTTTTTGCAGAAAGCCTTTGATTTTTTTATAATAATCTCGCCATTTGGTTTTAACATTTGGTTAAAACAAAAACAAAATAACCGACTTAGCAAATTTGTTATTTTAAATGAAAAACCATGTACTATAGCTATTTTTATATAAATCTTAAAATTCAATCTTTCCTCTTCAAAAAAATGTAATACCTATAAGCTACCTTTAAAAATATTGAAATTACTGATCTCTAAGAAATTGACCTTATGCCAATAATTAAAAGTATTATTTGACAATGAAACTTGGCTACATATAAGGTTAAATATAAAAAAAATACGGCAACTAAGCTATACGCTATTCACAAAATAAGAATTAGAGTGAGGCTAGATTACTTTTTCAAAACTTTTGATAATATTGCAAATAGTCTATAGCTTTGTTGCCCTATTTTCTTCTGTAGTCTTGTATACAAAGTATCCTACAGGGAACTGCTGCGATCGATTTCATGAAAAATTGGCCTCGGAAAATTTAGAAAATTTGGGAACTTTTAAAAGTCAGTGGAGACATACGACTAATAATTGACAGTTCTTTTACTTTTGGTTATACCGGAAACTAATGTCAACTTTCTTTTTATAAATAGAACTTCCTATATATTATTATTTTTTGAATTCTGCGTAAAATTCAAAATATATGTTATAAACAGTGACCTATACTTAAGTTCAACCGTTTTTGACTTATTTTACATTTTATGTCAAAAATGGCGTTTGCTAGTTATCACATAATCATCAATATTTTCTCTTTAGGGACTGGTTTTACATTACAGCGTCGTGTTAACAAACTCAATGATTAGGTGGTTGAAGTCCTAGCTAAATTTGAAAATCTTTTAAATGCATTGTCACCTAGATTTACCAAATATGATTCGCTTCTAGGGTAGGAGTATACATTAACAAAATATTTAAAATAAGTCAAAATCGGTTGAACTTCGGTATAGAACACTATAGGAGTATTCAAAACATGTTTAGAATTTTACGCAGAATCTAGAAAATAAATACTATATTATAGGGTGTTCTATTTAAAATAAGGAAGTTGACATTAACTTCCGGTATCCGGTATAACCGAAAGTAAATTAAAAAAAATTAGTTGTATGTCCCCAGGACACGTATTTACATACTATACAACGGTACAGAGCCCCATAGATCGTGGCGGATCTGGATCGCAGTATAGTTTGTAGTTAAGAAATGCCCATATTTCCCACTACATACTATACAACGCTACAGAGCCTAAGAAAGAAAAATACATGCTTGTGTGTTTACAACGAAAAAAAATAGTCCTCGTGATGACATTTAACCCGTGTATTAAATATTTGTTAGTTGCACACAGAAACATTTTGTCTTGAAACCTATCACGAAAAAAAAATATTGTTTTCATTTAATACACATTAAATTAAGATTAGGCACTGTAATTGTGAATTTTGCTTACTTAAAAACTTTTATTTTTTTACTTTTTTAAAATAGGGAAAAAAAAGGAATATTGCGTAGCAAAGCTTATTCACTAAACGGCAGAAGTTAGTAAATTTTAATTTAATATAGATCAATCATAAATAATATGATACATGATTATAGAACAATTTCTGCACTACTACCATTTTGTGGTTAAATCTTTGGATACCTACGTCAGACATTTTTAGCTAAATTTTTCCGCTTTTCCAGAAAAGTTTGCCACACTGTACCTACTATCTATACAACAAATAATATGTATATCCTTAACATAATAAAATAGATATATATCCTTCTGAGTCCTAAAGCGAAGCCTATATTTCATTTTTAAACCAAATACGTACTTAGTAATTAACCAAAGAAGTGATGTTTGACAACCCTAATTTAATGCAATATTGGTCGACGTACGCATGTATTTAAAAGTTGTATCTAAGGTATGTATTCATACAAATCTTAAAAATAAAAACAACTAGACTGCAAGATATAGCAATATATTGCAATAAAAACCTACAAATCAGTATTAAATTTTTAAAATACAACACACCATTACAATTTTTTTTTCAAATTTTTTAGTAGCTTCATATTCAATAAGTATTATTTAAACAGTCTTTATCTTGGCGAAATCTCAAAAAAAATTAAACCAAAATCAATATTAATATAAATAATTACAATAATCAAATATATTACTACTAATTTTATAGCACCAAGCAATATAAATATCATATAAATATATTTTTCTTTCTTAGGCTCTGTAGCGTTGTATAGTATGTAGTGGGAAATATGGGCATTTCTTAACTACAAACTATACTGCGATCCAGATCCGCCACGATCTATGGGGCTCTGTACCGTTGTATAGTATGAAAATACGCCCCCAGGACCGGCCCGAAGGATGAGTCGTTGAGGCGACCGCCTCTGGCGGTAAAATAATCCGTACAGGGGCGGCAAAATAATGCGTACAGCACAGGGGCTGCAAACTGATCCCCGTTAGTTTTTTTTTTAAGTAATGGAATTTAAAAGTAGGGACCTTTTTTATTCTTTTTTTATTTTTTTTGTTTTGTTTGATCTTTAAAAATTTTAAACCTCAAATTTTATTTTCTTAGGGGGCACTTTTCCTCGGACCGGCCCTGTATTTCAATATTTTCCAAGGCCTACTTTTTGAGAAATTGATCTCAGCACTTTCCGAAGGGCCACCTTGTATTGCATATTTTCATTATCAAATAATGCTCTTACATGCCATGCGCTTAATTTTTAAAAGATCAATACATCCATTATGTTTGGAACTAACTATAGCTTACATCAGATTTTTTTAGGGGAAAGATTGAATTTTTAGAATAAAAAAGAACATAGTGTTCCATTTAAAATAACGAACTTGCCATATGTCGGAAAATCGGTAAATAAATGTTGCAACCAAATAGCGAGGATATGATAAAAAAATTTAAAAACTTTTAGGCCATCTGAAACAACAGCATTTTGATATCATTATTTGTTCCAAGGTTATTCGCGATCAAAATATAGTCGGACACCTTATATAATAAATACAAAATTATAGAAAAATAAAAGGTGCTTTAATATAGTCACCAAAAACAAAATATAAAGGAAGTTTAATGAAAATATATTAATAATTATAAAGATATTTTTAAATGTGCTTTTAAAAAAGATTTATTAAATCTTATAGTCTTTTTTTAAACAAATTATTTTACGTTAGCATTTTATCAAATAAATGGCAGAAAGGTTTAAGGACAGAATAAATTTATTCTATATTTATATTTTTAAATTTAATATTTTCATAAAATTTAAATTTTTATTTCACATTACCTATTAAATGGATTATTTAAATAAATTTAATTGTAGAAAGATTCAAAAACGGATTTTTGTGAAAATACTAACTTAAATACCTACTTCATTTGTTTTTAAAGGCTTTAGAACTGCAAATGAGTTATGTTCCTAAACTTAAGTTAAATAATAAATATTTTTTTAAATAAAGTAATACAAAAACCGTGTTTCTTTAAAAAAGCGAAGTTCTTATTGCACACTAAATTTCTATTAAAAATACTTTTTTTTAAATACCAATTTAAATATTTTTTTATTAAAGTAGTTAAATTTACAGTCTGAAATGCCTTACGCAAATTTAAAGATAATAAATAAAGTGTTCTATTTTTATCAGTATGCGGTTTTGTATTACTTACAGCATCTACCTACTGATGCAATTTACAGGTACGTCTTTAAATTTACCGTCAGAAGTAATAATACTAATTAGGTCTACAGTAATTTCCTTTAATGTCCTGCCTTTTTATTTCAAATCAATTTAAAAATTTAAACCTTGGAATATGAGATTACTGCATAAATACTATATTCTAGATTAAAATTAACAGATAAAAATTTTAAGATGGCGGCTGGGCTTCATCTTGGAAAATATTATTCGAAAAAAAAATATCATGAAATTTTGACAAGTCGCAACTTATATTATTCCTATTAATTATTGTTCTTATTGTTTTAATAAAAAAAAAAAATTGTATTATTAAAACATATTTATTTAACTCAGGAAATAATCTTTTTTTTCTTTTATCTTTGGACAATCCACTAAGGCTAAATGCCTAAATACTAACGTGGGTGTCTTAAGTAAGGTAAGAGAACATTAAATATAAAGGGGTCTTGTGGCACACCATTTTAAAGCTTCTGAGTACTTTATAACCCTAGAATATTCGGTCAATATCTTCACGTACTACAAACTGACGGTACTTTAAAAATTATCTAAATACCGGATTCGGAAGACATATTTCGAAAGTCATGAAGTTAGATGTAGTTAATGTGGTATTTTCTTAAAGATCTTTAAAAAGTGATATAATATACAGGATACCTCATTATCAAAATAAATATATGATTTTTGTCCTATCCCGTATTGTATCACCAGTATTACCAATAAAAGATTTTTAAAGAGCTTTAAAAAATACCACATTCAGTACACCAGCTTTATTACTTTCAGAGATATGGCCACCCAAATCAGGTATTTAGGTAATTTTAAAAATTACCGCTATTTTGTAGTAGGTAAAGGTATTGACTTTATATTCTAGGGTTATAAAGTACTCTTCAGGAGCTTTAAAATGATGTGCTTCAAACTTCCATTAAATTTTTTCTAAAATGGCGCCCAGCCGCCATCTTAAAATTTTATCTGTCAATTTTACTCCAAAATTTACCTTTTTAAATTGTTCAAAAAAACAAAAGGGGAGACACATTAAAGAAATGCACTGTATAATTATTAAGGTCATATTATGGTTTATGGTATTATTATCGGAGATAAAATTAACTACTCGGTTTATTTTTTGTTTGCCGATGATTTTAAAATATATATTGTACGTGTCTTCGGAAGTTCTTACTTCTTTAGTTGCTCTTTTGAATAAGCCGTAATAATGTAAACAAAACCAATATTCTAGATATTTTATCTCTTATTTACTTAATTGTCCTGCTCCTAATTCTGTACCTCAAAATATACGTCTCCCCAGTGGCGCAGCGGACAGAGCTTTAATCTTCAAAGCCAGAAGTCGCCGGTTCGATTTCCAGCGAGGGAGACATTTATGTAGTAGTTATTTAATAATTACGTCCGTGGTGGCACTACCGCGTCGTCTAAAAGGGGCTGTGAAATGCATAACTGCATGTTTCAGTGCTTGGACAGCGTTGACGGAACAGGAGAAACAAGGGGTTAAACATCTAATAACCCGACACCCACGGTACTCTGGTATTTAGGCATAGGCCTTCGTGGGATGTCAAAAGATTTAAAAAAAAACCTCAGAACCATTTGAGTTGAAGTCAAATTTTTTAAAAATGTTTTTATTTAATTAAGTTTTAAGGGCATTAGTTCACATTAAAATTTTAGGCTTTTAAGATTTTCGTTGTCTAGTAAAATTTTAAAAAGTGAACTTCAGTCTATCTTCTTCTAAGGTATAGAAATAATAAAACACAATACTTAAAAAGTGGACTTTAGCTTCACACCTAGGACCTAGACTTGCAACAATTTGCCAAACATCCTTCCAAACAAACCAACCTATTTGTGCGCTCTCTTGATGCAAAAAGCCGACAAGCTTCGAATCACCGCGAAATCATTTCCCAAGCCCTTGGAACGACGTAAATTCCGTCCACGTCCGCGCTATGTCGCGCGGTATTCGGCGAGGCGAATTGTTGCAAGTCTGCCCTGAAAAAAATTATGCTTCTAGCTTCTAGGGTACAGAATTAATCATGTGTACAAATTTTGAAAGTATTTCCGTATTTACATTTTTTATTATTTGGATATTTCTATATAAAGATGTATCTAATTTACCTGAAAAAATGCTAATAACTTTTGGAATAATGCAGAAAAATACGTTTTTAGTTTTTTTTTTATCATATACCTGGAGTGGAGTGTTAAAAGACGTTTTTTCACGACAGTTAAAAAAATGTTGGTTTTTTAATCGTTAACCTTAAGTTAAAGTACTCCATTCTAGGACACTACATAAAATGTTAAAAAAATAACTTTTTTAACACTTCAAAGCTTTTTTCACACTTTGAATTAGTGTTTTGTTTCAGTGCCTACTACAATAAACTAAATATCAATTTATGCAATGTAACAGTTAACGCCACATGAACTAAACCAAACGGTCAAGTTACCTTTGATTTTGTGATTATTTCTTTTAGTTCATGTGTCACTCTCTATTTTTTGCAAGAGATAGTAATAAAAATGTCTCGGGACGGTTAGAAGGTTGTAAACCATAGGCGCACCAGTCTCTGTGCAAAGAACAGGTAGAAATACACCGAATTGCGTTAAATAAGGATTATAAATTTTATATATATTTTAGTATCTTTCCGTATGTGCAACTGAGTGGTTATAAGTTGTTAGAGTATTGTTCAAAGTATTACAATATTGTAAAAATGGCTTCTCCGCAGAAACGCGCATATCTCGGCCATTTAACTGTAAACGAAAAGCAGATTGTTAAAACGTATTCGATTATACAGGGCGCAGCAGAATGGACTCCCACATTTGGGTAGCACACTTTTTTAAACTATGTTTTCAAAATTATATCGTGTAAGTGACGGCCGTTAGCAGCGACACACATGCGAAGGCGTTCCTAGAAGTTCCGCATTTCTTTTATCACCATGTCTTGAGGAATAGCAGCAGTTTCTTCTCGGATCGCTGTCTTGATTTAGGAAAGTCAAGAACCAGTTACCCTTAAGTTAGAAACCCATTTAAAAATTGTTTTCCGGTCTGGAACAGAGGCATTCGGAGGCAGGAAGCGCGTACAAAATGCTCTTTTCGACGCGGTGACACATTCGTCATTTTTGAATAATAGCTCAATAACAAATCCACGTTGGTCACCAGACCAAGACATAGCGCCTAGTAACAAACCTTATCAATCGCCCAAGCGAATGTGTCCATCCCCACCAATGTCCAACTCCCATTACCGATGTCCTAGCCTGATGAAATATGGGAGTCCATTCTGCCGCACCCTGTATTAGAAATGATCAAAACTCTAATTTAAGTGTGGACGATGTGTTCAAAAATGTGCGTTGATGACTGGGGTGGGAAAAGCGACAATTTACAGAATTTTGAAAGAAGAAAAAGAGGGAGGTATAATTCCACCAAAAAAGCGACTGGGCAAAACAGAACTTTATATAACAGACGACACAAAACAAACAATTCGACGAATTGTACATCGTTATTTTACCGAAAGAAAATCCCTACTTTAGATGTCATGTTTCAAGCTGCGAAAAATCATCCACACGTGCCGGAAATAAGTAGAGTAAAACTTTGGAAAATCTTAAAAGGTCTAAATTTTTAGTCGAAAAAATTCCAAAGAAAATCTTTATTAATAGAGAATGGAGAAATTGTCCATTGGAGAAGAGATTATTTGAGAAAAATAAAAAAAGCTCGTACTGAAGAAAAGACAATATATTATCTAGATGAGACTTGGATAAATGAAGGACATACCGTTAAAAAATATTGGCAAGATGGGAATATAACAACTGCTCGCCAGGCTTTTAATGAAGGACTTTCTACGGGTTTAAAACCTTCATCTGGAAAGGGGCGTAGACTAATTATTACTCATATTGGAAACGAGAATGGTTTTGTGGATGGAGGTCTTTTAATGTTTGAGTCCAAAAAACAGGAGATTATCACGAAGATATGAATGCTGATGTATTTGAAGAATGGTTTTCGCAGATGATCGACTTAATACCAGAGGGTTCGATGATTGTAATGGATAATGCAAGTTACCACTTCAAAAAAGTAGATCGAGTTCCAAATTTAAGCTGGCTTAAAAAAGACATTCGATCCTGGTTGATGCAGCAAAATATTGAACATCCTGCAGATAGTGTTAAACTAGAGTTGTTGCAGCTAGTAAAAAGTGAAGTCGCCACAAATAAAGCTAAGTACACACGTTTTGTAATTGATGAAATAGCTAAGAAACAAAATATAACTGTATATCGGCTGCCACCTTATCACTGCGAACTAAACCCCATAGAGCTTATATGGGCACAAGTGAAAGGTGAAGTAGCCAGAAATAATACTACGTTTAAACTAGTAGATATAAAAAAACTATTTCAAATTGCCATATCTAATGCTTCCCCAGAAAACGAACATGTATTAGAAGTAGAAAATAAAATGTGGTCTTTGGATATAATAGTAGGTACAACTGTTGAACCTCTAATTATACAAGTAGGCTCATATGACTCAAGTAGTGATAGTATGTCAGATATGGAAGAATGTGAATAACTAGATGTAGATTATTAAGCATATTTAATTAGGTATAGATTATATTTTAAATAATTATTTTTTTACTATGCATTTTTAATGTGTATTATTTTCCTAAGAAAATGGTTATTTTTAACTATAATTATACCAACTGTACAATATTGATATACTATAAATTTTAAAATACATTTTTTACACATATAAAAGAAACAAAATTTTCATTTTACCTAAACTGTTTAAAAAGGGTAAGTTCCCAAAAATAAACTCAAGCGCACCGCCACTGTCAAGGTTTTTATCATCACATTATTCCCACGTAAATAAGGGTAAACATCTGTTATTCCTTTGTATTTGACCCAAAAGATTGACGAATATTAGAGCGGAGTCTGCCGCCTAAAAGTATGATGCCTTATCAGTACATTACAGGTAGTATTGAAGAAAAATATTTATACTCGGACTAACACAGAAAGCGAATTGCCATAAAATTAAATGATTTATTACTATCGCTTGCAACGAAACAGGGTATAGTTTTAAAATTTGACAGTTTGCAAATAAATTTAATTAATTCTTGTAAATTAATAGTAGAATTAATTTAGATGACTAAAAAATTGAAAAGAAATTTATACTGTTTTAGTATTATTTATACAAAAAATAAGTAAATACAATTTCCTAAAATTTAATGATAAATGCATAGCTATAAAGAGGATAATTGTCTCTTTAAAAATAGGGAGGTTATGATTTTGTGTTGCAATATAATGGCTGTGCTACAAAAATTAAAATTAATTACTTAAGATAAATAAAACATGTATAAAATGGTATTTTCGAAAATTTTTATACCATCGTTGAAAAAATATAGTATGTACCACATGCATAAAGTGTTTTTTTACTCATGGGGTTGCCGCACTCGCCTCACGGCTGGTGCTGTCAAAAGTCGTAAAAAAATATTACTTTATGCACTGGTTACATATGTAAATTACTATTTTAAAACTAAACGTTTTTCTGCAGTTTTTTGATTATTCATCGACTATGTAAATTAATATCTACCATGGAGAAATAGTGTATAAAACCTTAAAAAGTTCCCCCTTACTTCACACAGCACATTATTTCCAATCAACTTCTTCATCAGAAGTCACTAGAAAAAAGAATAACTCAAGAAAATTCGTCTCGCTAACGAGCCACTCGAATCTCGGTGGAGTCCCGGAACACGTACGAATAGGCAGGGCTGGATGAGCATGAAAAAAGAACTCCCGTCGGGCACCCTGCCAAGTTTTTAGGGTGGCCCTACACTGTGGGCCTGGGCTCCCACACGACGCAACCAGAAGGAAATATCGCAACATACCGCATTCCCATGCATATGTGTCTGGACACTTGCGTTTTCTATTATTCGGGATCAGTGATTTTTGCAACTGCGATTAAACGATTACTTTTACCTTAGAAGTGGTGCATTTAGGAGTTGTATAGATTTTTAAAAAGTCGTTTTTTGTGTATTAGAAATTCATGCGAATAACAGTTCGGTGGTACAAAAAAGACTGTATTTCAGTTAAGTACATTTAATCTGAAAAAAAAGAGTTTTAGAGAACACAATAAATTTAACCAATTAACTGTATTATTAAATTGCGTATCAGGTTTCTATTAAGTATAATACTGCGTCAAGACTTGCAACAATTCGCCGCACCGAATAGCGCGCCTCATAGCCCCACATAGTGCGGACGTTGACGTGGACGGAATTCACGTCATTCCAAGGGCTTTGGGAATGATACCGCAGTGATTCAGAGTTTGTCGGTTTTTGCATGAAAGGAGCGCGCAAATAAGTTGATTATTTTGTTTGGACGGATGTTTGGCGAATTGTTGTAAGTCGGGACGCAGCTTAAGAAAACTCTTATCATTCACTCATAAACCAAAATATTTTAAAATATGGTTTTAAGGAAAAATGGTAACTAGAATTGTGAGGCGGAATTTCCTATTTGGCGGATCTAGTATAAATAGAATAATGTTTCTTTTTTGTAAAATTGTCTTTTGCTAATGCTTTTGTATTATTTTTTTACGAGTGCTAGTAAAAGTCGCTTGTGTGAGTGTGAAAAATTCTCGCCGAAATTAGCCCTTTTCCGTCGTTAACTTTTCCTTTTTTTTAAAGTCAATGATTATCAAGTCTGTATAGACCGTAAGCGAGATGCAAAATTCTGTTAGATATTTTCTCTTAGACCATAACTCGTAAAATGCTTATAGAGAGTTGTACATAAATCGTTGTGAGCGTCAGCTACGTCTCCGATAGTGGCATTGTACAGGGTTCTCCAAAAAAAAACATCAATATTGAATTTAAGTTTTTTTAAATTGAACACCCTGTATATTAGTTCATTTTTGGACTGTAGGAGTAAAAAAATTTGGGTTTTATCACCAATACCTATACCAAAACTGAAAGGTTTTTAAGATATTTGGAATTTTTAAAAAATCATGACAAAAACAAATTTTAAGTATTTCCTACCATACTTTAGCTTCACTTTTTATATTATTTACATGAAAACTTTTCTAAGTATAAACACAGTGGCGCTGATCCCAAATATTCAGTTTTAAATTAATTAATTAGTGAACAAACTGGCAAAACCGAGGGGTGAATGGGAGTTCTGGGCGGGGCAAAATATACAATAAAAAATCAAAACCTAAATTTTGCTGTAAAATGAAACAAATTAGGAATTTAGGGCAAACTTTATTCTTTGGCTTTAGCTTTAAAGTCTATATTATGGCCCACTATGCGAAATTCAACTTTAAAATTAAAAACAATAATTTAGGACCCAAAAATACAAAATAACCATAAGGTTTTTTAAAAAGCCGTCGTTCTCTATAATTTAATGAATAAGAAATATACAGGGTGTTTTATAAGAAAAATTATATGTTTGGTTCATATTTTAATAATACAATTAAAAAAAAACTAACTACACCACTGGATTCTACGTAAAAATATCCACCAATATCAGTTTTTACTTTTGTTGTAAGTGACAAAACAACTGAAATACGAAAGGGGTCCAAAAATGGAAAAAAGATTTTCGTCCTGTATATCAAAAACCTCAGTTTTTGACATACAGGAAGTCATAAAAAATCTTTTAGTGTCATCTTTCGTTTTAGCAAAAACAGTTCGCGAAAAATGCAAATCTCTATCTCTAGTAACAACCAAGATACCCTGCAATAGGCCCCAGCCATGTACACCTAAGGGAGCAAATTTTTGATGTAAATAGATTGGAGTTTATTTCTTTTCTTTAAATTTCCTTGGAAATTGCGATATTTTTTGTAATAATTCCAAAATTTGGATTTTAGTGGAAATATCCGCGAAATTATTTAAAACGCCGCATACTTCGATGACGTACTTGGAGTGTGCCTACGTCACAAAAGATACAAGCTACGACATCCTTTTTCTATTGCTTGTTTCTTTGTTGGCATATTTATTTAACGTAATGCTTTTCACATAAGCACTGACAACATTCTGAAGTTGATTCAACTCGCAAATTGTGGAATACATTTTAATCGACTTTAATCGAAAAATTATTTACAAAAAGAATATAGACAATTTTGATAAAATTTTAATTTTCTCGGATTGAAAACATATTTAACTATTTTTTTTTGTCTTTGGACAAACCACGAAGGCTAAAAGCCTAAATACTAATGTACCGTGGGTGTCTTAAGCGAGGTAAGAGGGAGTTTGTTGACACGGGACTTAAATACTGGAAGATTTGGGGGGAAGGAAAGACCTCCGCGGGCAGCAGGTTCCACATTCTAGAAACTCTAGGGATAAGAGAACGGACAAAGTGGGAAGTTCGGGGCCTGCCTAGTTGGACCGTATAGGGATGCATACGCGCACCACGAGTTTCTCTGGTGGAAAAAAAACTATTAAATTAAATAGTTTTTTTACCATTGTAATATTTTGGCCAAGCGCCTATTGCAACGAAATCCGGACACCCTGTACACAAAACCAATTTTTTTCTTTGTGAATACAATTTTTTACAACCTAATTTTTTTATTATAAAAGCCTTTAAAAATATTTTTTTATTTGCTGATGGCATTGTAAACCCTATCCGTGCACAGTCTATATTTATTTCATAGTCACCCCCACATTAACCAATAAATCCGTCAAAACGATACCCAAAACGTCGATAGTCCGAAACTTCCACCCCGTGTCACATAAAAGTATCAAACTGCTAGCGACACTGTGGCGAATGTTTATTGATAGTCGGTTCATAAAACGGTGTCCAGTTCTGGTTATGACACCGTAGATTTATCAGATTTTATATGTGAGTTAGACTAACGCCCACAAAAACATGTGAAGCAGGGGATGGTGCATGGAGGGTGAGAAATTAAGGGAGTCCAAGAAAGGTATAGATAATTAAAATTAAGTTTGCAACATTGTTAAAAAGACTTCATCGGCATAATTTTGAACTAGTATAAGAGTTCATGACAATTAAAAATGAGTCTATATTTAATTCACTCTGTAAGCGATGCCGCCAAGTACACAAAAAATGATAAAATAAACAAACCTTTTCGAATGCACATAGCCTCGGACAGAGCCTGATGACATATTTTTAGATAAATAATAAAAAATACATTTCTAAAACACGTATTACCTACTTACAAAACATTCTTTTATTTCGCCTCTGTCCTACTATAAACCGGTGGCACGTGGCGTGGTACTAGAAACTCGTCGGGTTAAATATTTTTTGCTGCAATAAATCATTGTTTACAAAAGGGTTTCTTTACTTTATCATTTCTTGTGTACTTGGCGGCATCGCTTTCAGAATGAATTAAATGTGGGCCCATCTTTAATAATCAAGTTTTTCTTGCTGTTGAGGCAGTTAATATCGTGTTTTTTAAATAATCTTTATAATTTACTGGATAAATGCAATAAAAAATACAAGAAGATTTAGTCTACAATTTGTGCTAAGTGTTTTGGTGGTTGTCATCATAGATTTCATAAAAAAATCCGTCATGAAGCAAAAGTTGCAAAGTCGGATTTGTTACGCGGAACGTTAGCTGGTAACTACTATTTGTTTTATTTAGGTTTTATGACGATGATGCCTAAGATTTTGTCTGAAATTTAATGCCTTGTTTTCAAAAGTGTTTTTGCTTCTAGCCGAGATACAAACCCAAAATCGTATATTTCTGTAAATATGGTAAATATTTTCGACAATTTTGATCTAGATACCCAGTTTTATCAGCTGATTGACCGAATTGCAACACTGTTGCTCCTTAATTTGAATTCCCTATGGTAAAATAATGATTTAAAATTATTTAAGTTAATGTCAAACTCTATTATGATCAATTCAAATGATATTTTCTGAAATTATTAGATACTGATGGTAGAAGAGCCCAAGAGGGAATTTTGGGATTTACTACAGCGCGGCAGATTAATATACCGGGGGATATCTTGTACCCGGTTAAGTACCTCCACCAAATATGAGCCTCGTACACAGGGCCAATCATAAAAAACAAAAATATATCCATTAGAAATTGTCGAGAGTGTCAGCTTAAGATAGGGTAGGTTAATTACATGCTAACATTTTTTTCTTCTTATTATCTAAGCTTTGCAACTCAATAGGTCTCTTTGACGCTCGCGTAAATCCCCATTTAGCAACGTGGGCTCCCCTACTATGAATGGTTTTTCTCTTTTACATACTTTTAATTTTTTTAGACTAGTTACTTTTATTTTTGTAAATTTATAACATATAAATTAGGAACGGCATCGGCAGTCGAATATTTTGACAGGCAGAAGTAAAATTAAGGATTTTATAAACACTAAATAAAATCTGAGGATATCTGCAGGTTTTTAACTACTTAAAATAAATATTGGTATTTTTGTGGTCAGAAAATTTAAGGGCATATTCCTAAGCTATTTTTATGAAAAAATTCATATAAACATGGGTCCTCAATATTTTTGTTCTCAAGATACTGAGTGTTAAACTTTAAAAGAAACCCAAAAATTTCTAAAACACATTTTTAGTAAAATTTTGTAAAATTACATAATTGCCAATAAGAAGTTATAATACTTAATTATTAAAGGAAAAAAATACCCTAATGTTCCTTGTATGGTCCAGGATTACGCTGTTTAGCGGATTTTATTTTTTTCTGGAAAACTAAGCAAGCTGCTTAAAAAAATGTATTTTTGGCAATATCCTGAATGTTTGTACGTTCCTATAAATTCTAAACAGTTTTATCTTATATCTTTTCTTTATAATTTATTGTTATTACGTTACTTTTTAAGAGCCGTGTTTGGCTATAGTACAAGCAAAAATTACGGCCCCTCTTAAAATCTTTTTAACCCACTTGATCCCCTATTATTACCCACGTTCTTCATCCCGCGCGGACCCCCTTTCAGTCCGGGCCCCGCTAATTTGTATCGCCTTTAATCCCTTTCGTCGGGCCTGATGACGTGTTTTTTAGTGTTTCTACATAAATTACAAAAATGTTAAGAAAACTCTTTTGACTACCCTGTATAAATAAATAAAGTTATCATACACGTGTGTTACTGCTAAATCTCACTTTTGTAAATCAATTATTTTTGACTTAAAAGATTTAATATTTAAAATACCTGAGTCAGGCGTTCGTTCGACAAATCATGAGGGATTATGAGGGGTAACTTAATACCTATTAAGCGTAACCTGGTGAAAGCTCAGCTCAAAACAGGGGTTATTTTAATATCAAATAATCTCCGTTTAACTTCCAGCACAATTGAAATTTGCCGGAATAATGGTATTACTGGAGTATTCCCTATACTCACTTGGCATTTTGTAAATGTAATATTATTTTCCCCATAATACCGGATTGAAATAGGGGTTGTATAAAAAAAAGCAGCAATATCTTTTATTTTGATTTTTATTTTTTGATAAGAAATTAGGTTTTTACATTTTTTCTTAAAAGTTAAATTGTTAAACTAACATGACAAATATAATAAATAGTTTTTGGATTCGCTGAAAAATGGTTTCAAAATTCGTATTTTATGAAGTTAAATACGAATACATACAGAAATGTTTTTTGCAGCTGTGGAGCAGCAGGAGCTTAGATATAAGTATTATTGTAAATTTGTAAGAAAATAGTTTTTTTTAATAGCTCTTTACATACTGGGTTAGTAAAAAGTTCTGCCACCCTTAAATATCTTTTAAACCACCTAAGCTACATTATCAAAACTCGGTATCAAAAGGGTATTGAGAATATAGAATCTAATAGTGGTGTCGGCACCGTTGCCAGATTTCCCAGTTTTGTGCTACACGTATTTTTTTGTCTTTAATGCAATGCCTTTTTATTTTACAGCAATAAATTGGACAGATGAAACTTAACAAATTTACAAATTTTTAAAACTCTATTTTCACATAACATCACCTTTTCGGTTAAAACTACAGAAAAGTTTAAATATCTCCAAAAGCGCTTAAACTGCGTTCCCAAATTCGATATTTGGAGGGTTTTGGGCAAGTTAAATTCAACTATGAGACCAGCATTGATGCCAGATTTCCCAGTTTTGCGCAACACGTAATATTTTTGTTATTTAAAACTGAAAACTATATTTCTTTTTTGCAATTAAATGGGCGTAAAAACTTTAGTAAGTTTCCAAATTTCAAAATTCAATCTTTACCAGTTGCCGAGATATGACAACATCACATTTTTATGAAAATCTGAAAACAGTTCAGGTATCACTATTCAATGGTAAAAAAGTTTTATTGCGCTTCTTTAGGGACCTTCCTAACCTTAAAAGTTAGAATAAGAAAATCCTATTTTAATTATAGTTTTTAAACTGTTGCGACAGTACCAATAATATTTGGAAAACTTAATTACCTCATATTAATGCTTTTACACAGGTAAACGGCTGTTCAGCAAATCTAGATTATACAGGCGAAAAGATTTCTTCATCTTTTTTTTACAATCAAGGTATACTTTATTTGAATCAATATAATATTATACCGATTTTAATAAAATAGAATTTTAAATAGAGACATACTAACATTTCATATGTAATATTTTTATTTTATTTTTTGAGAAAATCATTAATATGTGGTAAAATTATAAAAAACGGTGATTTTAATATTTTACGTGAGCCCCTTGTACATTTATAGTACCACAATACACAACAATAGTTAAATAATAGCCCTTATTAAATTATTTTCATTATTTATTGTTGAAAATTGCATTTTTCATTTTCAAATTTTAAACGTTGAGTAAGTAACCATTGTAGCTAACTTTTTAAATCAATGCAAAACCTTTTTGATTGTTGTTTTTCTAACATTAAAGTCAAATTTTCTTGCTAACCGTATTCGTCTCACTGGTTCTAAGCGTATTCGGTTATTGTTGACGTTTAAACAATGTAAAACAACATGTCAAAGTTGCCACCAATTATTACCGCGGTTATAATTGGTTGAACGCCTAAAATTGATAAATGTATTACAACGTGCTCCAACGTTGCTCACGCTGTTTGCCGAAAGCATAATCACTTAGATTTAAGCTGCGGCTTTGTTTTCTTAACTAGCTGCATTCTTCGGTTATGTGGTTTAAAAAAATCTGGAAAATATTTTTACACTGACAAAAAATATTGCACTACCGTGCTGAATTCTTTTTCTCACCAAAAGCAACAAATCTTTCTTATATTTTCATGTTTGTTGTTGTTATTACCCTAATTTTATTTTAAATGCTTCAGCTGAACTAACTCAGGTGTCAGACTTGGGTCTATAGATTTATTGTTGACTATTTATTTTATCTTGGCATTTAAAAAATATTTTATAAAAAGTTTCGAGTAAACTTAATTATTATTATTTATATATTAATACTAATTTTATATAGACAGCCCCCAAAGTTAAATTCTGGCTACGCCAGTGCTTTTTATAATATTGTAAAATAATTTAAATTTTCACAAAAATTTTACTGTAAAATAATAAAAACTTATAAAATAGACCATTTTTTTGCGTTTAAAAAATGTCCCATTTTAAGTAAAAAAAATTAAGCAACAAATTTTAATTTGCCCTCGTAAAAGATTTTTTAAATCGACCTCGTAACTTTTATTGTTTTCTATCCACCACTAAATTGGATTTTGTATTAACTTTTGTATTGAAAACAAAGTTTAAACTAAAAATGTTTTAAACAAAAATACTTCCTCTGGAGTCTAAAACTGCAGGACGGCAGGCAGCGGAACATGCCCTATCAACTCCAGAGCTGGGGCCTGCGGGGCGGAAGGGCCTCGAGAGCCACTTGAGCTGGGGGCCATACGTGACCTAACAAAGCCCAACTCGGCAGCGCTGCTGATTTAATGATGTCTTGTTTTAATTGCTGACAAATTGCCAATTGCCGCTGTCACGTCTTCGGTCCTGCTTTTCCCTTATATTTCCTTTTGGTTTTCCTGCTTTTCTTTGTGGGAACAATACACACAGTGGTGGTAGATAAACCGGTTACAGAGGCAGTAAGTAAAATATTAGTGTTAAAAAGGAACTATACCGGGTGAACAACGAGATCACTTTCCAGCTGCCATTTTATTATTTCTTTATCAACACTGACGCAACTTGGTAAGGTTGTTAGACTAACTAAAAGTTATTTTTGGAGTATATGATAGGCTTTCATGTTTTCCGGCTTCACCGGAAATTACTGGAACTTTTGATTTTTAAATGGGACACCTTGTATATTTTTGTTTTTCGGATTCTCCAGATTATGTTTAGTCGGAATACAATATTTTTAAAACAAATTTTGGTCAAATATTATATTAAAATTAAATTTTTATTTTTCATCTAGAGTGGCAAGATCATTATAAAATCCTCCTCATACTTTACTTACTCTTAGAAAAATACAAAATTAATTTTCTCTTTTAAAACTTTTATACTTAGAGGGCTCTAAACTTTATTATTTTTGTTTTTTTACCCTATCTCAAAGATCAAAATAGGACCAAATCACTTTCATAATATTTTTAAAAGCAGTATTTTAAAGCGAATCCAACAATGTAAAACCCTACAACACTTAACTTCATTTCATCAACATTTAATATGTAGGTAAATGATCTTTTCAATACTAAAGAGCGTTCGTCGCAATTCATCGTAGTTGCCATTAAAACAGAAACTAATAGGATATGTTGTAAAAACAATTGCTTGTGTTCCGTTAAAACTTAAAAATATAAAAACATTAGTTTATGTTTATGTATTTCCTACGATGTTAAAATAATGTTGGGTTAAATTTGGTATTAACAATAAAAAATTATCCAAATACCAAATTTAACTTAAAATTATTTTAACATCGTAGAAAATACATAAACATAAACTAATCTTTTATTTTTAAAAATTGTAAAGGAATACCAGGAATCGTTTTTACAGCATATTCTATTAGTTTCTGATTGCATGGCAACTACGATGAATTGCGACAAACGCCATTCAGTATTAAAAAGATCATTTAGCTACATAATAAAAGTTGTTTTTTAAAAGGAAATGAAGTAAAGTGTTGTAGTGTTTTTTTCATCGTTGGATTCGCTTTAAAATACTGCATTAAAAAATATTATGAAAGTGATATGGTAACATTTTGGATTTTGAGCTAGGGTAAAAACTTAAAAATAAAGTTTAAGCCCTCTAGTAAAAATTTTAAAAAGATAAAATCAATTTTGTATTTTTCTTAACGAAAGTAAACTGTGAAGAGTGATTTTAGAATGATCATGGCACTCTAGATAAAAATAAAAATTAATTTAAAAATGAAATTTGACCCAAATTTATTTTTTAAATAATGTATTTCGACAAAAATGATCTAAAGAATCCGAAAAACAAAAATATACAGGGTGTCCCATTTAATACACTGTATGTAAGTACTTGAAAGTTTACTTACCATATCATAATATCCCGTTTCTTTGCTCATATTATTGTTTTAAATTATATTTTTACATTATTTACATAGCTATAAATATATTCAAATATAATAAAACATTGCTGTTCTAAGTGTATTTAAAAAGAAACCTTAGCTTATGGCACCCTAAACAGTAAACTTTCAAGCAATTCTAATTTATTTACAAGCAAATATTCAAGGCGGAAAGCTAAGATACTAATAAGATTCATGGGAGCCTCCCTTGTGATTTTATAAGACGACGCGGAGGTTGATCGAATAAAAGGGTGTAAATTTAAATATCTAGGGAACAGTTAAACAGGAAAATATTGCTTCAGTTACATTTATTATAAATTATATCATTATTACTATTTATCCCTTATTTGTTTATAATTATCAGAGTTATGACACACAGTTTGTTATGTTATTAAAATCTTGTGTTATGATTTCTGATATCCATTACCCAATGACATGACATAATGGACCGGCTCCGACGTATTGCTGCTGCGGCCAACGAAAGAGAGAGAGGTCCGAGAAAGAGATGGAGCAATTTAAATGGGAATATGGGGTTTAAAGTATATTTTCAGAACATTGTGCTTATTTGTTAAACTTTTTCGACTTTTAAGAAATGAAATTATGAATTTTCACTGCGTTATATACATATTTGTTAACTATATAATTCTTGTAAAGTTCTTTTTGTTACTATTTTTGGGTTTTTTATTAGATACCGCTTACTTCAATCTTTAATTAAAATGTTTTTTTTATATATATATTAAAGAACATTCGTTTATCCTTTGTCTAATGTAGTTTTCATGATAAAACGTATATTTTGTGTTGAAGTAGCTATAAAAAATAAACAATTAAACAAAGAGTTTTTGAAAAAGCTTTGAGGAGGGGATCTGCAAACCGCAGTTCTTGTTTAAAATATTATTCTAAGAAAAACAGCTTTTTGTTGTGCACTTAAATAAAAGGTCAAACATTTTTAAGAGGTTGGGATAGAATAAATACAGTAACTTAAGAAAATATCTAGTTTGGCCATGAAACACTATTTAAAATATAATTTTTCATACAAAGCTCGTTTTGTTGATTTTGTCAAAAACTGCTGTTTGCAGATCACCTCCTCATATGCGGTTTTAAAACTTATTAAATTGTCCAAATTAGAAAATGTTTCATTGTATTGACTCAGGACGCACGATATAACAGGTTGGAGACCAGCATTAACAGTGGCTTGTTGTAACCATCTGCATTTTTGGAACTCCTACTGACTAGTCACTGACCAGATTGCCGTAAGTCCACACCGAATACTTTCTTTGACAGATGGAATGTGTCGTCGTTCTGGAATAAATTAATTAATTATCTTAGGATACAATTTAAAATATTTAATTAAATTTAAAGGTATTCGTAATGTTAAAAAAGTAACGGATAAAACCGTAAGTTGAATAAAGGATAAAGAAACGAACAAAGTAGGAAGTTCGGGGATTTTTAGTTGGACCGTATAGGAAGGCATAAGTGTGGCACTACGTGTTTTTCTTTGAAAATTGCAAGAGAATGAATTGTACTGAGTAATTCCTCGAAGCCTATGTCTATAAAAAGTTATAGATCTCCAAAAAATATTTAATTATTAATTTTTGTTTTCTAAAAATACAGGGCGTTTCCTTACTACGGTACGAAACTTAAGAGGGTGCTTTCCTATGACTTTTTATAAAAAAGTTCCTATGAACATATGTTATTTCTGAGATAGAGGGCGTTAAAATCTTTTTAAAAAATCTGTATTTTTTAAATATCCTAAAAACGCTTCAACCGATTTAAATAAAATTTGGTATAACTATTAAATGTAGTAAGCCGCTTGTAAAGCTCTACCTAATAAACTTATAACACCAGTAAACATTAAATAATAAATTTTTACTTAAAAATAACAATGAAAGTATTATCTAAATAATGTGCCTTTTTGGTGCCTACCTGTGGAATTTACTTTAGAACACAAGAAAATACTTTTAAATTTAACTGCTTTCCAACGGTACACAAATATAATTGCTCGTTTTTGCCGTAATTAGCTTCATCTCTCTCGCACTGCTCTGGCGTCAATAAGCGATCACGAGGACCGGTCCATTATGTTATGTTATTGACTCTAGTTTATTTTAAAAAAATAGTTGTGGGAAGTGTAACAATTTAATGTATGTACAGCGTTGGCCAAATTCAACACTTTTTATAGAAAACTTATGTTTCTGTATGTTATACCTACACAAAAATTAACCGCCGTTACGAATCTCAAAATTCAAGTTTAATTTACAGGTGAAAACCGCAATTTACATGCGTCGTTTACTCGTTGTAGCGTCTTTTTAATTTATTGTATTTTTTAATCTCTCATAACTTGTTTTAGCTGAGATTTTTTAAATTCTTTAACAACCTTTTTACAGCAATATTTTATGCAGTGTGCAGATATGCTTATTGTTTTTCTTAGGTAACGCATTTTGGTTTATTTATTTATTTATTTATAGGTGGTTTAGGGTGTTTTCTAAGTGCGATAATACATATTTAAGGGCTAATATTATTAAAAGTTTTTATAAGCATGCAGGGTGCCAAATTTTTTCAACAACTCTAAAATTTTAAAAACACTTAGTTTAGTAACACCTTACTGGTGTTAATAAGACTGCCAAATTTGATTTGAGAAAAATATTTAATACACAAGAATCCCGTTTCGCAATTCGCTTTTCGCTTCTTGAGTCTGTATGAACAAACAAAAAAAAAACACTTGTATCTCGGAAACAATGCATTTCCTGGCCCTTTTTTTTCATAAAATGTGTGTTTATGATAAGCCCTTAAATTTACCGCAATTAGGAAACACCCCGTATGTATATTTATATACTGTTAATATTCAATTTATATTTATATTTTATATATATATATATATATATATTTTATTTTAAATTAGTTTTACATTAGTATTATCTAATAAAATATATTATGTGTTTTTTTTTGGTACTTTGATAGCTATACTTTAATTTTGTGACTCATAATTTCATCTTGTCAATTTAAATACACTAAACAACTAAAGTAGTATTAATGTTGCAAAAAATTCATTGTGTTTTGTGTTTGTTTAAGTACACGGGAACATCTCAGCTTATAGGTACTTATGACAAAAAATGCAAGTCACTGTCACAGTGGGTGGTAGTCCATTACAGAAAATTCCGACTGGGTGGTAGGACTTAACAGTCATAATTATCCGAGTAGCCCATGTAAGAGATGGCGCTATAAGTAGACATTTTAAAAGAATTCGCGGCCGAGGCCTGATAAGGTCTCATCAAGATGTCATTGGGTTGTCATGTTGTATAGAGTTTACATTGAGTCTTTGTTCTATGACAATTACTGTAACCTCGAAAGTGGAATTTGATTGTAACTATCGAGACAGCTCGTGCACCATGACGGTTTAATTTGATATTATATGAATGGGCGATTATTTTACTGTGAATAAAATGAGGTAGGACTTTTATATATTGCTTTATTAAAATGTTTACTTTTCTGAAGCATATTAAAGTTTTATTCTTAAAGAACAAAAAAGCAATTTGTGTCAAAACCTAAAGATTAGATGCAACATATCGGACTTGTTACAATGTACATCGTTAAACTGAATCGGATTCAACCGATCGGATCGAACTTAGAAACGTGTTCTGATAGGTCAATTTCGAGCGAAACCTTGAAATCGACCAATTAGAACACGTTTCTAAGTTCGATCCGATCGGTTCATTAGGATTCAGTTTAGCGATGTACCTCTACTATGTGATTCGTATTCGCATTCGTATTGTTGTGATGGATTAAGGTATCTATTACTATTTTTTTTGTATACTTGCAGCTGAGTTCACTTCGAACCCGGTCCCATGGAATAAATTATGTGCGTACCAAAACTGGGTTGGTCCATGCAGTGTAGCAGATTTCCCATTAACTTAAAAAATTAGGGAAAACGTAAGACACAGTATCCATCAGAATCTATGTTTTGCCAGTTTTGATCGCGAATATATTTAGAACAAATAAAGTTATCAAGATGCGGTTTCGTAAGAGCCTTAGATTTAAAAAAAATATTTTTGCCATGGTCAGATTAATGGAATATACACTGGATATATTTTTGTTTGGTGGTGGTACTCAACCGGGTGCAAGGTATTCTTCAGTATATTAATCTGCCGCGCTGTAGTAAATCCCGAAATCCACGCTTGGGCTCCCATATCATAAACAAAGATGAAATAATCAAATGGTTAAAACAAAATGTCAAATTTGTCACTTGTGTCAAAAGTGCATAGATAAAATTAAAGAAATTTGTTTGTCTGTAAAGTCGGTTTAGGTACGATGAATTTACGTGATAACATCATAAGGTATTTACTTAAATTATACAGATCAACTACAAGTAACAATGTGGCATTAACAATTTATTTCCAACTTTTGAGAAAAAAAAAGAAAATTAAAAAACACACCACATTCCCTTTTCACTGCACTTCCTACTTGACGAAAACATGTAAATATATTATTGTATAGAAGGCGGACCGCTCAAAGTAGGAGAGAAACAGATGTCGAACGCGGAGACCGATTGTGCCTCTTTCGCGCTCTCGCTTGCACTTTAAGCTTTAAATGGACTCGCATGAGTCATGTTTTTTTGTGCGCGCAGCTGGCTCCATCGAATTATAAGACATTATCACGTCAAACAAAATGTCTTAATCTGTATAATCCCGACTTACTAAATAGCATTAGTATAGTATAAGGATCTTCAGTTGGCTAAATATCATTGGTACTGTGGCAACAATTCCAAAGTTATACTTAAAACATTGTTTTTATTCTAACTTTGAATGTCAATATCTCCCTAACGAAACGCGAAAGAACTTTTCTGATCAGTTATACAAGTTATCAAATATACAATAGAGTACTATTTTTCTTAGCGTATCTTTAATTATTTAAAAATTGATTTTTTTATCATAAAACAACACTACAAGGTTGTTGATTTTAACTAAAAATCCAGTTAACTATACTATTGTGGTCACTTTAAACTGGAAAAAAACACCTAAACCAAAAATGTATTACATTGGCTTAAAAAGTCAGTAACCCTAGTTACCACAATAAAAAATGTAGTGTAATGTATGTTTAAAAATTCAATTACTATTTTTTTCAATATAAAATGATTAGAATATAACCCAGCTAGCACAAAAACATCCCAGGGAAGTTAGGCGATAACGCATCGTAATTTAGAACCTCGCTGGCATGGCATACTCAAAATGTCGCTTGCGAAATGTCCGCATCAGTCTGAATTGAATATCCTACAGAAGTTTCCCAGAACTTAGCAATTAAAGATTTGCATGTCACATCGCCAACTTGTAACTTAGTGAACTGCCTAACAAAACATATGTATGTTTTAATGTGTGTGTTATGTGTTAAAGATGTTATCATGTTCTAAATGAGATATTACATTGTAATGTTTGCATCAAATGTAAACATGAGACATTTTTAAATATTCACCAGCGACTTTATTTAAATATAGAAGTTTGAAGTCTAAAGAATTTTCTACGTACATGTCAGTGAAACATAACTTTTTTACCTTGGTTGGAGCTATAAACATTCGCAAGTAATGTAGGAAGGAGTAAGGTGTCAGAGATAAACAATATGCCATGTATAATAATGACTTATACAGAATATTACACAACATCGCGTGACACATTTTGCCTGCTGAAAACGTAGGTATGCCCTATGAATAAAAATAAAACCAAGAATATCATCACTTGAATATACAGCTGGAAATACAGTGCTTTTCAATTTTAGGACCCCCTCCTAACTTTTGAATTGTTTGGTATTTTTAATGAAAATTCCCCACCACTATTTTTTGACCAATCAAATGTGTAGTTTTGGTTGCATTACCATGGCAACACAAGTATTTATCGGAAATTTTTTTCTCCTGCCTGGGGTACCCTGGAGCGAATTATAGTGGAATTTTTTTACATAATCATTGAATTTGTTTTAACGTCATGTCTGTCATTTCACATACATAATTAAAGAAAATGGTATTTTGTACCAGTTGTAGTATTTCAGACATAGCATAATATTAAATAATGTAAGGTTTTAAGACCCTAAATGACAATTTTATACAACTACAGTTAATAAAATAATATCCTAAGACTGAATTACTAAACATCAGTAAAGAGCAAACGAAAGCAAGGTATGGGTGTAAAAAAATTAAAATAAACTATTTTTACCAACTGTAGTAATATAAGGTATATATAATATAAAAAGAATAAACAATGATAAGCTCCAAAATTACATATATTTGCAACTACAGTTGGTAAAATGGAAAATAGGTAGTTATTTTATAGTAAAATTTTAAAGCTCGTGTCAAAGTTAGAAATATTAATTTAAAAGAATGTTTATTAACACAAACTTGGTGTGAAATTTTCTAACCGAATACCACACGTGCTTAAATTACTCCGGGAAATTTTTTCTCGGCCACGAATATTTTAAGAAAATTCTTTTATATATAATTTTCAAAATAATCGTGGCCTTGAAAAATTTCCGGAAATAAATTTAGCACTAGTGGTATTACAAGTGAAAATTTTAAAACTAGTAAGACAACATAAACCAAATTTAAGACAAGAAATAACAGATATAAATGTCAAACGGACAGCTAGGCGCCATTAAAAAAAATTAAATGGAAAGGGGGTCTTGTGGCACATCATTTTAAAGCTCTCAACGAGTACTTTATAACCCCAGAATATAAAATCAATACCGTTACCAACCACAGGACTGCGATACTTTAAAAATTACCTGAATACCTGATTTGGATGGCCATATTTTCAAAACTAATAAAGTTAGATACACCTATTGTGGTATTTTTAAAAGGTCTTTAAATATATTTTTAATGGTTATGGTTATACAGCGTGCGACATTAAAAAAATCTATAGTTTTTGTCCCACCCTGTATATAATCACCAATATGATCATTAAATAAATCCTTAATAGCTTTAAAAATACCACATAAGATGTATCTAACTCTATTAGATTCGGAAATATGGCCATCCAAATAAAGTACAACCTATTCAGATTATTTTCAAAGTACCGCCATTTTGTAATAGGTAAAGGCATTGACTTTATATTCTTGGATTATAAAGTACTCAGGAGCTTTAAAATGATGTACCACATCAACCTTTCCATTTATTTTTCAAAATGGCGCCCAGCTGTCAATTTACACTTTACATTTGTCATTTCTTGTGTAAAATTTGGTTTATGTTGTCCTATTAAAGTCAAATTTACATTAAAAAATACCAAACGATTTAGAAGTTAGAAGGGGGTCCTGAATTTGGACAAGCACTGTATAAGCACATACTTTTAGGTATTTAAAAAACTATTTTGAACAGTTTGGATTCTGAAGTTCATCCCTTAATTTATCAAAGGTTTACTAACTTTTTTGTGAAACAGATTGTTGGCATAAATAATATAATCATTATTTTAGTGTTTCAAGCCTTTTGGCTTTTCCATATCTACGATCTAATATATTATTACGATAAATTTTTAAGCTTACCTATCTCTGACAAGCATCTAATCGTGTTAAATATAATCAATCCACCTGGAAACTGAATCACTTATCCAATATTGCCAAGCCACCCCTCTAAGCCGATGCTAACGATAGGCTGGTGATTAATTGTTGCCAAGTAACCGAAGCTTCGACGCGGGTCAAGTGGCGTCACGACGCTTAAAGTCCGGTGCTTCAGAGAGATTATTCTGTTTTGCCCTTTCTTTCCTTTCTCATCATATTACATTCCATACAGAATTAGTTTGACAATTCTGCAATCAGTGTAATTGTCTTTATGGTCCTTTTCTGACTATACCAATGTGATATCATACACAATGAGCCCCAAGGACAAAAAAGTAATACTTAAAGTTGGTACTGTATCTTGGTATGGCTGCCGTAAAATATGCATAAATCTATTTAATTAACAATTTAACTAGTAAAAGTTACAACTTAGATATTTATAACTCGTTTTTTATTTTCTTTTTAATTTTTTATTTATGAGCTAAAATAACCCAGAAAGCCGCTGCATTTTTGGGTTTAAAGCCTAACAGTTATCATTTACATTTGGAAAAAGAGAAGCTAAATATTAATTTAGTATAGACTTATGATCCTTATAATATTATCCTATAGAAAAAAGCTACAAGAAATCACATGATTAGAGAGTGATATTCCAACAAGCTACCGAAGTACTGAAACTTTTGTATCAATTGTATAAAAGATCGCATTTCTTCTAAAAAATTACTAAATTATTGATATTGGACCATGCAAGAACAATACCCGATTAGTATACAGCGTGCCTACGTAAGTTGGCGTCATATGAAAATCTTTGTTTATTAATAATTTTACAGAAAAACGTTATTCTCTAAAAAAAGGTCCGCATAGTTCAAAACCTAAAATGCAACCATCACATATCAAATAGTATCATTCATCAACGAGGTTTGGCCAAAAACTTAATTTTTCCATAAGAATTAATAATTGCTTTCAAGGAATTTTTGTTTAGGGTAAAACCGGAATCAATACCATACTTTTTGAAAAACCTTCCTAATATTATACAAATTAATTAATCATTTAACTTCAATTGCAAATTGTTATTTTTTACCCTATAATTACAGATTTGGTAGAATTTAGCATTTTGTGAAACACTTTTTTGGAGATAGATGCCTACCCGTATGAATGGTTGTCCCACCATGAATAAACTAATGAGGATAGATGCCTGCAGTGTGAAATACATGTCCTTTGTAGTGTGTAAACAAAAAACTCATGCAAATTTTATGAGGTTGTTTTACTCCTAACTGTCTTTAAGAAGTATGAGTCGAGTCAATATCTATAATTTCACATAAAATAAACAAAACTTTTTTATATCATTTTGTTTTAATCATGTTTTACACCTATTTTACGTAATTTACCTGGTTAACTAATTGTTGTGTGTTATTAAAACTACGTAAATTACGTAAAAAGGTTGTAAAACATTATTTAAAAAATATGATACTAAAAATGGTTTATTTTATATTTTATGTAAAGCAATTGCCATACACGGCTTTGTTGAACATTAAAATTTTTGGTCCATTTTTCTTAAAAGATCATTCGTGAACATACTGTATCGGTTAGATGAAAATTAAAATAAGGTTTAAATAATTTATCCCAAATAGTTTGACTAAATTTTTACAGGTGTTTAACCTATATAGAACATAAAGTATCAAAATACAAAAGTTTTCTAAATTTAAATCAAAATTATTATAGGAAAATTAGTGTCTTCAAGTTACAAAGTATGTTAACCTTAATATTATTTTATTTTTATTTTCGCATCATTCAATTGTGTGATTATGCGTATAAACATTTTTATATAAATATTTCTTTTAATATTATTACCTAATATTTATTTTGCTTGTAATGAATTTCACTACGCTAACGCATTCTTTTAATTCTTTAATCAACAGTTTACGTTTACCTTTCATTCAATAAATAAATAATAAACCCAGCGCGTCAGTCAACATCATTATTTTAATTATATATTCAATATCACACCATCATCAGGCCCATTATTTTTTATTTGCCCAGCATCAAACATGCTGTCATAACTGAATTAATTTTATTTGATGGTATTCTAAAAGGAATGAAATGGATAATTAAAATTAAAACTCTTGAAAGGTACGATGATTTGTGTATTTTTATTGTTTAATTGTTAAAAATTAAAAACACTGTTACATGACATATAGTGCAGTACGATATTAACCTACTGTACATTTAACTGGAAACATTTTTTACACATTTTATTCTATAATTTAAATAACTTTATTTACAAATAGAAAATATACAAGGTGTAATTTATTTGATGGCTTAAAACACTTATTTCCTTAGCCCATTAGTAGGGAAAGAAGGGG
The DNA here is from genome assembly GCA_014170235.1 of Listronotus bonariensis. NCBI lineage: Eukaryota > Metazoa > Arthropoda > Insecta > Coleoptera > Curculionidae > Listronotus > Listronotus bonariensis. The sequence continues at coordinate 174,485 of JACEGR010000239.1, forward strand.
GTTTGAGCGCCCACCGTCCACCGGTGGAGCTTATTATCTTAAAATCTCTGACGTCATTCGAAATTTAGGAATCTTGCGCAACGCGTTATTTAGGGCGTGGTCCCTACTATCTGTCAAACCATAAATGTCATCTGTCACCTGTCAAATGTCACCTGTCACCTGTCATATGTCAAAAATCGCGTAACTAGGAAAATGGCCGCCATGCGTAGGATACTTGCGCTATGATCATAAATTGATTTGCGCAAACGCGAAAATTACAAGTCATACTGTTCGGGCGCTATCGACTAAAATCGATATTTAACCTTGATGATGAGTCATCAGCGCGCGGTTTAAATTTTTTAAATATAGTATTACGTCATACCTATCGAATAGCGAAAACCGCATGACGCCATCTTTAGCCATAAGGGCGCTACAGCTGTTTTAAATATGGCGAGAGACACCAACCAGCGAGTAAGACGGTAACCCCATAGCAAAATTGACCATAGCGGCCTTATTATTAAACTTAGAATAATGAAACTTGAACAAAGAATAGTTGCTAACGGCAAATAATTTCAAGGTCAAACTTGTCACATGATAAGCCTAAAATTCTAAGAATTACGGCCCCCGGCACCCCGCGCCCTCCGCTTAAGCCGTCGGTTTAAGCGGAAGACGTAGCGCTTTTCAACCAATCAGAGAGCCGTATTTTTTTCTTAAGCCGTTATTTTTAACCAATCAGAGAGCAGTTTACCCTAATAGATGGTTTCTGAACGTACCCCTTGTAATTTCAAGGTCAAAGCATCCGTCAACAATAACAAAGATAGCTGCGGTTAGATAATAAACGGTAAAAAACAGTGGTAACTAAATAAAAAGCAGTGTTTGTAGTAAAGTATTTATTATAAAATAAAAAATACATATATAGTTGCCATATTTCTAAATAATTCTTAGAATAATGCCTTATATAAATAATAAGCAGTGATTGCATAAAGCATTTATTTTTAAATAAAAAAAAACATTGTTGCCATATTGCTAAATAATTCTTAGAATAATACGTTATAAAATAGGATATTTAATTATAAACTCAACATGTATTTTGGTACGTGTTCGTAATTTATCTCCTAAAAATAAAATATAATCATTTAAATTTAACTTCTGGTGTAACAACTCACTTGGTTTTTCATATGCTGTTGCGTTTATATACGTTTTAACAGGTGTATCGATATTAACATATTCAATAATTCCACTTGTAATGGGAAACCTGTAGTAATCAAATTTTGTGCCATTTATAAAAAGATGTTTTGACAAACCCTTTTCGCAAACCAACATAATATTCATGTAGCCATACAAGTTGTTTTCGGGCTTATCCTTTACACCATCTTCTGTTTTAAGCTTTTTTGCTAAATGATATGGATGAGTTAAATTACGTCCGAATTTGTCGAGAGTCATCTTGAAAATGATGTTATGTTACTAAATCAACTCTTTTTATTCAATAATATCGGCTTCCTTTAACTCTTCAATAATACTCATAATCTCATTTTGGTGGTTATTATTACCCACTTGCTTGCTAGCCATTAACAATCTTAATCTATCCACAAGCTCATTTGGATCATCCCAGTAAATATAATCAGTTTTATTATTGTTAAATATTTTATGTTTAGTATCAATTGGTAAACCATAGCCTTGAGTATTTTGTGCTCTTGTAATTCGCAACTGTTTATCGCGTTCTTTTTGTTTTCTTATTCGCTCCTCTTTTATACGTTCGAGTAATGGTTTAATTGTTAACATGTACTTGACACCTCTGTTGCCAGCATGCTGTTCGTTTTCATCAAAATTTCTCTTACTAGCATTCGTTAGCAAAACCAATTTTGCAAATGCTCGCTCGTCTAGTGCTGTAAATTTGTTTTTTAACGGATTGGTCTTGAATATAAGTTCATATAGACCAGGAGTTCCAATGAATTTTTCCCCTTTAACATAAATATCTGGGCCGTTAAATTCAAGTCGAGAATCACCGAAAGTTAAATGATCAGTAGCCATATCATGTTTTAAATAGTTTCGATCGTACTCGTTTTCCGTATCTTTTATAAAACCTTTCACATATTCTCTAGGTAGCGGATCATACTGATCTAGATATTCTCGAAAGGATTCTTCCGGAATACTATCAATCTGAACAGGATTTAATTGTGGGTCGACTCTAAAGTCATCATCAAAGTAACTTTCTTCAGGTTGGTGCTCATAGATAGTTCTCTTTAAATCAGTTTCCTCTGTTTCGCCTTCTTCCATCATTTGATCATCTTCCGACGGCTCATCATCCATATATTCTTTTTCTTGTTCAGCTATATCGTCTTGTTTTTTAACGGGACTGGCAAAGTTAAGAGGAGTTCGTGCTTTCTTTATTACTGTATGAGTAAAATTTTCGCTTTGACGTCTTTTTAAGGACTTTGGTATAAATGGTTGTCTACCAGATTGAGTGTTTTGTATTGATTTGGATATTATTTTTGCCAAAGGTTTATAAGTATTTTCCAATATAACAGCATTCTCATAACGACCAGCTTTTATTGAATCATATAATTTTTTTACACTACGCGAATGTTTATCCAGGAGTTGAAGAATGTTTGGATCTTCTTGCAAACTCCGCTTATCTTCTGAGCGCTGATCATCATTCGTGTCAAACTCTAGCTCGCCATTCTCACGTTGCTGCTTCTTTAAATCCTGGTATTTTTTCGAATACTATCGGTAGCTTCATTTATTTTACGCCTCACATCCTTGTCGAACTTGTGCAAATCCATGGTTAAGATATATTTTTAATAATTAGCTTAAGCGATAACGGTCTTTACTTTCAAATACAGCACTGTTTTTTCTAAAATACGGCACTGTTTTTCTAAAATACAGCACTGTTTTTCTAAAATACAGCACTGTTTTCTAAAATACAGCACTGTTTTTCTAAAATACAGCACTGTTTTTCTAAATACGGCACTGTTTTTCTAAAATACAGCACTGTTTTTCTAAAATACAGCACTGTTTTTCTAAATACAGCACTGTTTTTCTAAAATACAGCACTGTTTTTCTAAAATACAGCACAGTTTTTCTAAAATACAGCACTGTTTTTTCTAAATACGGCACTGTTTTTCTAAAATACAGCACTGTTTTTTCTAAATATGACACTGTTTTTCTAAAATACAGCACTGTTTTTCTAAATACGGCACTGTTTTTCTAAAATACGGTACTGCTTTTCTAAAATACAGTACTGTTTTTCTAAATACGGTACTGTTTTTCTTAAATACGGTACTGTTTTTCTGAAATACAGTATTATTGTTAATAATCTTTATGTATCTCTAGACACGTGTTGACTTAATGACGGGTGGAAACTAAATGATGGCAGTTATAGTATAGCGTAACATAATATAAATATACTTAACATTCTGATTCAATCCTTAGTATTGCCAAAGACTTTGTGCTGTACGGTCATGCAGAAGTTTATGAAAAAATCAATTAAGAAAAAGCTGCTCGGAGAGGAAAGGGGACTCCCTTCGCGACCGCGTTTCAAAGAGCGAGGGAGGCATTGTACGCGGAAAAACCGCAAGATCTTTTCTCCGCTGCTGAAGTAGCTCTGAAAGCATTCAATGGGGTGGAAAAAGAAAAACCTGCAGATGTAGTACCTTTACCTGTAGTCGGCGGATTTCTACCATTTTTAATACCACTTTTTGCCGGCTTAAGTGCCGTAGGAGCACTTAGCGGCGGAATATCAGGGATCGTAAAAGCTGTTAAAGATTCTAAGGCGGCGCAAGAAAGATTAGAAGAAGAAAAGAGACACAACAAAACAATGGAATCTATTGCGACTAGCAAAAATGGTAGTGGTTTATATTAAGGACCATACAAAAACGGTTTGGGACTCTATTTAAAACCCTATAAATACAGATGACTCAAGAAATAAATTTAGTCTTACTTCAACCGTCATGCATACCTTTAGCTTGAGTGGTAATAGTTCCATCTTAGAAGCAACCTATAACCCGCCCATCTACTTGAGAGATGACACTAGTGAATACGAGCTTGGTTTAGTCAGTTTAGAAACGTTTAACGCCATACCCAACATTGATAATAGTAATAACAAATTTTATGTGGGTGATATTACTCTAGAAATCCCGATTGGATCATATGAAATAAGTGCAATAAATGATTATCTACAAGAGGCCATACAGGAAAAAAATAAAGCCATCAATAATTTTAATTGTACCCTAAGCCTAAAGGGTAATGTTAATACGCTCAAGTGCGAGCTTGAATGTTCTCATACAGTTGACTTTACTAAGACAAATTCTATTGGAAAATTGTTGGGATTTCATAATATTTTGCTAAAGCCCAACGTTAAACATGTATCGCAAACACCTGTAAATATTCTGAAAATTAACGTGATTAAAATCGAGTGTAATATCGTTACTGGCGCATATCACAATAATATGCTTGTTCATACAATACATGAATTTTCGCCATCAGTACCAGCTGGTTTCAAAATTATAGAAATTCCTCAAAATGTGCTTTATATGCCTGTATCCACCAAAATTATCAGCAACATTAAATTAAAACTGGTTGATCAAGATGGTGAATTGGTTGACTTTAGAGGAGAAGTTATAACTATTAGATTACATTTGAGAAAGTCTTTATAAATAACTACTTTGTGATATGTGTGTCAGTATACTGCAGAACGTTGTGCAGAGCACACGTGTTATGGTTGTGAAATATAACGCCAAGAAAATTGTCAATTTTAACCAGCTTTGGAACACTAAAAAGAGATTAACAGAAGAAAATATAAGATTTCTTGCATCCATAGGGCTTCTTGTTAAGAACTCTGAAAATGAGCATTTTAAACGTGACAGATTCGCTAAACTTTGATAACTCTATTACAAAAATAGAAAGGCATAGCCATTTACCGTACTCCAGCTCTTTCAAAAATAATGATGAAATTCGAATACCGGTGCAACAAACTGATATATACACCCTACCTTGGGCAAGTCATATTTATTTGGAAGGACGACTTTTAAAAGGGTCCGATGGAAGAGTTTCAGACACTGCTAAACTTGTAAACAACTTTGTGGGACACCTCTTTGAAGAAATTCGTCTTGAAATTGGCGGAAAAGTTATTGATTCGACTAGATATCCTGGAATAGCAGCAACAATGAAAGGTTATGTCTCTTACAATGGTAATGAGTTAATTAAATATAAAAACGCTGGTTGGAGTATTGAAGATGATTTTACCTGGGACGGGATGGGCTCAAACGGAACTTTTAATGTTTGTGTTCCACTAAGGACATTACTAGGATTCGCTGAAGATTTTCAAAAGATACTTATAAATGTTAAGCATGAACTAATATTGTTAAGAAGTTCTTCCGATAAAAATGCCGTTATTAACACTACCGATGGAGAAAATGTACAAGTTATTATTGATAAAATTGTTTGGAGGTTACCACATATTACAGTATCCGATGCTGAACGACTAGAACTTTTACAGATTGTTGGAAGTGGAACTGAATTGGATATCGGTTTTAGAAGCTGGGAACTCACAGAACATCCTTCAATACCGATTGGAAAACACCTTACATGGACCATTAAAACTTCTGTGCAGGTGGAAAGACCAAGATGGATAATTTTAGGTTTTCAAACAGATCGAAAGGATAACTACAAGAAAAATTGTAGCTTATTTGATCATTGTGATGTATCAAATGCAAAGCTTTATTTAAATTCTGAATTTTATCCATACGATAATTTAAATTTGGAAATTTCAAGAGGTATAATAGCTACTCTCTATGAAATGTACTCAGAATTTCAAGAAGGCTACTACGAAAAAGAAAACGAACCACTTTTAACTCCTAAAAAATTTAAAAACATTGCATCCTTAATTATAATTGATTGTTCAAGACAAAATGAAATCCTTAATTCTGGCATTATTGATGTAAGGTTAGAGATTGAAACAAAAGAAAACTTTTCTGCAAACACAAATGCTTACTGTTTAATTATTCATGACAAACTTGTAAAATATTCACCATTAACAGGGTCTGTGAGAAGAGTTTAAATAACCGTAATAATACATTATTCTAAGAATTATTTAGCAATATGGCAACAATGTATTTTTTAATTTAAAAATAATTGCTTTACTGTAAACACTGCTATTTATTTTATAAGGTATTATTCTAAGAATTATTTAGAAATATGGCAACCATGTATGTATTTTTTATTTTATAATAAATGCTTTACTACAAACACTGCTTTTTATTTAGTTACCACTGTTTTTTTTTACCGTTTATTATCTAACCGCAGCTATGTTTGACCGACGGCTTAAGCGGAGGGCGCGGGGTGCCGGGGGCCGTAATTCTTAGAATTTTAGGCTTATCATGTGACAAGTTTGACCTTGAAATTATTTGCCGTTAGCAACTATTCTTTGTTCAAGTTTCATTATTCTAAGTTTAATAATAAGGCCGCTATGGTCAATTTTGCTATGGGGTTACCGTCTTACTCGCTGGTTGGTGTCTCTCGCCATATTTTAAACAGCTGTAGCGCCCTTATGGCTAAAGATGGCGTCATGCGGTTTTCGCCATTCGATAGGTATGACGTAATACTATATTTAAAAAATTTAAACCGCGCGCTGATGACTCATCATCAAGGTTAAATATCGATTTTAGTCGATAGCGCCCGAACGGTATGACTTGTAATTTTCGCGTTTGCACAAATCAATTTATGACCATAGCGCAAGTATCCTACGCATGGCGGCCATTTTCCTAGTTACGTGATTTTTGACATATGACAGGTGACAGGTGACATTTGACAGGTGACAGATGACATTTATGGTTTGTCAGATAGTAGGGACCACGCCCTAAACAACGCGTTGCGCAAGATTACTAAATTTCGAATGACGTCAGAGATTTTAAGATAATAAGCTCCACCGGTGGACGGTGGGCGCTCAAACCCCCTTCTTTCCCTACTCCCATTTTGGGAAAAAAGTTTAAATTTTCAAAATACTATTCTTATAATAACTTTAAAACTACTATGCATCAACGAAAATTTGTTAAAGTAGCAGATTTTTAAATATTTCTACCAGTTGCGTCCGTATGGTATAAATACTAAGTTTAAATTAAAAAAAAGATTTGTCATTGCCTTTTCAAAAATAAAAATCATTTTTTAATCCTTATTTTTTTTTGCAACTAAAATACCTTGACTTTTTTTTCCGATGCACCGTGTTTGCATAAAAACTAAAAGTAGGGTCAGTGCCGTATTAACCATTAGACTGACTAGGCGGCTACAGCCTAAGGCGCCATGAAAAAATAAGCGCCAGACCGGGTGGTAATAGGCGCTAGACAGGGAGTTTTGAAAATAGTTTAGGTCGGGTGGGGATTTTGGTGACTAATAGCATAGGCGCGAAAGGGACGGAATGACCTTTTTTGGGTCATAAAATTTTATTTGGGGTGATGAAGTAAGGAGCCTGGCACTCAAAATAGGCGCTATGGAGGAAAGGACTTTTTTTGTGGAAAATAGGCGCTCCGGGAATGCTAGCCTAGGGCGCCTCAAACAGTTAATACGGCCCCGAGTAGGGTACTAGCCTACTAGTTTTAAATAATTTTGCTGTAACAAACATGCATCAAAACCGGTTTCTATTTTTTTACACGAAAACGCTGCATCAGACAAAAAAGTCATAAGATCAAATTTGTTGCAAGTTAAATGGAAATTTTAAAAATATTTTTTTTGTAAAAACTTATGACATACCATTTTTTTAAAATCTTCAGTGGATATACATTCCGTAGGGATGCCACTGGTAGAAATAATTAAAAATTTACATTAAAATATTTTTATTTTTACTTAGTAGATGCGTGCCAAATTTTATAAAAATATCTCAAACAGTTTTAAAGTCATGATAAAAATACAATATTTTTTTAAAAATTTTTACACCCTGTAGCTTAAAAGTTTAGTTAAGAGGTTTAGGAAATATGTTAATATAAACTTTTTTTCCTCAAATGGGACAAGAAATAATATCCTGCGTTTTTACCCATCAATTGAATTACACCCTGTATTTTATAAATATTGCTTAAAATAGGTAAATATGTACAAAACAACTTATAATTAGGTAATTGCTAAACTTTTGATACCTAAATCATTTAATTATTAAAAAAAAGAATAACAAAAACTGAAATAAAAAAATAAAGTATTCTTTGAGCATTTTGCAATTTGCTGTCATAACTGAATTAATTTTATTTGATGGTATTCTAAAAGGATCGAAATGGATAAATAAAAGTAAAACTCTTAAAAGGTATGATGATTTGTTTATTTTTATTGTTTAATTGTTGAAAATTAAAAACACTATTACATGACATAATTGCAATACGATATTAAACTACTGTACATTTAACTGGAAACATTTTTTACACATTTTATTCTATGATTTAAATAACTTTATTTACAAATAGAAAATATATTTTATAAATATTGCTTAAAATAGGTAAATATGTACAAAACAACACATAATTATAGGTAATGAATTGCTAAACTTTTGATATCTAAATCGTTTAGTTTTTTAAAAAAGGAGTAAGAGAAAACTGCAATAAAAAATTAAAGTAATCTTTGAGCATAATGCAATAAGTTCGATTATGATAATAAATTTTAAAATAGTGTCTTCAAAAATAGGGGTGTACCTGTGTTGCTAGACGGTGAAAAGTTAATAACAAAATTATGAATTTGAGACTGCCGAGTTGCTAGACAAAGATTGACAAGTTGCTGAAAAAAACATTGTAGAGTTTCTAGACGGTAAAAATCACAACGTCCTGTAATAATAGCTAATATTTTATAAAACGTATGCTTTATACCATTTTTCCTGTTTTGCTTGGTTCCTCATTGGCTCTAAAGTTTTATATATATATATATATATATATATATATATATATATATATATATATATATATATATATATATATATATATATATATATATATATATATCTGAATTTTATTGACTTTTTTAAGAGATTTAATAAATCTAACAATACATATTACATAATGCTTGAAGCCTTACATGTTCCTAATGTATTAAACATGAGTGTCTCAACGCGAAGCTTGTACGACGGCATCAGCTTAAATACAGATATTAGAAGTATTCTTTAGGGATCAGACATTATACCCCAATAATTGCGATATAGGTATAAAAACGGATGGAGAAAAACAGGTTAACTGTATTTTAAATAGGTACTTTAGCCAATAATACCATAATTTGACCTATCCGATTTTATAGCGGTTGGATCAGATAAAAGTGTTCAGGATTCGGGAGGAAAGTTTACTAAAAAGGAACTAAAACGCCGTTTAAAATTAATATTTTTTTCATTCCATTTTAATATACTTCCATTGCAGCAGGATCGCCGAAGATTAAAACATGATAATAATTTAAGATAAAACTAGATAACTTTGAAAGTCCTAGTGTTGGGATGGACGTTTTAGTTCCTTTTTATTATATAAACAAATTTCCTTACCCTTTCCTCCCGAACCCACAGCCATTTTATCTGATCCAACTGATATCATATCGGATAGGTCAAATGTTTCTTTAGTAAAAAAACAGTTTTATCTAGAAAAAAACTGTCGGTCTCTGGTGTAATTGACCCAAGTATTTGGAATTAAGTTAACCTAGAACAGTAATGTGTTTTTCCACTATGCGTTTTTTTATACCAATATCATGACAACAATGAATGGTGTTGTATTTTCTACACCAAAGAATACTTCTACTTATACAGTGGTGCAAGCTCCGCGTTGACACACCTTAGCTTTCCTGATCTGCATGTTATCTATTTTGCAAGGCGATTTGCTTGTAAACAATATTCCAGTATCCTTCAATAACACAAGTTATCACCATAAACGTTGCAGAATGGTATTATCACCAGCGCGCTATATTTAATCCACAATAGCCATAGGCGGGCAGTTTTTACGTGATTAAAGAAACCCTCAGACATAAAAATTAGGTTATATTTTCATTTCATCATTAAAAACATATTAGGCTTAAGCATTTTGTAAAACAGGTATTTTTAGATTTTTTAATTTACTTTAAAAATCAATAAAAATAACTTACCTATTTTGCAAATTTAAATGCCATTAAATTGCCAATAAGGAACCTGAAGATAAAAAGTTAAGGCGTTCATATTTTAACACGAGTTTTTCTATATCCAGGTGCACATTTTACAGTATGTATGAAAATAATTTAGGTTAAACGTATTTTTCGTTTTATTCTAAATGCTTAATAAAATTTGTGATGTTGGTTTTTTACCTGTCTGTAATGAGGACGTCTAGGAACTCAATCATCTCCCGTCTAGCGAATTGTGTATGTCGGTTTAGGAATTCGGCAATCCCAATTTGTTTTACCTACGTACGTCTAGCAACTTAAGTACACCGAAAAATAGTGCGGACTTTGTTGTAGAATCAAAGCTTATTGGTAAAGATTTTCCTTTTATATTTACAAATCTTGTCGTTTTTATTAATTTTAGTGTTTTTAAATAAATAAAACAATTGTTTTATTGTTTCAATAATTTTAGGTTTAGAACTCCTTTATCAATTTAAGGCGATTAACCAATAATAAAGCTTTATTTAACGATGCGTTGGGTTGGCGTTTAATTCATGTATTATACATCAAATTTGTCACCAATTATTACCGCGGTTAAAACCGTAGACATTTCGGTTAATCACCTAAAATTGATGCTTGTATCGCTAATAATAAAGGTTAAGATTCCACTACAGATGCGTCAAACTATAAGATGTTTTTTTAATTAATTTTTAAAACTAAATGTCATCAAATATGCTTTAAAATAAAAATACAGCCATTGCGTATATATAATTTTCATAACTTGTTTTATTTTATTTAAAGATAGAGCGCTGAAAATTGAAAACCCTTTATTAAAAACTACAGAATTATAACTAGAAAAAGTACCACTCAAGAGAAATTTAAGAATGTAAAGTTATTACTACCTAAACAAAATGTACGGATATTAAAAAATACTCAACTTGCTAGTAGACTTAATGCTCATTTGTAAGACTGGAAAAATGCACTATTGTTTCAAACCTTATTTTAATACATTTATTGCACATTTTATATTATAGATTTATGCTATAAAATTAACAATACATACTAAAATTATGATATCAGTCTTAACCTTAAAACTTCGAAGGAGCACAGAGTACAATTATTACTTCTTGACAATATACCGGGTGCCCACAAGATCACTTTCCGTCTGCCATTTTTATTTCTTTATCGATATTGAAGAAATTTTGTTGGGTTGTTAGACAATGTAAAACACTAAGACACTTTGCCTCATTTTCTTTTTAAAAATAACATTTATTATGTAGGTAAATGATCTAATCTAATCTAATCTTAATTTGTGTTTATGTATTTCCGACGATGTTAAAACAATTTTAAGTTAAATTTATTACTAGGATAATTATTTATTGGTAATACCAAATTTAACCTAAAATTATTTTAACATCGTAGGAAATACATGAACACAAAATAATGTTTTTATTTTTTAAACTTTTAACGGAACACACGTAATTGTTTTTACAACATATTTTATTAGTTTTTGTTTTCATGGCAACTACGATTAATTGTGACGTACGCCATTCACTATCAAAAAATACATTTACCTACCTAATAAATGTTGTTTTTTAAAAGAAAATTAAGTAAAGTGTCTAAGTGTTTTACATCGTTGGATTCGCCTTAAAATACTGCATTTAAAAATATTATGAAAGTGATATGGTACTATTTTGGTTTTTGAGCTAGGGTAATACAAACTAAAAAAGTAAAGTTTAAAGCCCTCTAGTAAAAAAGTTTAAAAAGATAAAATCGATTTCGTATTTTTCTAAAAGTAAGTAAAGTATAAAGAGTGATTTTAGAATGATCATGGCACTCTAGATGAAAAATGAAAATTTGATTTAAAAATAAAATTTGACCGGCAAAAAATATCTAAATATCTGCTCTTTACGGTTAGATAAACGATTTTGTAAGCAGAAACAAATTCTAAGATTGAGTTTATAATTTGTTCCTGGTTCTTTACGGTTAGATAAACGATTTTGTAAACAGAAACAAATTCTAAGATTGAGTTTATAATTTGTTGCTGGGTCTTTACGGTTAGATAAACGATTTTGTAAGCAGAAACAAATTCAATTTAAAAACAAAAAATATACAGGATGTCCCGTTTAAAAATCAAAACTTCCAGTCATTTCTGGTAAAACCGGAAGTCGTAAAAGCCTATCGCATACACCTAAAAATGACTTTTTGTTAGTCTAACAACCCTACAAAATTATGTCAGTTTCGATACTGAAATAAAAAAATGGCAGCAGGAAAGTGATCTCGTGGGCGCCTGGTATTGTTATTTAGGTTAATATTTAAATATTAGAAAAAGTATAAATGAATATTTCGTTGCACAGCTTAAGTTAGTTATTGAAATCAAAATAATTTTATAATTTATTGAACTAATAGCTGGTTACCCAAATTAAGTAAACTTTTAAAATAAAAGTATAAGTGTTTTCTTTAAAAAATAAAAGAAAATGTAATATAAAAATACATTGTGATTTTTATTTTATTTCCTTAAATTTTGAATGCTTTTCTAAAAACTCATTACTTTATCGCATTTCACAATTTATACCGCAATTAAAACGACGATAATTATTTTTAACAACTACATTTCCGTTCATTAGTAATTTAAGATTTTGTAACGTATGATAATTTTAAAGCACAAATTAAACACTTGTAAATACTACAAGTATTAGGTAATAATTTCATATATATTTGCAACTACAAATATTACAATTTTAATAAGGTATTTATCTTTAAAACCCTGTTTTTATCAAATGTCATAGAAGAGATCAAAGTATACTTAAGCACATACAACTTTGAACATCCAGTAAAACTTATTTTATTTTAATAAAGTGTTGTATTATTTCTTTCTTTTAAAGCTAACCAATTAAAAACAGCTGCCCCACAAAGAATAGATACAAACCTTTATGACGAGAAAACAGCAACCTAATTTTCAGTTCATTTTATTTTAATTCGTTTTTTACCTCATTGAAGCTTAGCCAGAAAGTAGCTAAAGTCTATCTATCACTGGGTGATCAAATTTCTATATCCCTAAGTATAACTATTATTATATACAAGAAGAATATAACTTCTTTATTTTACTTTCTATATACAAGGTAAAATATACATTTATTAAAATTAAAGCTACAATTTAATACTATGGATTTAAATTCAAAAAAGAAAAGAATGACATATAGTGTCGGTCATAATGTTGGTTACATTTTGGAAATTTTTTTATTACTGGTATTTAAACAAAAAAATATTTTAGGATCGTTTGTGCATGTACCATAATCTAAAAATTTGTTTCGACATCTGTTATCGGAAATCCAAGATGGCGGCAAATTTCAAATATCCAAAAGTGGGATTAGGTGACGATTTATCAAAAAAATTTATACGAAAAAGTGTTTAAAATGTAACTTTACGAATACTAGCCCGATTTCAAAAACAAATTTAAAAATAATATTTTGCTATTTTTTTAACACGTTGACGACCGCCTGCCACTATAGTGGCAATCAGTATCTACTAATCTGTACTGACCACCATTTTAGTGGAGTTTTTTTTTAGAAATTTTAGGTTTTGAATATATTGACGTCAAATCATATTTATCAGAAAGTATAAACTCATTCAACATTTGAGGACATGTTTGATATCCGGCACAAAGTTGCGCGTGGTTTATGTGGTGGGTTTTTCCTTAAATTTAAAAAAAATAGATACCTATGCAACTAAAAAATAATACACTCGGTACCTAGCAGAAGATCCCTACCACACACTGCTGTCGCGAACGTGGTAATATCTACTTATTATCTTGCCATATATATTTTTGAAATATATAATTATTCCTATTTAATTACTTTTATTTTATCACAAGAAATTTCTGATTACTAACTGAATTTTTTAGCTAAACCGTAGTTTAAGCCACTCAAGAAGAATTTATTAGCCTTATATATAAAAATGTATCTTTTACTTCAAAATACAATATTTTGTGATAAAGTTACTAACCTCATTTAATAAAAATTCTCTTTCAAACTAATTACTTATGATTAGGTAATATTTGAATAGCAAAATTTTATTTCTTTGAACATGTTTTTGAAATTGGACCAATGTATGTAAAATTACATTTTTAACAATTTTTTCCTTTAAATTTTTTGATATTTCATTTCCTAACCCCACTTTTGGTCAATGAAAATTTCATTTTAAAATTTTGCGCCATTTTGGATTTCTGATGACACATGTCAAAGCAGATTTTTAGGTTATGAGACAAGCGCAAACGATCTTAAAAGCTGTTTTTATTCAAATACCAACAATAAAAAATGTTCCCATATGTAGCCAACATAATGACGGCACTGTATAAATGGTAATAGTTTAAAGACAGCAAAGGTACAAAATAAGAAAGACGTTTATTTATATACACGGTACGAGTTAACTCCAGATTTATGATTTAAGGCCTAAATTATAATATGCAGTATGTCCATTTAACCGAAACTCAAACAGAGAAAATTATTTGCTATATAATATACGATACGTAAGTTCAAAATAACAATTAAAAACTTTCTTTTCAAGTTTGTCGATATTTCTTATTTTCATAACATCAAATAAACCGATATTGTTTTTAAACTCGTTTTTTTAGTATTTCCAAAAACTAAAACATCATAATTTTGAAAACACTCCCAGTTTTACCTAGGGAAAACGACTATCTAATTAATGAACGAACTTAAATGTATTGATTTCACATGATCCATCACCGAGATATGATGGCCACTGCAATTCACCTTTTTCGGGACGCTTTCGAATAATTGCTGCAATTGCCGTATTTTTTAGAATATCTTAACAAAAATTTAATGCACGAACTAACCCTACCCAATTATCCTTCAAATCCGTTGAAAATATCGATATGTCGGCTGTGGATAAAAATTATACCTCTTAAACCTTAAATACGAGGAAATGGTTTGGTTTCACTGCTCCGCCTTTTCATAATCCAAGTTCTAATTTTGGGTACTGTTAGCACTTCGAGAAAAATAGTTTATTATTATTATTATTATTAAATTTAGATGGTGCGGTAATGAATCTTTTGTTACCTTGTTTTTTAATTCTTGTGTCTCAGATACTCTAGAATTCTAGAAAGACAGTCTTTCTAGAATTCTTCTCTTAGTCTTTAAAGACTAAAAATTAACTCCAGGTATGCAAGAGCCATAAATTAAATCTGAGCAGAATTGACACATTTTGCTCAAAACAAAATTTTAAATTTAGAAAAAAACAACCGATTTTATAGTACCTAGTTTCTTGACACACCGTACTTCTAGGTTATTCTACAAATTTTTTGTAATTACAAGTTATAAATTTACTCCCTGTTAGCTATTTTACTGAAAACTGGTATACCGCAACGACAACCAGTCCTAGCGTATCGTGACTTCGTGATCCCTATACACTATCGCAAAAGAGAATAGAATGGAAACGCGCGGAAATTTTGAAAACCATATAACTAAAAATTGAAGTCCGCACACACAGGATCGGAACACCGAGGAATGACACACAACGGAAGGGAATCGCGTTTTCCGAGGTTCCGCAGTCAATTCCACTATTCAGTGGAGTGTTTACGAGCACGTGCCAATTACATACCTGTTGCCAGGCGGGCTTCAAACCGAGTAATATTTTATGTCCTAATAACCAGAACTAACCAATTAAAAGCCGTAACACGTGCTTTTTTACGCAGAATACTCAATACAAATAAAATGTTCTGCGGAATTGCACACTAAAATGCCATGATTCAAAATTTTCCTTCCATTCTGTTCCATTCCATTCCTTTTCATTCCGCTATAATGTGCTGCTTGCTTAAGACTCCATGCTCTACGATAGGGTCGATTCGTCGCCGACTAGCCGGACCCGGGAAAAACTACAGAATATACCCAACAAATCGGTATTTTATTATACAGGGTGTTTCACAACTTATCCGACAAACTTTCAGGGCTAATTCTTCATTGAAAAATATGAAAAAACTTCATATAAACAATGTCCTAAACGTCTTACTTTTCGAACTACAGGGTGTTAAAATTTTTTAAAAATATTGTTTTTAACACCCTGTAGATCGAAAACTAAGGCGTTTAGGACAAATTTTTGTAGAAAGTTTTTTCATGTTTCTTTAATTAGAATTAACAATAAAAAAGGGATTTTTTTACTCAAGAATTTGATCGTATCGATACGAAATGACCATGCCGAGAATTGGTTTTTATTCATTTACGCGAAAACCGTACATCAAATAAAAAAGTCAAAAAGTCAAATTTGTTCTAAATCTAATGAGAAGTTAAAAAATATTTTTATTTTTAGAAAAATACAGTGGCGTACCATTTTTTTATTAAAAAATATTAACCTTATATCCCTCATGGACGACACTGGTAATAATAATTTTTTTCTTGTATGCCAAAAAATTTGTTTTGGTGCATAGAAGGCGTTTTCCAATTTTTTTTAAAATATCTCAATTGGTATAAAAGTTATTACAAAAAACATTTTTTTTTTAATTTTTAACACCCTGTAGTTCAAAACTAAGACGTTTAGGACATTGTTTTTAAGAAGTTTTTTTATATATTTTTTAATGTAGAATTATCCCTGAAAGTTTGTCGGATAAGTTGTGAAACACCCTGTATTTTGTTCGATGAAATTTTAAAAATTAAGGGGAGTGTAAATTTATAATTGGATACATACGTTTTAAAATGGTTGTTTTCGAAGATAATCAATAAATACTTTGAACATAAAATTTATACACCCTGTATACAAATTAATTGCGTACGAAAACATTACTGTAAAACCATTTTTTCTTAGATTAAGTATTTGAAAGCCCCAGTGTAAGCTATCTCATCCACTGGGGTAGATAATATTTTTAAATGACTATTATCATAAAGTAACATACCTACGGATAAGAGAAACCATGGCATGCTAAAATTTTCGTACCGCTTTTGCGGCAGGCTTGGCGGCAGGCTTGTCATTTTTCCAGTTTACACTTTAAATGCGTCGAGTCGAAGCCTCGCCTCGTGTAACATCAGCGGTGGGGAGACACGTAAGCTTACTGAAATGACTAACTGGTATCTCAACTGGTCGGTATTTCAACGAGAACCGAATAAAATTATATTGGGAGCTTTCGCATGGCCTGTCCTTAAATCGGCTATTCCATGATAACTCTTATAATTTCCTTACTCTATGCTATTATCTAAAAACTGGGACATTGGACTCACACCAAATATATACCAGATGCTAGTAGCCTTAAGATGAACACTTTGATAAAGAAAATTTTAATTTTAAAATTTGCGGGCCACTAGCATCTGGTATAAATATGGTTTGGGTCCCATGTCCCAGTTTTTAGATATATAGTCATTTGAAAATATTATCAGTGATCTGATCTAAAGACATTTATAACTTGTTTATATGACGGTAAATTAAAGCTATTAGTTCAAGAACATGGTAACTCACTTTTTAACATTTAAAAATTTGATTTTTTTGAACTAGCTGAGATTTTGATTTCTTTTACAGATAAAGTAAGTTAACACATTTTTGCTCTAATGGCACCCGAAAACGGAAGAGTTATTTGTCGAATTTGGTACGTATTTATATAACCAACACAAGTTAATTTATTCACAATAAAAACTTAGAGCTCTAGTCTAACATTAATCTTTTTCAAATTTTAAATTTCATTATTAGGATAGACGCTAGCACGGGCTGTCTAAACAAATTAAATTAAAACATTTATAAACGTAATTTTTCACACATTTAAGTGTCTAAACCAAGTAAACATCACATATCACTGCTGTAGACCAGCCCGTACTGCTCGTGACACTACCACGCTCTTGCTTGAAGTGGTAAATAAGCACTGCATTGTTGCTGGTAGTTGGATTGTTGTCTGCCATATGCCATGGCAAGTCCACCATTGGCCATACACTGTGCCTGTGCTTGACTAGACTGACAAGCCGATGACTGCTGCGACCTTGAAGGATCTGAGTTTGTTTGAACACTTGAGGAGGATGAAGTTGTTTGATTACTACTGCCAGAGCAAGGCTTGCCATCCTTGACTAGGACAGGAACTGCTACTCGTCGAGGGGAGCTGGACGCCTGGAAAAAAAAAAAAGAAAAATATATTTTTAAAGCACGTTGTTACTTATGAGACATGATTATATATTTTTAAATATTTAACTATACAAAAATTTTTGATTTAAATCAAACAGAAAATAAAGTACCCAGCAAACACTATTTGCCGGCAATGTACATTTTTCATATTGGCATTGATGGTAAAGCATTGGCAATTGGTGGCAATATTATGCCAACATCTTATACGCATTAAAAAGTCAACCCTAAATAAACACTTAATTGCCAATAAATTTTACATGCAGACGAATTGCCGGCAAGCATACAAAAATGGCGGCATACCAATCCTGATTAAATAAAGCACGCGTTTTTGTTGCAGGCAAATAAATATTCGATTTTTGAAGGCAAACCTTCAACGCATATTTATACTTTTTAAACCATATTATTAACATTGATATTTAACTAACATTAAAGCAATTTTTTTGATCTGTTTTATTTATAATGGCAGCTAAACAACATTATTTTATGTTTTTTTACATAATTTAAAGGAAATGGCCTTTTCATAACATTTTATTGTTAAAAATCATGCAAATAAAAATTAGTTCAAACAAAATGTTTATTATGGATTTTGGAGCGAATAAAAATAAAATGATGGTAAAATTAGCTACGTTAATTTCGACCGAAGGTGACCGCTTTGTGCATTTGTTTTCTACGTGGTTTTCTAGCTTTTTAGTTTCTTTTTGAAGAAAAAGTTTTTTAATAGACATAATTAAATGTATTCATTACCTAATAAGTGTGTGTTGTGTGATTAATTGGTAATGGCTAGTCGAGAAGGCAAGATATTCAAGTAGACTGTTAGGAGCTGTAAACATTTTGTTTAAAACTTTATTAAAAGTTTTAAAGACGTGTTAATAAAAATATTATATATATTTAATAGTTTTTTGACATACCGATAGATGGCGTAATGGACAATAAACTACTACGTTTCTGCAATATCTTCGCTTTTTATCGTCTAAACCGTACCCATTAGACAAAAATAATGCGAGAGCGGTCTGCGGTAGGTGATCTCACTTAGCTTTGAAAGAATTATCTTCGGCTAGTGTAAAAATCTGCATCTCCAAGTTGGACAGTGTTCCGAGAGATGGTACTTTGCATTGCAAGGAAATTGCATGCAGTAAGGACTTGTCTCTGGTAAGGAGTTTTTAACACGCTTTTATTAACTTGGGTTGTAACTATCAATCTGGCTATGTAACGGAATCTTTGAGCCTAATTTTAACCAACTTCCAGCTATTCGATTTCTTTGAAACTTTGCACACGTATTAAGGAAACATGACAATGCAATAATCTGCAAACAGTATCCCGTTATCTTTTTTGAATCGCCAGGAAAAAAATTCCATTATATTATAAAAACAACACCTAGGATGCCATCTGTTGGCAACATTTCAAACTTTGCTATTAAATGAAGAAGAAATTTTTTAGTTTTTACACAATTTGGTTAGTTGCACCATTGGTGTTCAATTTTTATGAACAATAAAAATATAGGGTTAGTTGCACCATTAGTTCAAGGATTCCATAATAAAAATTACATTATGTGTAATGTATACATAATACATAATGTGCAATTAATAAAAATTAACATTCTTTTTTGGATCGCCAGGAAAAAAATTCCATTATATTATAAAAATATAAAAACAACACCTAGGTTGCCATCTGTTGGCAACATTTCAAACTTTGCTATTAAATGAAGAAGAAATTTTTAGTGGGTTGCAATATATTGGCAACGGTCCAAACATTGCCTGGATTGCCATCTGTTGGCAAAATTTCAAACTTTGCTACTTAATGAAGAAGAAATTTTTAGTGAGTTGCAATCTGTTGGAAAAATTTTAAAATTTGCCACTCTTGTTCATTAAAAAAATTTTTCGCCATTTTGTCAAGAGTAGCAGAAACTAAAAATGAAAAATAATTAATAGTTTAAAAAAACTAAAAACACGCTTTTATATGCAACCGAACTAAAAATTAGAAAATAATTTTTCATTAAAAAAATATTGTCATTTCATAGTAAAAAGCGTGGGGTGATAAATATATTAAATGTTATAATTATTATATTTGCAAATATCTATGATGGAAAAGTTATGAAAAAATAGTAAAATGCACCCCACGCTTTTTACTATGAAATGAAAATATTTTTTTAATGAAAAATTATTTTCTAATTTTTAGTTCGGTTGCATATAAAAGCGTGTTTTTTAGCTTTTTAAACTATTAATTATTTCCTATTTTAATTTTCAAATAAAATATTGCATCATTTTAGCTTTTAAAAAAAGTATATGCCATAATTTTCGTCAATAATACGTCAGCTTGCTGCTTGGGAGTATCTGCATTTGCCCACTTTCGTGTCTTTTTGTTATCTTTTGCCAATAACTTATTAATGATGGATGCCATCATCTTAAACGCATTTTTTTGCCAATAACTTATTAATGACGGATGCCATCACTTTATCTGCAACACGTGGCCTAATAACGGCCAATTGCCCACTTTCGCGTCTTTTGATACCTTTTTGCCAATGCCTTGCCATTAAAGAGTGTTGGCAATGCCAGTAAATTAAATGTACAACGCCGGCAAATAATGTTATATGGGTAAGGAGTGAAAATTTAGATAGTAAATATTTTATGGATTTTGAGTTAGAAACTAAAATGTTAAAACAATATTTTAATATCGCACTTAAAGAAAGAAAAATAGAGTGACCGCCAGAAATGTTGAACCATATAGAAAACCCTTTTATTTTTGATTTTTTTAAAAAGTTTTTACCTGATAAAAATCTCTGCATATACCTTAAACTCACAAAACACTGATCAAAATTTAAATAATTCACAGCGTATACAAGGTAGGTGCAAATTAAGGAATATGACACATGAGAAAACTACCTTTATTTTGAACTAACAATAAGAAAAATATATTATTTGGAAAATTTGTTTAATTAACAGTTATATCATATTTTAAAAGAAGAGCTTTCTATTAAAAAAAAATAAATAAAAAAATATTTTTCAACTTACCTCATATAGAGATTAGATCTAACTAAATTAAATGCCGTAAATTATCCTTATTGTCCCTAAATTAAAAAAAGTTAATTATTCGTTATTCTTAAAGCATTTAAGTACAGTGAGATTACTTCAAAAACAAACGTAAATTTTTGCTTTTTGCATTTCAAAAAGGCTAAAATTTACTAGCCCATTTAGATTAATGGTAAAACGTCTACACATTTTTAAATTTATTATAATATCTTCGTTTTTTATTTACTTTAATCCTAAAATATTTTTTTCTTTTTACCATAATCCCAATAAAGTTTAGTTTTTGAACATTGTAATAGAAAATCATAAAAATAAATTTATAATTTTAAAAAGTAAAGACTTCTTTTATAAGGCAAAAATGATGTGAATGATTAACTTAAAGGGACTTTAAAATTTAAGCCTTATTAAACCACAAAAAAGCAAAAACATACTTTTGTTTTTTGAAGTGATCCAAATGTACTTAAATGCTTTATGAATAACAAAGCTTGGACATCTTTTCGAAATTTAAGAACAATAACTTAATGTAGGGCAGTAAATTCAGTTCGATCTAATCTCTATACGGGGTTAATTGAAAAATTAAGTTTTTTTTTCAATTTTTTTAAAGGAGGGCTTTAATTTTAAAATATAACGTTACTTTTAGTTCTAAGCAAGTTTTCAAATAATATTTGTTTAAAAATAAGGGTAGTTTTTCTAGCGTCTTATTCGTTTTTTGCACCTCTACCAGTAGGTAGAGTCTACCTCGCTATATGGATTATTTAAATTTTGATTGGTGTTTTGTGAGTTTCGGTGTATGCACAGATTTTTATCAAAATATATTTTTGCGAGAAATCAAAAATAAAAAATTTTTTCATATGGTTTAACATTTTTAGTAGAAACTGTATACAGTGCTTTTAAGCAAGCCGTCTCATATTCCGTTTTTGTATACTTATCCTGAAACACAGGGCCGTATTATCTATTAGAAAGAGTGGGCAACTGTCTAGGGGCTTCACATAAAATGCGGGCCCCGCGAATAACATAATAAGTGTGTAAAGTGTGAAATGTGATTAAATAGTTATCTATAAAGGTAGGAAAGTTTTGGTTTTTAATGCTATTAAACCGGGGACTTGGTCTCCAAGAAGAAGGAAAATTTGTTTAAGAATTTTTTGCCTCCATTATTGTTATTTTAAAAAGGGGAGTACTTATTTTTTAGTCTTCAATTTTATTAAAAGGAGCCCCCGGGTGGGGGACAGGTTTTTCTGTTAAAATTTACTTGTTTAGAATTCTCTTGCCGTTGCATTCATGGGACCCAGTGTCATTGTACCTCAAATGTCATTTTCTATTATTTAACTTGGTAAAGGTTATAACTGAAAATATACCCGGTATCTAGGTCAAAATAAAGTAGGGTCGTTTCTGGCTAAACAGAAAGTAATCAAAAACAAATAAATTCCTGAAACAATGCACATTATATGCCCTAATACTATACTACTATATACTATAACATGTACACTGTACACACAAACCCAATTTTATTTTCATATTTTAAGCAACAAAAAGTTATAGGGGTAAACCATCAGCTAGGAACACCGGTATTTACGGTGTATTTTCTTGAAAACTACTGAACTGATTTTAAAAATCTAAATACCAATAAAGGGATAGTATAAAACCATTTAGATAGGGTATTACTTATTTCCTTTTTCCATTTAAACTTTTTGTCGTATGTATTGTGTCTCCCTAAAAATAAAAATTGACATGTTTCAAGATTTTTAAAGGGTGTACGAGTAACAGAATTATACAAGGTCTCATAATTTTTGTTCTGAAATCACCATCTACAAATAACATTCAATTATACAGTAAAAAAACTTTTTATGTTTATATTCATAAAATTTAATTTTGATAAGGGTATATAACTTAATTATGGATCTCGTCTAAATCCTGTACTTATTTTTTATTTTTTTTTAATTATGTTATAAAAGTTTTATAATATTTTTAGTTATTAAGAATCGTAACGAGGATGGTTAATGGTAGTTAACTATTGCAAAAAGGAAACGCAGTATAAAATATGAAATGGAATGGAATATGAAATATGGAATATGGTGAAAATATTTTAATCGAAAGCTTAATTTTAAATCAGTATTTTTTAAGGTTTTGGTTAGCTCTGATGATGAACTTTTTTTCAAATTAAACGGATGGGTCAATTTTTAAAAACAAAGTAGCCTTTTATAGAGAATGAGAAGGCCTTTAAAACGAGATGCTACTTGACCCTTTTTGCCCTTTAAAAAAATTGATAATGCCCCTTGGCACTACGCCACATGACCGAAAAAATTTTATGCAAAAAGTAGTTTAAGTGACACCTTTATACCCAAATTTTACCCGATCTAGTTATCTTGTCCCATTCAAAAATAAAAAAAAATATATTTACAGATGTACTACAAATTTAATACATTTTAATTAAAAGTAGCCCATAGAATATTTTTTTAATGCAAAACATATTAAGTAAATTATATTATAACTTTGATTGGTGGCAACAAAACAAACATTTACATCCGTCGGAAGACGTTTATGGAGAGCATCGTAATTTATTGCTCTGATTAAATCAGGCATGCGACGGAGTGATCTGTTTAGTCTAATGAAAGAGCCCTTGATATGTCAAGAGATCATACCTATAAAGGTCAAAATAACATTTTTAAAAGAAAAACTATTTCCTTTATTATATTATTTATTATAATTTGGTTTTTGGTTTTTCTTTGATCAGATAAATACTTATTACTATACCGGGTGCTCACAAGAGTATTAAAAAGCCTGTTATTTACTTTAGAAGACAGAGGCGCCATAGATTTTGCATTATTCAAACTAAATAGTAAAGGGCCTCGAATGAAAGGTGAATACTTATTTTTTTGCTTCCCAATTTTTTTTTGGCACGATGCCATTTGTCGAGAAAGGCCTCGCGGATATAAGGGCCTCGCAAAATGTATCTTGCCCCGTCTTCCAAGACCTATCCTGAAACAAACTGTTACCTAAATTATTATAAGCATTATAAACATTACGAATTGAAAAGAAAAGTATTGGTCTTTAAAATGCCAGAGAACTTTATAGAATTTGATCCATTTCTAAGGTAAACAGACAAACGTCAGCTAACAAAATTTCAGCAAGACCCTTTCCTATTTTTCTTTGACCTTCTGTCAACAGAATTTTTGTGTAAACAAAAATTTTCTGACTATAGAGACAAGAAATTCTTGTCTCTGCTGACAACATTATTAGCATACCCTATTATATTGTACATTTTTCAATATTCGCCGTTATCTCAAGATTATTTTTAGGTTTATTTTTGATGTGTAAAGTGTTAGATAAGGGCACTAGTTTGAAAATGGACCATCTTCAAAATTAGATTTTTATGTAATATTTAATTAATAATAAACAAAAAACCAAAACATTAAATTTAATTTATTCGTTGTTAAGTTTAAACAGTCTGTTATGGACGTAATCGCTTAAAAAGTGACTTATTTAAATTCAGTATTAAAAAATAAAACTATTGGGACATTTATCTCACTGTTGTATTTAAAGAAATGCAGATTGTACACTTTGAAACTAGGCCGATAATATTATGTTAATTATAAAATCGAATAAAATAAATTTATCGTTTAGACAAATAACCATAATAGTTCAATTTGGTCTGGTATGCAGTATTTACTTTTCAGTCATTATTACATTATTACAGTTGAAAATAGTGTTATTTTCTAAACTTTAGATATTTTTAAGTATCAGTCATCCAGTTATCGAACTGGGGATCATCGATTTGTGGTGGGACTGCGTATAGAGTGGGTTAGTTTTTGTTTGGTTGGAGCGGTAAGGATTTTTTTGCTCTTCAAAAGTTTTTATGGAAAAACCAAATAAGTACATCTAATTTTACTTGTTCCGATTTGTAAGTTTAAAAATGTGGTCACTTTATAGTTGCGCCACTGCTGGACATGCCATGTCGCAGCTTGAATTTTATTATTCTTACTTATTTCTACGTTTAGCTACTAAGACAAGATTTCTATCATCTAGATTTATATTACGCTATTATTTTCTTTAAAAGACGTTAAAAATATACTTTTTATCCTCCTTTGTACACCAAAGAAGGTAATTTAAATCTGATTACAGATTTAAAAACCTTACAATTGACCCAACAAACCGTATTTTCCCTTTTTTTACGATAAAAAATTAAAAGTTAGAAAGAAGTTATTTTATAACTTGACATCTGGTATTACCAAGTTTTCATTTATATTTTGACACCCACTTACAACAATAACTCAACATTACTTTTTTGCCTTTAAGCATTTAATTAATATGTCTGTCTTTAATAGTTTAGGAAATATTACTACATACTTCATTATAAAAAAAATAGATATATGTTCTACTATTCTCAAGGCAATAAGTATAGTGCTCACAGCCAGCGTTGAATTCAGGGGTTTCCCTGAGCAAGGGGGAACATTCCCCTCCGGAGCAAAAAGATCCCCGAGAGGGGTAGTATATTTCCACCTCTTGCATTAATTCTAAAAAAGTGCAAAAATTTTTAGAAAGTGGCTTTTTATAATATCAATATTTTCGTACAATTTCATTATTCTAAGACTTTTCGTTTTTAGTTAGATAAAAATAAAAACGTTATTTTTTCGCTATTTTAGTACCGCGATTTCTCCCTAATGGTTGACTTTTGACCAAACTTTAATAAAGCGAACAACTCTTTATTTTAAACAAAGAATCTCCTCCTAAAATGTTTTGCATTTCTTAAGAAAAACATTGTATGCAAAATCGCCAAGAAAAGCAGTGGTTGGTTTGGTCATAACTTTTTTAAGGGTAATACGTTTTTTTGGTTACTTTAGGACATCCCCCCTTGTAATATCTTCTCCAAAAAAATCTGAATTCAACACTGCTTACAGCTTAGACCCGTAGATATATTGAAAATTATTATTTATGATGGCTCTTTAAAAGACCTTTTTAATGATGTGATAATATACATAATTTACACAGTGTTACATTTGAAAAAGTTTGGCTCTATATTTTTTAAACTTTTTAATGTTTATTTGTTTTGTATAATAAAAGATGAAAAAATATAAAAAATGTATACAAAAGTTTTTCTACTCTTCTCAGTTCTTGTAAGTGGGTGTCAAAATATAAATGAAAACCTTTTGCGTGAGAATTACTTTATTTTTAAAAATCTTTATTTATTTTAAACTCCTTTAAAAATAGGGAAACAAATTTAGGTATTTTCCTCAACTTAATTTTTATTATTGTGTTTTATACCAATAACATTATGTTATAATAATTTAAAAAATTAAAAAGTTGCTAAAAACAAACAAAAAAGATTATGCCACATTAGAAAGCAAAGCAGTGTAGAAAACCCATAAACCTCAAAGTCAACCCCAAATAAGATTAGAGCCTTATGCTTAGCATTACTTTTAAAAACATTATTTCTCGCTACAATAATTCCATTCTTCCTTTTAATGAATGGGAGTTTTTGTTATTATAGGACTGAAAGAAATCGAAAGGTATGTTACCTGGTTATGTTGGTTTTGTTCGGCCATGGCCTTTTCTTTGGCCTGTCGCTTGCACTTGTACCTGTGATTCTGGAACCAGATTTTCACCTGTAACAACAAAGATTTACGAATTAATAAAGCATGGGTAATGATAATTTAATTTAATAAAATATCATACATACAGGGTGTCCGGAAAGGTATGGTCATAAATAAAAGGGGTGATAAAGTAAGACAAAATTATATTAGTACTTTATATTTTGTCTCTCCCGTGGCCTAGTGGACAGAGCTTTGATCTTCGAAGCCAGAGGTCGGCGGTTCGATTCCCAGCGGGGGAGACATATTTAGGTAGTAGTTATTTAAAAATAACGACCGTGGTGGCACTACCGCGTTGTCTAAAAGGTGCTGTGAAATGCAACTGCATGTTTCAGTGCTTGGACAGGGGGAACGATGGGTTAAACATCTAATAACCCGACACTCACGGTACTTTGGTATTTAGGCATAGACCTTCGTGGGATGTCAAAAAGATAAAAAAAATAAAAAAAAATAAAAAAAAGTTCTATCGCACTTCGTTAGGGAGTTATAAAAAATGATATTTGGACAACTAAATAACCTGTACTAATGCTTCTTTCCATAGCTAGGTAGACTGCGATTCAGAAGTAAAGATGCCACATGGTCATCAGTTAAGTCTCACTTTCAAATTATTCTCCTTTTTGTTGCTCGCACACTATTTAAACGACGCGTTTAGAAAAAACAGATGATTGCCGTCTTTATTTGTATGATGCCTGTGGCTTTTCTATAACATGTTTTTACTTTAAACGGCTGTTCGGTAATCCGGGATTATACAGGGTGAGACGATTTTTTAAAAATTTTATTTATGTATTTTTGACAGAAAATTTAACATTTTGTTTGGTCCGTTTTAGGAGGGAAGCTCAAGATAACAAATTTGCAGTTACTCAAGAGTCATAAAGACCTATTGGGTTGCAAAGTTTAGATGATAAGAAGAAAAAAATGTTGTAAATGCATACCTTTTCATCGGGGCGTTAAGCGGCTATACAATTTTAGGTATGTCAAAAAATATTTTTTTTATTTTGGCTTGTGGAAATTATTCAAATCGTATTAAATTATATATTTTTCGTTATTCTTAAAATATATTTTTTCAAAATAAAAAAAATAAAAACGTTCGAGCGTGTAAAAATGACTTTTTACTTTGTAGCCCCCGCTTTCTTTACCTCACTCAAATTGTCAGATTAGTGAAATATACAGCCCTTTAGCATGTAATTAACTCACCCTATCATAATCTGACACGCACGACAATTTCTGATGGATATATTTTTGGGTACAAGGTATCCTCCGGTATATTTTTCTGACGCGCTGTAGTAACTTCTGAAATCCCCTCTTGGGCTCCCCCACCATTTGAGTTTCTCATCTTTTTTCTACAAAAAGGTATACCTTTTGGAATCGATATCTTATGTCTTTTTTCATAAAATTGCATTTTAAATACAGATAAACCAACATTTTGTATAAAAACTACATTTCTTTAAGAAAATCACTAAAATATGCTAAAAATAATAAACCCTGTTTTTATCTGTATATTAAAGTTTAAGCGGCTTACAAACACCGTTTTTAATAATTTTACCATATTTTAATGATATTCCTAAACAAAAAGATTTTTTTATTACATACGAAATGCTTATATTTTAAACATAACGGTACAAGGTATTGATTCAAATAAGGTATACCATTTTTGTGGAACAAAGATAAAGGAACTAAAATTTGTCACCGCAGCCTGAGCCAAAAATACATACATGAAATGAAAAAATCTCTTAGCCAGTGGCGGATTCACATATTTGCCGCCCATAGGCAAATAATTTTTGTCGCCTGATACCTGATTCCACAATCTCATTGAAACCTAAAATAATTTTGAGGAGCAAAAAACAAAGGTCTTGTCCTAAAAATGTTTACTTACTAAATTAAGTGTAAAAAATTATAATTTTTTAATTTCTACATCGAAATAAACATTTTATGAAGTAAATCTGCCGCCCTAGGCCCCAGCCTACTCATCCTGCTAGTCTCAACCTGTATAATACCGACTTACTGAACAGCCTATGGAATGAAGCATCACTATGAGGTTATGTAGTATCCCAAATATCATTGGTTCTGTAGCAACAGTTCAAAAGCTATACTTGAAATAAGTTTTATTTTAACTTTGAAGGCTAATAAATATCTAACTCACTCTATCATTTATGACCATGCCCTTCCGGACACCCTGTATAGACTTTACAATCAAAAATTATTTTTCATGTACTAATTTTAAATTATAGACTGTCCAATACACATATGGGTTGTTCTTGAAAGAAAATGTTGGTTGCAAGAACAAACTGCACAAAGAAAAAATGTTTATTTTGTATATAAAGTGTTGGCAACCGGTCACCTGACTAAATAATAATACCCGATTTTTGC
Organism: Listronotus bonariensis; assembly: GCA_014170235.1. Classification (NCBI taxonomy): domain Eukaryota; kingdom Metazoa; phylum Arthropoda; class Insecta; order Coleoptera; family Curculionidae; genus Listronotus; species Listronotus bonariensis. Next base: position 203,625 of record JACEGR010000239.1, read on the forward strand.
TGACTAGTTTGTGATTTTTTTACGAACGGGGCTTATATTATAATAAGCCCTTTAATTGATGAGTTACCAATAGATATTTTCTACGTCCATATTTAATTAGCTTAAAAAACTGCAAATAAAATAAAACCAGAAAAGAGATTTAGCTTTTGCCTAAAACATAGTATTAGTAATTTTATTTTTTTTTAATTAGAACTAGTTGCTAAAATATTTAATTATCGAAAATCATATAGTTTGCAATAAAAAAATGGATTTATAAGCTATCTGTGAAATAGATCAAATAAAAGGTTCTTAAAATTCTATTTTAAACACCAATTTTATTTTTTCATAAACCAAAAATCTTACCACACTATTAAGATATAATAAATTTATAGAAATCGCTACCTTAATCGGCTTAGAGCCCAAAATATAAAAATAATTCTATTGAAATAAATCAAGCAGCGTGATTCCACCCCTTTGCAACATCGTAGTTGAAAAATAACATCCCCAAAGAGAGTAAATTATTTCCCAATTACGGCAAGGCAGGCACTTGTCGAACTGTGGGTGAATGAAGCCACTCATGCGAATGCACATGCACCCACATCATTACTTTTTATGACGTTTGACGGGCCTGGTCTGACGGATTCAACCCCTAAGCAAGCAGAGAGACGGTAAAAACTGGTCGTGTAATTTAAAGTAAACTAAATCCAATTGGTTTTTATAATCTTTATTTTTACCACGGAATACTGGGTTAGGTAAAATTAGGTATACATAAATTTCGCGTTTTTAAAAGTTCTAAGTAAGAGTGTTTGGTTCATAAAACATTTTTAAAGAAAAACATCGTTGGATGAATCGCTTTTTTTATTAAAAAAAAATAATAAAAGTATATATAAGATTTTGTAAGACGTAAACCTATCATTACAGGGGTATCAAAAAATTTCATAAAACTGATTTTTTGAGTTATCAAAAATTTATTATTTTAAATGTTTATAATTAAATCTAAAAACTCTCATAATTTTGCTTTTTAAACAGGTGCTTTTTCCAAATTTCTACACAACACAAACAAGTATGGGGAAGTATTGTAGAGTATTGGAAAGTATAAGGAATTATGAGAAAGTATTGGAAAGTATGGGGAGGTATTGGAAAGTATTGGAAAGTATGGGAAAGTTTAAGGAAGTATAAGGCAGTATTGAGAAGTATTGGGAAGTATGGGGAATTATGAGAAAGTATGGTGAAGTATTCGGAAGTATCGGGAAGTATGGGGAAGTATTGGAAAGTATGGGAAAGTATTGGGCAGTATTAATTACTAAAAATAATTAAAATACATAATGTAGGAATAGAAGTATGAGAAAGTATGGGAAAGTATAAGTAAGTATTAAGAAAGTAATGATAAGTATTGGTAAGTATGGTTTTATTTTGTTCATATTTAAAGACCCGTTTAATATATTTATGTATGCTTTTTACCTTAAAATATTCTATTATATTGCAATTATTCTAAGGTAAGGCAAGCGAAAGGTCATATTAAATGTATAAAGTTGCAGAGCGAGAAACCACCTGGGAAATTATTTGTTGAGAGCAGAAAAAGTATGGGGAATTATGGAGCAGTATGGGAAATCATTGGTAAGTATGGAAAATTATGGGGAGTTATGGGGAAACATTGGAAAACTATTGAGAATAATGGGAATTATTGGAAATTAAATTAAAGTATGGGAAATTATGGGGAATTATAAGGAAGTATATGGAAGTATTCGAAAGTATTGGGAAGTATGAGGAAGTATAAGAAATTTGGAAAAGTATGAAGAGTTATGAGAAAGTATTGGAAAGTATAAGGAAGTATGGGAAAGTATTGGAAAGTATGGCGAAGTATGGAAAAGTATGGGGGAGTATGGGAAAGTATGGTGGAGTATGGGGAAGTATTGGGAAGATGGGGAAGTATTGGAAAGTACAAGGAATTATTGATAATAATTAAAATACATAATCTGTGTGTTCTGGATGATTTATTTGGTTCATATTTTAATAACCGTTTAGTATATTATGATTATTTTGCGTCATTGCTTTTTAACTTATAATATTCTATTATGTTGCATTTTATACATTTCGTAAAGTAAGGTAAAAAGTAACAGTGGCGACTTTTTTCTCTTTTTTTTTTGCAGTACAGAGAGCCGGGGAAGTATGGGGAATTATGGGGAACTATTGGGAATTATGGGAAATTATTGGGAATTATGGGGCAATGAGGGAATTATTGGGAAGTATGGGAAATTATGGAGAATTATGGGGAAATAAGGTAAAGTATGGAAAATTATGAGGAAGTATCAGGAGTTTTGGGGAATTATGAAGCATTGTTTGTTATTGTGGCGAGCGTGGTGCAGGGGCTAACGTGCCAGCATCGCACCGAGCGATCTGGGTTCGAATCTCGGAATCGGATATCGGATTTTAAATTACTCGTCACATCACAGTTGGCAATGGCAAACCACTGTGTAGTATTTTGCTACTCCTAGGTAGTAGTTATTAAGGTGCTGTGAAATGCAACTGCATGTTCAGTGCTTGGATAACATAAAATGGGTTAAACACCTAGTAACCCGGCATTCATGGTACTCTGGTATTCAGACATAAGCCTTTGTGAAATGTCATAAAGATACAAAAAAATATTGATTATTAAAAAGAATTAAAATACATAATTTGTGTGTTTTGGATGATTGTTCATATTTAAAGAATCATTTAATATATTTATGTATAACTTACAAGAAAAATTATTTTTTAAATTCGGGAGGGTGGTTTTCCCTTAGGGCAGTATTCATAGGGGCGAAAATTACTGGCATTGCCAACACTCTTTAATGGCAAGGCATTGGCAAAAAGGTATCAAAAAGACGCGAAAGTGGGCAATTGGCCGTTATTAGGCCACGTGTTGCAGATAAAGTGATGGCATCCGTCATTAATAAGTTATTGGCAAAAAATGCGTTTAAGATGATGGCATCCATCATTAATAAGTTATTGGCAAAAGATAACAAAAAGACACGAAAGTGGGCAAATGCAGATACTCCCAAGCAGCAAGCTGACGTCTTATTGACGAAAATTGTCGCATATACTTTTTTTAAAAGCTAAAATGATGCGATATTTTATTTGAAAATTAAAATAGGAAAAAACTCCTTACTGCATGCAATTTCCTTGCAATGCAAGTACCATCTCTCGGAACACTGTCCAACTTGGAGATGCAGATTTTTACACTAGCCGAAGATATTTCTTTCAAAGCTAAGTGAGATCACCTACCGCAGACCGCTCTCGAATTATTTTTGTCTAATGGGTACGGTTTAGACGATAAAAAGCGAAGATATTGCAGAAACGTAGTAGTTTATTGTCCATTACGCCATCTATCGGTATGTCAAAAAAACTATTAAATATATATAATATTTTTATTAACACGTCTTTAAAACTTTTAATAAAGTTTTAAACAAAATGTTTACAGCTCTAACAGTCTACTTGAATATCTTGCCTTCTCGACTAGCCATCACCAATTAATCACACAACACACACTTATTAGGTAATGAATACATTTAATTATGTCTATTAAAAAACTCTTTTCTTTAAAAAAGAAACTAAAAAGCTAGAAAACCACGTAGAAAACAAATGCACAAAGCGGTCACCTTCGGTCAGAAATTAACGTAGCTAATTTTACCATCATTTTATTTTTATTCGCTCCAAAATACATAATAAACATTTTGTTTGACCTAATTTTATTTGCATGATTTTTAACAATAAAATGTTATGAAAAGGCCATTTCCTTTAAATTATGTAAAAAAACATAAAATAATGTTGTTTAGCTGCCATTATAAATAAAACAGATCAAAAAAATTGCTTTAATGTTAGTTAAATACCAATGTTAATAATATGGTTTAAAAAGTATGAATATGCGTTGAAGGTTTGCCTTCAAAAATCCAATATTTATTTGCCTGCAACAAAAACGCGTGCTTTATTTAATCAGGATTGGTATGCCGCCATTTTTGTATGCTTGCCGGCAATTCGCCTGCATGTAAAATTTATTGGCAATTAAGTGTTTATTTAGGGTTGACTTTTTAATGCGTATAAGATGTTGGCATAATATTGCCACCAATTGCCAATGCTTTACCATCAATGCCAATATGAAAAATGTACATTGCCGGCAAATTAATTTGCACGTAGGCAGCCGATGGTCTAGGATCCGCTCTGCCTATCTGCCTAGTTTTCTTTATGAAAAGTAATAATATTCCACCAAAAATATAAATATGAAAAGGTGAGCCAAGTTCAATACTAAAATTGTTCTTGGCTGTGGGCTTCGCCGCAAAATAAGTGGAGATCTAAATAATGAGTGCCAAGTTCTGGACAAAATTCAAATATGTATTTAAGTAAACAAAATAACAATACGAGCAAGTATAAAACTTTATTTTTTTGTTTTATTGGATACCCATATCAGTTCCTGTAATTTAAAAATGTTAAATCTTAAAATAGGTTAGATTTGAGTTGGCCAGTTTTTATCAAAAATTTAAAAAAACTTAAATAAGTTAAATAACTTTATAAAATAACTGATGTAATAAAATGTAATCATTTTTCATTTTTATAACTATTTCTTTTACAGAGGTATCAAAAATTGTTCTGCTATCAGGAATTAAACATTTTGGGATTTTTTTCAGCGGCAAACAAATTTAATGTAATTTAAGCAATTTCGAATTTTAAATTACAATATTTTTATTGATTATAAAATTAATTAAATAGTTCTAAATAATTTTTCTAAATGACATTTTGCTTAAAAATTAAAAAAAATCAAAATTAACCTTTTCTTTTCGATAATCGTATTTTAGCCATTCATTGGAGGAAAGTGACCAAATATGAAATACCTTTTTGTTTTTTACACATAGTTTGCATAAAAATTATAAATAAAATACTTTTTGTAGTATTTATTATAAACAATCATAAAATGATCTTTTATTTTGTAAACATTTTTAGACACATTGATTAATTTTAATTAAGATTAAAAAAAAATAATAAAAAATGATGAGGATAGCTAAATATGGAATAGGTACCCCAAATATGAAATAATACACTAACAATAGACTGGGCCAAAAATTCGACTTTTATTTTTTGAAAAATAAAATAAAAATATTGTTTAGGGTGACAAAAAGAAAATATCGTGAAGATTTGACACCTTAATATTAATATTTAGAAGTACCTTTCCTTTAATTTTGCATACTACTATTTACCCTACCTAAACCTTAAAAAGTTATGAGAAAGCGATAAAACAAAACGTTGCTACAGCGACGAAAGAGCTTGCTCACTGGTATGTTACCACTTCTACTCGCGAATGGGCATTAAAAAAAAGAGACAAACCCCTCTAATTGCATGTGTAAGTTCCCGTTTAAGGGAAATGCGGGTATTTCAAATTAGGGAAATTATTTCATATTTGGTCACTTTCCTATACTAACAAGCTAATTTTTCGTGAGTATCTTAATTTAGACGGGACGTCCAACTTTTTGTTTGTGGAAGCATACAGGGGTAGCAAGAATTAAATGTGCTGATTTGACGAATATTAAAAGTTTATTACTAACAGGGATTTTCTCTGTTAATTTTCAAGATAAGTATTTAAATTAACCGACAAAATATTTGTCCTACAAAAGTAAGGTTTCATCAAAGAGTCTCCTACCACCAACATGTATGGGTAACGATGTCGTAAAAGAAAAATAAATACTAACCAGCTGATTTTTTTCATCCATTTGTAATCTCCGTCCGGGGCGCATTTTTAGTTACATAAGTTTGTTTAAAGTGTTATTGCTATATTAAAAAAAAAAAAAAATTGGAACCCAACCATATGTTTCGATTTTTCAAAAATGTATTTTTCTTTTTAACCAATTCCCAAATTAAAGTCACTACTAAATAAAGTGTCAGTAACCACTAACCCTGGGGCAATAACGATCAATGTTGATTGTAACTTAATGATAAAGCTACTAAGCTTGCCTACGGGAGTCCTTTGTGTTTGGTAATAGAGGGGTAGAATTAAGACCCCATTTGTTAGTCCATGAATCAGTCACTACAGATTAAAAATAAAGTGTTTAAAATTATTGGTGCTACTAAAACTGGGGGAAAGTTGCATAATATGATTTTTATATGCATGTTTATTTCTTTATAAATTAAAATATTTTTTTTCGTAACGGGAAATAATTTGACATTGTATCTCTGTTGACAGGTTCTAAAAAAGACTTCTCATAAAACGACTTTTTTTCCATGAGAAAAAAGTGAGTATTTTTTCCCGCACATACATACATTTTAGTATAGGTAAATATTTAATTTTAGGATAATTTATTATACAGAAATTATTTTCTTTATATAAGGAGTTTAGTCAAATATTTTTTAACTTTATAATACTCCAAAAACTCGTAACTACTAAACGATCGTTGTCATTCAACTTTTTAATTTCAATCCGTCAAATTACAAAATTACATTGACAGATACTAAATAATTTTCTTAAAGGTTTTCATGGTAATGCAAGGTCTAATTGTGTTTCAAATATACCAGTCGACCAGTTTAAAACTTCAAATTTTACATGATTAATTTTTGACTTTAATATTATGTTTTTTTTTCAAATAATAAGAAGTCGTTTTTTCCCATCACAAAAAAAATTGTGTATTATTTACGGAAAAATTATAGGTTTTAGCTCTCGTCTTAATGTCTCCCTTCGCTTCGCGTCGGGAGACAATACAACCCCGAGCTTTTTTCCCTTGTATAATGAATAACCATTTTCTAGTTTTAAGGTAACTTATTATTCAAAATAATTATATTTTACTGTTTTAAAGCTAATGTTGTTTCCCAAATAGTAATCCGATTTTTATTCTTTTCTAAAGTACACAAGTTTCGACTTACTGTTTTCTTTTTAACATCCTGTATATTGCATTACCATTTAAAACCACCTTTTAAAACCTTTAAAAACTACTACGTCAATTTTTAATAACTTAAAAAATATAATCATGTAATTATTTATTTATATTTTTCCTACCAACTACTAAGTTATCAAATGTGATATTTTTTTAAACTCATTACCAGAACTTCATATGGATAATACAAAAAAAACAGGGTTGTTAATTCCAAAAATCAAAAATTTTGTGGTACATACCTTGTATGTCTTAAGTGATAATAAAAGAATGATTGCAGATTCAAGTTAACCGACTCGATATATTTATTTCTTTTGTACAGAGGCGGAATTAGAGGGTGCTAAGCTTACCCCCAAGAAAACGAGTAGCCCCTAAAATTAGTAGACTCTTAAAATATTTTAGTGATTTTCGGCAAATATACTTTATAAACTAGGGCTTAAGCCCCCAAAAACTGGCAGCTAGTTGAGCCACTGATTTTGTACGCTAAAAATAAAGTTAAGGGATGTGTAAATTTATAATTTGCCATCCCGTACATAAAAAGTAAATAATTGTGGAAGCACAAGTAGCAGTAAAACTAAGGTTTTTATTTTTACCAGCTGACATGTGATTTTAAAAGATACTCTGTTTTTTATTTCGCAAATAATGGATTTTGATAACATAAAAATTATATCCATAAAAAACCTCAAATATCATCATCATTAACGTCTCATCAAGAAAGTAAACTACAAAAATTATATATTTAAAAAAACACATTAAAAAAACTGGATAAATAGATTTTTTTTTAAATTTTACTTTCAGATTTAAGGAAGTCTACAAGAATAAAAAGCTTTGGCAGGTTAAAGCTTACAGTTACTTTCTAGATATGCGTTTTAGTGTTTAAACCTATTTTTTCCCTGACTTTTTAAAATTGCCCCAGAAGTAAACCATGCAGACAATACATTTTCCAGTAACTTTTAGACAACCATCATTGTATAATAAATGTCTAAACCTTAGTACCCTAACTAATAATACGTAGATATGTTCTGTAGTTTGGCGGATTCATTTAATGGATGGTATTTATTTGGATACACGCCAAAATAAAATTTAAAGTACTAAAAAACCAAAAAAAAAAATTAAACAAGTAAAAGAGATTTAAAAATCGACGTTTCGGTGGCAAATCTGCCACCGTTGTAAGAATAAATGGAATAAAAATAATAAAAATAAAAATTGACTATTATTTAGGTTTTAAAATTTAAAATTTTTATGTTTTTTTAGGATATTCTGAAAACTTTGACCTTATATTATTATATTTTGACATTTAATGTCAAAGTTTTCAGAATATCCTAAAGAAACATAAAGAGTTTAAATTTTAATACCTACATAATAGTAAATTTTTATTTTTATTATTTTTATTCCATTTATCTTGACAACGGTGGCAGATTTGCCACCAAAACGTCGATTTTTAATTCTCTTTTTATTTGTTTAATTTTTTTTTTGTTTTTAGTACTTTTAATTTTATTTTGGCGTGTACCCAAATAAATACCATCCATTATTATGATAATACGTACTCAAATAACGTAGATACATCTAAAAGAAGATACTTAAACATCTTAAAAGGTGGACAATATTTCTTACTTTATTCAGACTTCCTTTTTCTTCATTATGTTTAAAACAATTTTAAATTTTTACTTTAGCTAATTACTGTTCGAATACCATTAGAACAAAAAAAAACAATTACTGGCAACAATATAATTGAATAATTTATTTCAGAAACCAGTTAAGTGCACTTTATTAAATTTTTGGTAAACAACAAAAAACTTTCTATTTTAAAAATGTTTAAATATATTGCCCTAAAAAAATAGTTCTTAATAACCCCCAAAACAGATGTTGTTATTTTTATCACTGACTTGTTTCTGCAATAAAATATGATAATCTCCAAAAGTGGATGATATCGAAGATACAGGGTTGTAAAAAGTTTGTTCTGGTCTCGTATTGTAAACTCTAGAGGGCACCACCTGTGGTACCTTGCACAAATTACAAACAAAATAACTTTTTTGTTTTACACTGTATGTAATTTTTACCAAAACATTCTTATTTTTCATTATATTTTACATAAAAAAGTATTCTTAGTTTTCTATAGTTGATTTAAGCAGCCGTTATTAGGATATTTGAATTTTAAAAAAATCATTTCCCGTACTGCCAAGTCTAAGCTATACAGGGTGTTTTAGAATTAGATGCCTATCTCTAACAGCGTAAATCCTTAGGTAATTTTAAAAAGCAAAGTCCAAATAAACCTATGTTCTTATAGTCTTAACTTTTAACATGCAGTGGCAAAAACATACTTTTTACAACTTTACCACTCTGTATGTCTGGTCAGTCAAACGGCCTGTTTTATTAACTTTGAGGATTATTTCGGCATACTTCTTAAAACAAGACGTGTTTGGTGAAGTAAACATACAGGGTTACCAAAGAACGATCCTAAAATTTACTTTAGAAATACATCATGAACCATTTCTTGATTGGTTTCTGCACTAAACGCAAATTTTCTCATAATAGTCGGGGAGCCCACGATGCTAAATGGGGATTTACTTGAGCGTGAAGGAGACCTATTGGGTTGCAAAGCTTAGATGATAAGAAAATACATTTTATATAATGTATACATTTTCATCGGTAGGGTAAGCGGCTAAGTATAGATTTTATAATAGGTATTTCAAAAGTATTGTTATTATTTAGGCTTGTGGAAATCGTTCTGATCGTATCGAATTATATATTTTTCGTTATTCTTTAACTATTTCCATCAAAATAATAAAAAAATTGCCAGCTCGAAACTGTCAAAAAGACTTTTTTGTAGCCCTCTGTTTCCATTACTTCTTTCTCAAATTACCAAATTAGTGTAATATACACTGTTTAGCATGTAATTAACCCACCCTATCTTAATTTGACGTGCGCTCGACAATTTCTAATAAATATATTATTCCACGACCGTTAAAAGTAAAATGCTGTTTTTTTAATCATTAACATGAAGTTAAAGTACTCCATTTTAGTACACTACAGGAAGTGTTAAAAAAGTAACTTTTTTTAATACTTCGAAGCTTTTTTCACACTTTAAATTAGTGTTTTGTTTCAAGCCTACTAAAATAAACTTAAAAATGAATTTATGCAATGTAACAGCATATTCTTTCAACTCTGGTAACAGTAAACGCGACATCAACTGAACCAAACAGCCAAGTTACCTTTGATTTCGTCATTATTTCTTTTCGTTCATGTGACACTTGTTTTAAAGTTTGACAGTTTGCAAATAAATTTAATAGATATTATTGAAAATTAATAGTAATAATGAATTTAAATGACTAAGAAATTAAAAAGAAATTTATACTTTTCTAGTATTGTTTCCACAAACAGTAAGTACATACAATTTTCTAAAATTATATGTTAAATGCATAGTTATGAAGAGGATAATTGTCTCTTAATAAATATGGAAGCTATATTTTTTTGTTGCAATATAATGGCTGTGACGCAAAAATTATAATTAATAAGTTTAGATGAATAAAACATGTATAAAATGGTATTTTGGGAAATTTTTATACGGTCGTGGAAAAAATATAGTATGTAATACATGCATAAAGTGTCCTTTTTTATGCATGGGATTGCCGTACTCGCCTAAAGGCTCGTGCTGTCAAACTTCCCATTCGTAAAAAAGTATCACTTAATGTACTTGTTACATAAATTACTATTTTGTTTTCTATGATCGGCCCTGTATATGGGGCTTATATTTGGTGGAGGTAATTAACCGGGTATAAGGTCCCCTACTATAAAAATAAAAACACACAGGCGCATGATAGATGACTGATTACTATACAAAAACGTGAAATTACATAATTTAATAAAATTCGATATATATTAATCCCATTTTCAGTTGACTGGAATCTGACATACGATGCAATTATGAACACAGTATGTAACATAAAATTTCGAATAATAATTAACACAAAACCAAACATAAGGATCCTTGTCTGCCTCTCAGAAAATCAAAAGCGCATGAAAGCAGCATACTAATAGGACCATGTGAAAAAGCTAGCACATATTGCTATAAATAGGTAGCAGCGTGGACAAAGCAGAGTGGTCAACTTTCATCGCAAGAAGTAATTAATGTCTATAAACACTCGTCAGGCTCGACATGGAGCTTCATCCTACTAATCAAGAGTTCTTTAAGCTGTTGACATAATCCTGCAGTTGCTACCGGCCATTGCAGTGCTGGTGCACTTGCAAAATGACTGTTTTTTTATAAAAAAAAAGAGTACAGGATCGGATTTTAGAACGCTTATTAGATTAAAATATAAAATTTTGCTTTGTAAATGTAGTATAATTTTATTATTTTTGGTATTCTCACAAAATGGCGATATCAAAATCGGAAAAGAAATGTTTCATAAAAAGCAATATAGACTAGCTACGCTAAAAAGATAACAAATCTTTTTGCACTGAATTTAAAAATTAAAAATCTTGAAATTATATACAAAAGAAAAAAATTGATAAAAAATCATTAAAAAAGTCTTCCTTCATAAAAATAAATGCTTACAAAGAGAAAACGTTCGTAACAGTGTTTGCAGAATTTTTGAAAACATATGTTTATTTTTTAAAGAGAAAACAACCTTAAATTTTCATTTTTAAATTTTTTGATAGAATAATGTTTGTAATCAATAAAAAGATTATTTTAGAAACTAACCAGAATTTGACTAGAAAAAATTGTTTTAATATTTTTGACGCATTACTGCCGCTTTTTTGAAAACAACGTATTTATTTTACTTTGCTATAATTATTATGAAGCAAATTTGACCTTTTAATAAATAATCTGAAATCAAAATGTTAACCTAAAAACAAAGGTTTTTTAATTTAAGGTTATAGTACGTGCTAAAATTTTTAAAGAATTGTGATAGAGACATGTAAGTGAAAAATTATTAATGAGGCGAACATGTCTTCTTTAAATGGTCAAAAATTCTAGGGGTTGTGGGGGACGCATGCCCCAGATATGAGAACAATATTCCAAGGGAGGTTGGATTTGGGACACAAACAAAGTTTATAAATTATAAGTGGAAAAATACTTTTTGGCTCGAAAGAGAAAGTTTTAAGAAGCTGTCCATGCGGTGGCTATAGATACAATGAGTTTATGCCAGATAAGGGTATTCTCAAATGTGACGCCTACACAAGATTGAAGTTGTTTTACTCTGCAAAACTTGGCCGCTCATAAGTAAAGGATGAGTATTTAATGACTCTTTTCGTGACAGAGATTGTGTTTTGGATGCATTAAAATGGACGAGATTTTTGTAACCCCAATCCAATATTAAATTAAGGACCTGTAAAAGAGATATCTGCATCGCCCTGCGTTTGCCTTTCAAATTAGGTTAGAGATTGGTTTAGGAGCCTGAAAACTGGAGTGATCGAACTGAAGAAGATCGTTGATATGAAGAAGAAACAATGTTGGTGCCAGTACTGAGCTTTGAGGCACTCCAGCATTTACTTGGTATAAGCTTGAAGGGTGGCCATCCACAATTACTGATATACGTCGATCAGAAAGATAACTAGAAAGCCAAGTACAGATTTTATTTAAAAGACTATAGAAGAAAACTTTATTAAGGAGCGCGGCATGCCAGACCTGGTCAAAAGCTTTGGATATATCAAGAGCAACGATCTGAGACTCACCTAGAAACTCAAGAGACTTATTCCAGCAGTGTGATACGAAGGAAAGAAGATCTGCTGTAAATCTTTTGTTGCGATATCCATACTGCCTGTCATGTAAAATTTTGTTTTTTTAAATATTTAAGAAGATGTAAATAATTAATTTTCTCCATTACTTTACAAAGAACTGAGAGAAGTGAAATTGGTCTATAGTTAGATGGAAGAGATTTGTATCCTTTCTTGGGAATAGGTTGAACACGTGCAGCCTTCTAGCTCTCCGGAAAAATACCTGTGTCGTAAGAACTCCGAAAGAGCCGAGTCAAGATGGGTGCAAGTTCTGGAGCACATTTTTTACTAAGAAAATTTCAGCTAAAAGTTTTAATTCTGTGTATGTTAATATTTGTTTTAATTTTCTTTTATTTATTAAATTAAAAATAATTTTTTTGATAACAAAACACCAAAATCTGTTTGTTGATACTTTTGTAAAGAAAAAATAAATGTTTGTAATTTAAACCCCTAATGCTGTAATGTAAAAAATTAAAAATAAGATAGTTGACTCAGACAAAAATACTAACCAGAATTAAAAATTCCAGTTGGCGGGTCTGAGTTTTTTTCTTTTCAAAAATGCAATTTAAGGCTGTGTAAGTGGGGCGTTACTACACATTGTTTTAAATATTATATATATATATATATATATATATATATATATATATATATATATATATATATATATATATATCTGTATACAGTGCTGGTCTTAATTCAGGAACCCCCTCCTATCTTCTGAATTTTTGGTATTTATCGTAAAAATTTGAGGACTTTGGTTAGACAACATAAACCAAATTTTAGACAGGAAATGACGAGTACTTTATAACCCCAAAATATAAAGTCAATACCTTAACTTACAACAAAATGGCGGTACTTTGAAAATTACCTAAATACACAAAAAGTATAGATTTTTTTTAATGACGCACCCTGTACATTAGATCACCATTAGAAAGATATCTAAAAGACCTTTAAGAAAATACCAAATTAGGTATATCTAACTTTATTAGTTTTGGAGATATGGCAATCCAAATCAGGTATTCAGGTAATTTTCAAAGTACCGCCATTTTTTGGGGGTTAAGGTATTCACATTATATTCTAGGGTTATAAAGAACTCGTCAGGAGTTTTAAAATAATGTGCCACAAGACGATTTTTTCCATGTATTTTTTGTTTCTAAAATGGCGCCCAGCTGTCATTTTAACATTTATATTTTTAGTTTCTTGTCTAAAGTTTGGTTTATGTTGTCTTACTAAAGTTCTCAAATTTTCATAAAAATTACCGAACAATTTAAAAGTTAGTAGGGGGCTTCTGACTTTAGACAAGCACTATAAGGTTTATATAGGTTTTAAATGGTTTAAATAGTGTATCAATTGTGGGAAACTTTTGCTTGAGGTAGATTTAAAAAATAAATGTCACAGGTGTTTGACGTTTGTTAAACTGCAGTATTTTTTCTGACTGTAATAAAATTGCCAATCTATTTGCATTAGTTCATTATTTTCTTGTAAATGCTCTTTTAAACAGACATTGTTTAAGTTTATTTTTGATAAAGGTTGATTTAACACATTTTTAAATTAAAAATTTAATAACTTAGTATTTTGTGATTGTAGCTTATCGTGTTTTAAAAATAAGCCCTTCAATTGCAGTTTTTTAACTGTGTTTACATCAAATGTAATTATACATACAAAATTGTGGGTAAATTATAAGTTGTGGTTAAATAAGAGTTGTGCATCATTCAACATTAATTTCTAAAACCGGTACTGTAAGCACATAGTGTGTGTTATCCATAAATGAAAACGTTATATTTGTTTTTCATTATTGACCATTCTTAAGTGTATTTGCTCACAAAGTACCTAGATTTCACCGAGTTAATATTGTGTTTGTATAGATTTACTTGAACATTTGCATAGACAGAATTAACAACAATAGGATTTTAAACACAAGTTTTAAAGCTCCTGTGGATACGCTTACATATAAAAAACGTTTTCCTTGTTTTATGAGAATTATACACGCAATATAAATATTCGCTATTCCGTCTAAAAATAAGGACTAATTTTAGTTACAATATAAAATTATACCTATTTATTTTTATACGTTGTTTTTAGCCCTTTATTAAAACTTTTAAATGCAATTAATAATTTTTCCTTATACAGGGTGTTTCACAACTTATCCGACAAACTTTCAGGGCTAATTCTACATTAAAAAATATGAAAAAAACACTTCATATAAACTGTGTTCTAAAAGTCTTAGTTTTTGAACTACAGGGTGTTAAAATTTTTAAAAAATATTGTTTTTTGTAATAACTTTTATACCAATTAAGATATTTTAAAAAAATTGGGGGACCTCTTCTATGCACCAAAACACACTTTTTGGCATACAAAAAAATTATTACCAGTGTCGTCTATGAGGGGTTTAAGGTTAATATTTTTAAACAAAAAAATGGTACGTCGCTGCATTTTTCTAAAATAAAAATATTTTTTAAACTTCTCATTAGATTTGGAACAAATTGGACTTCTTGACTTTTTTGTATTTGATGTACGGTGTTCGCGTAAATAAATAAAAACCAATTCTCAGCATGGTCATTTGGTATCGATAACCTTTTTTTAGTCAATTTATTTGTAAATAAAAGAATGACCTGTTTAACTTTCACAGGTATTAGTATATTTTATCTCTTTTAATAAATCACTTATACATGGTGATTCACGGTCGATGGTAGGTTAGACGTTTATGGAAAACGGAACGCAGAATTTTTCTGAAAATTTAGCATTTTACATTTTCCTTCCTGTTCTATCGATCTAAAATATTTTCAGCATTGCGACGTTGCCGCTTCTATCAAAAAGTCCTAGAATCTTTATTTTTTAAATGGAACACCCCCTATATTAACCAGTTTTTATATTGGCCTTTTTATTATAATACTTTTTTGTTAATATTGCCCTATACCTATCTCTATCGGTTTTCGAGATAAAAAATAATTTGTGTTAAATATGGTCCAAAACATGGCCCTGATTAAACTTAAGTAAATTAGTGCTCTCAATTCATGAAAAGTTGATGTTTCGGTGGTAGTTTAGACAGACACGATGTATTTAATTAACACCGAGAAATCGACTCCATATCATACAGGGCGTGCTAAAATTATTAATATTTCCGTTATTCATAAAAGGGGTCAAAAGATCATTTTTTCAAATAAAACCCCCTGTATATTTCTCAATAAAATAATAGATGAAGAAGAACGCTTTAAGATGACATATCATGTCCCTATACCTAAATCATCAAGTTTCTTTAATAAAGCCGCTTTTTTGTGAAAAGATATTTTTAAAGAATTTAATTTCAAGTAACCATGGAAATATCAAGCTTATAACAGTTTGGTGACTTTTATAAGTAACTTATAAACAGTAATTGACGGTGTTTTAAGTTATCTTCCAAAATGAACGCAAATATTGATTATCCAAACGAAGTTCTTATAAAATTATTTATTTTACTTGGACAGTGTGATCAAATTTTTGCCAGAAGTTGCAGAAAATTTACCCAAATGTATCCTGAAGTAACACCAATGAACGAGAGGAAGTTTGTACGACTACAAAATAATTTTATTAGGTATGGTTAAATTTAAAAGCTCCTCCAACATTACTAAAACCTGTTACTTCAAATGAATACAATATTGTTAACGTTTTGGCATATCTTTATGCATATCCAGAAGCTTCAATTCGTAGTGCAGAAGCAGATACGGGTGTATCATATGCTTCAATACAACAAATTTTTGAAAATCATGAAATGCATCCGTATAAATTTACTAAAGCTTAAGCCCTTAGCGGAAGACTTTAAACGTAGAGTGCATTTTTGCGAAACCCTTTTAATATGTACACAGGAGAATCCAAAATTTTACACAGGACGATCCAGAATTTTTGTCAAAAATAGATCCGTGTAAAATAAATAATTCATAAGAACTTCGTTTAAATAATCAAAATTTGCGTTCATTTTGAAAGATCATTTTAAACACCGTCAATAACTTTTAAGTTACTTATAAAAGTCACCAAACTGTCATAAGTTTGATATTCCCATGGTTACTTGAAATTAAATTATTTAAAATATATTTTTTAACAAAAAACCGGCTTTATTAAGAAAACTTGATGATTTGGGTATATGGGCATGATATGTCATTTTAAAGCGTTTTTCTTCATCTTTTATTTTATTGAGTAATATACAGGGGTTTCATTTGAAAAAATGATCTTTTGACCCCTTTTGTGAATAACGGAAATAATAGTAATTTTAGCACGCCTGATGATATAGAGTCGATATTTCGGTGTAAATTAAATACATCGTGTCTGTCTAAACGACCACCAAAACATCAACTTTTCATGAATTGAGAGCACTAATTTACTTAAGTTTAATCAGGGCCATGTTTTGGACCATATTTAACACAAATTATTTTTTATCTCGAAAACCGATCGAGATAGGTATAGGGCAATATTAACAAAAAGTATTATAATAAAAGGGCGAATACAAAAACTTGTCAATATAGGGGGTGTTCCATTTAAAAAAATAAAGTTTCTAGGACTTTTTGATAGAAGCGGCAACGTCGCAATGCTGAAAATATTTTAGATCGATAGAACAGGAAAGAAAATGTAAGATGATAAATTTTCAGAAAAATTCTGCGTTTCGTTTTCCATAAACGTCTAACCTACCATCAACCGTGAATCACCCTGTATTTTGTAATTTCGGTTTTAAATGTAATTAACGGGGGACAATTTTTTTTAACATTTTAAATGGAAACATCCCGCTTTTTTTATAAGGTATGTTTAGGAAGTGCTTTACACACTGCGCCCTCTATTATCGAATCCGTTGGTCTGACAAAAAAATGCTTGAAATTAAATTTGTAGAAAAAATGTGTTCTACAACTTTTATAATAAACATATTTCGAGTTTCTTACACGATACAATAGGGGATTTTTAGGAAAGTATTTTTTGTACCAATATAAACGTTTGTACAGATAATCAGCTTATTTCGTGAGATTCCGAGATTGACCCTATAATTTGACTAAGATGACTGTATATAATAATACTCGTGAGAGAAAATAGGCAATTCTTCTATTTCCACAGCCTACTTAGCAAAAAAATGTTTTTTAAAACAGAAATAATGACGGTACTTAATTAAGTAAAGTATTTTCGGCAATTTTCTGTGGCAACTCCGATTTTGACGACTTTGGGTTAACGGGGTTTTTTTGGGGCGCTGATTACGAATCTGTAAAAAAATTTGGCGGAAACGTTTCGTTCTCGAGATACCCATAATCAAATTTAAAATTTAAACTTATTCTTTTTTCACCTAAGTCCTCCTTCTTTTGGCACAGCAGCTAAAGTTGCATCCAATATTTGATTTTCGCCCTTTAACACCCGGTTTTTCTATCTGTTTAACATCTTTTATTAATATAATTGCCAAAGTTTACTTTGAAAATGCGGCAACCATATGTACACGCCGCCATAGCCACCTGCGATGTAAAATGATAATTGAAAGTGAAGCTATGCAATTTAATGAAAAAAATAATGTAAAATATGTAGAAAATCGAAGTTTTAAAAGGTGGAAATCAAATATTTTATTCCACTTTAGCTTTAAATCAAGAATTGTTTGCAAAAGAAGAGAAAATATAGTGACAATAGGACTATTTAAAATTTCTTTTTGATGATAAATATCTCGAGAACAAAACGTTTTCGCCAAAAAAAAATCAGATTCGTGATATTACCCCGTATACCAAATTTCGTCAAAACCAGAGTTGCCGCAGGTTTCTAGAAAACTACCGTATTTTCTGAATGCCATTTTTAAAAGAAACATTCTGTATGACATATTTTTGAGAAGAGAATTTTATAAAGAATACGAATATAGAAAAAATTTGGCACATGTATTAAAAATAAGAAAGTTGATGGTACGTGATAATGTTTGAAAAATGTCAATTTATGCAATTTATAATACTGTAAAATTTCTTTCTAAAAACTTAAAAAAGTGGTAACAACATCCTGTATCATCCGGTATAAAATAGTCATATTTCTTAAGGTACAGGATATGAGATAGTACTCTATTTTACAATCGGTACAACTGTTTCTAATACAAAATATTTTGATTTGCTTTATAGTGTTAAATTAATATTAGGCATTTATTTAAACCAGTAGTTAAAATGTATGCAATGACGATTAAAAATAAAACATACCTATTTTATAATTTATTGCATGCATCTATTTATAAAAATGTTTTAAGAGGCCTATAAAAAGAATAAAATAAATAGCAAACGTCAGTTAAATAATAAAGACAATCTTAGAATTTAATAAATATCCTACAAAGACAAAAAAACTTAATACATAAAAACCTAAAAATAAATGGGATTAAAAATACAGATTGTATTTTTAATGACCAGCTGAATCAGTTACTAACTGATTTTATGACACTGTACTGTATTCGGGGTTTTTCCATATTAAACAAGGTATTTCCGTGTGATGCTGTGGAACCTGCTGCCTGTAAATGTATTCCCTGTCCCTCCAAACCTCTTATTTCACTAAAAACAACTTTACGACGTTAGTACTTAGGCATTGAGCCTTTTCAGTTTTTCTTTTTTGTTTAATTTACTTTGGACAATCAAAAGGTTTTTTATTAAGCATCGTTAATACATAATAAGTAA
The DNA here is from genome assembly GCA_014170235.1 of Listronotus bonariensis. Classification (NCBI taxonomy): domain Eukaryota; kingdom Metazoa; phylum Arthropoda; class Insecta; order Coleoptera; family Curculionidae; genus Listronotus; species Listronotus bonariensis. Next base: position 222,850 of record JACEGR010000239.1, read on the forward strand.
AATTTTACTTTTATTTTGTACAAATATCTAATGATAATGCGTTATTAATATAAAATTACCGTATTCTTACAATGATTTTTAAAAAGTTTTAATTTATTATTTCTTAGCCATAGCCGATATACAGTGCATTTTAATAAAAATAAGCCACCCTGTTTAAGTACAGTTTTTACATTTATTTAAAAAAACCCGAAACATTTCAATTTTAAATTTTAGGGATCATATTTTGGTGTTCAAATTTACTTGTTCAAATTTACATCCAGTACAGATACAATATAAAGTCCCCTTATTTAAAAAGTAAACGTTTTCAATAAAGGAAATAAAATGAGTTATAATAAGGTGTATAGGCGCGCTTGTGGCTGCTCCGGTTGTATCGGCAAGCGTCGATCTCCGGAGTTAAGCAGTGAAGTGCGCGCCCATAACTTGGATGGGTAACCAGCATTATGGGTTTTGGGCAACGGCACGCGGTGTTCTGCTCGGGGGTGAACAAACGGACCGAGCAACAACCATCCAAGTTATGGAATGAATGGTGTGTGAATGGGAAGGAGTAGGGGTCAAGGTACAATAAGCCTTCAGGCTGCAGTGCACCACCTAGGGGGCGGTCGTCGGGCCTGGGTGGGATGACCTCTTGACTTCTTATTATACAGCATTTAGTATAGAGTGAGGGGGGTAGACGTGCAAAGTGTACTCGTACTACCTATCACTTAGTTTGCTTTACCAACCATTATATAAAATAAAAGTTACCACACTAGACCAATTTTTCTGTCTTTAAATGACTACGCCAAAAAATGGTTGTATGTATCTACGAGAAAATCTTACATCGAAAAAAAAGTCAGGGATAAAATTTATTTTAAAGTAAAGAGAATTCCACAAAAATAATTTTATTTAAAAAAGGTAGTATCGTACCATTTTTTTTATTACAAATATGTATCCTTAACCCCTCATGGACGACACTGATAAAAATTTATTTTTTCTTGTATGTAAAAGAACGTCTTTTCATGCATCGAAGACGTCTCCTAATTTTTTAGAAAATATCTAAATTTGTATTAGAATTATTTTAAAAAGAAGATAAATATGTTTTATATTTTAACACCCGATAGTTTAAAACTGAGACGTTAAGGACATATGTTCATCTTATTTTTTTTGTTGTAGAATCACCCCTTAAAGTTTGTTGGTAGAGGTACTGGGCACCTTGTATTTTTAATAATTTAGGTAAATAGAAAATGACATTCCGATCACATGTTTTACCACGTTTAAAATTGAAAGTTCATTAGAAGTATGTATTAACAAAACTCTACGTAAGAAAAAACATATTTTTTAATATTGCCTGCTATATTTAAAACACATATCCAATATTTTTTTAACATTATTTAAGTTTATTAAATTTACTCGTAAATGCAAACCTAAAATACACGCATCCTCCACCATTGATTGTGTCAGTTGTGGGGTTTATTTTCGGTTCGATCAGAACAGACACTCAAGTGGGTATTGTCCTGTAAAAACCAGCTGCTCAAGTACCAAGTATATGGGGTCTATATGAAGAAAGAAATATGGCGACTGCAGTTATAGCTATTATACTCACGATAAAAAATAAGTGGTAACAAGTATGGAATATCAAAAAAATCTAAAGTCCATTACACCATAAAAAATTCTAGACCAATTTTTAATAGGCAATTTTTAAAACATTTTATGTTAAGAATATACAGAGTGTCTACGTGAGTTGGCATAATATGAGCAATTTTTTAATGATATACAGGGTGTACCACCGGGAACCGCTGCAATTAATTTTTCGAAAAGCAAGATTTGGAAAATGTTTAAAATTCGGTATCATTATAAAGTCAGTGGGGGACATGTAACTAAAATATTTTGACAAGGCTAGCATTTTTAGTTATGCCGAAAGTTAATATTTAAAATTAACCTCATCAGAGCCAACCATTTTAGGGCGATATTTAGTCAATAAACAATTGACTACTTTGCCAACACTAACTGAACCCTAACAGGCTGGAATTTATGCAAAGATAATAACTTGATAAATGTAGTAACTTAATTTAAATATAAATATAAATGTTTTTATAAAAACTTCAAAAACACATTTTTTAAATCCTAATGCTAAACCTACATATAATAACTGCTTAACCCACTCACACACACGCACATACACCTACTCACACACATTCAGCCTACCAAAAAATACATATGGTGATGCCTAAACCTACTGTTCTTGAAGTAGTGACGCTCGGTATCTCCTAAAAGCTTCAACACCCAATGATTAAATATTATTCGGTAGTTTATTAAAAAGATTTGCAGCCTGATAGATAAAGCCACTTCGAAACAAGTCGCGGTATTGCCAACATACTCCCGGTTTGTATAACCATAAAGTAACATACCTACGGATAAGACAAACCATGGCATGCTAAAATTTTCGTACCGCTTTTGCGGCAGGCTTGTCATTTTTGCCAGTTTACACTTTAAATGCGTCGGTCGAAGCCTCGCCTCGTGTAATATCAGCGGTGGGGAGACACGTAAGCTTACTGAAATGACTAACTGGCGGTATTTCAACGAGAAACGAATAAAATTATATTGGGAGTTTTCGCATGACCTGTCCTTAAATCGGCTATTCCATGATAACTCTTATAATTTCCTTACTCTATGGTATAACTCTATTGTGAAGGGTGTCCCGTGTCACAAGTTTTGCCCGCTGATACGCCGGAATGCCAGTACTCATAATTTTGTACAAGAAAACCCTAAACTGCAATTTTTTTCTATTTTCCATACTTGGCCATTTTAAACCCCTGATACTTTCTGATATATGGTTAAACTTGCGCAGAAAACACACAAGACGACAACACGAACTTACAAAACACGTAAATGCAGCGTTTACGATATTTAAAATGTTTTTTGTACGACCGGGCGTAAAATACAATTTTACGCCCTAGGGCAAAAAAGTATCAAAAACGCCCGCATTTATAAATTTATAAAACAATAATAAAATTAAATAATGCCCCTTTTTTTGGAAAAAAACCATTTATTTATTTAAACATATGTTAAAAGTATACGTAATTACAATTTGAAACATTAAAACCTGGGAAATTTTCTCCTAATTACAGAGAATGCTTGTATAATAATTTCAGTCGTACGAAAGATATTGTTTTCACCTCTGGCGTAAACCACTTTTACGCCCACAGCTGATTGTTGCCCTTGCGGAGCTCGGGCAACAACTTTCAGCCGCGGGCGTAAAAGTGCTATTTTACACCCTTGGTACAAAAATAACTATTATAGGAATATAAATGTCAAGTATTAAATTCGAGACGCGGCAACATTATATCAAATTCCTGGCGCGATTACAAGAAACTTATGATTTAGAGTTTGTGTTTTGAGTTTATAATAAGATGATACCGTTAATTTGTTTTTTATTTGCAATCTTAAGGCTTCACAATATCACCTTATACGCATTTAATTAAAAATACACACACAATAAGACACTACATAAATCACAAAAATAAACAATCAACAAAGCACAGTTGTAAGTCCATTTCAACAAAAATGTCAATTTCCTTATTTTAAATAAAACAACACCCTTTAAACTATTTATTTTTAGATTCTGCCCTAAATTTTAAATATAGTTTATGTATAACGTCCCATACCTAAACCACAGTGACCTATTATAAATTTTATGTCAAAAGACGTTTGCAAGCCATTACATGACAAGCAATTTTTTTAAACAAAAGTCTTTAAAAGAAATTGGGAATAGATTCCTGGGACAGAAACCCTTCTTTAGTAGTCTGTAAATATATTTTAACAATTAATAAATACAGGGTGGTCAAACATTATATCAACAAAAACCCTTAAAGTTAATTTTTTCAAATGAAAATCCCCTTTGTTTTATTACCGTATCCTATTAAGCATTAAAAGTAACGATAAGTATGTATAAGAATATCTATTTTTAAAGTTTTCGAAATATTACCAAAATTTTATCTATTCGAACAATGCCCTGATAGTATGGTTTATTTTATTTTGACCATGATGCTGCATCTCGCCACCAGGGCCAGCTAGAGACCAAGGTTCTTGTTAATATAATTTTTAACGATTATTTATTGCCACCCTGTATTTATTAATTCTTAAAATATCAATTCAAGTTATTGAAAAAGCCCTTTCTTTGCAAAAATCTATCCCCAATGCCTTTTGGAGTCTTGCAAACGTCATTTTGAACATAAGATTTACAATAATTCAAAAGCGGTGTGACCTAGGTATAAAACATTATACATACAAAAATAAAAAAATACGCCGAATTCAAAATATACTTAAATAAGGTATTGGATTTTCCATTTAAAATAAGGAAGTTGACAAAAACTGCCGGTATAACCAGAAGTGCTCAGAATGTCAAAATATTTTACTTGTATGTCCCAAATTGACTTTCCAAAATTTTCAAAATTTTCCTAAGCCTACTTTTTGAGAAATCAATAATATTCATGACGTATATAAAACTATTTTGAAAATTATTATCGATATTTAAAATTTAAAGGTATTAGTTTCATGGTTTTTTACTAATTTATTTTAAATTGAAAGTTTTTCTAAAAATTCTGTATATTGTTTGGAGTGCACAGTGGCGCTTATCCAAAATAGTCAGTTTTTAATTAATTCTTATGGTGAATAAACTTGAAGAATCCAGGGCTAAGTAGGTTTGCTGGGCGAGGTAAAATAATCTAAACCAGATACTGTAAAATTTAAACCAATTTTAAACTGAGGGCTAACTTTATTCTTTAATTATAATGCCTATATCGTGTCCACCATGCAAAATTTCATTATAAAATAAAAAACATTGATTTAGGGTCTAAAAATATATAATAACTATTAGGTAATATACACTTTTAAAAATTCTCTTATCCGACATACTTTAATAATTTAAAACATACAGGGTCTTCCATAATGAAACTAATATGTTTGGTTAACAGCTCAAAAATATAAAATTTAAAAAAATCTAACTACACCACTGAATTTTACGTAAAATGTCTACTAATATCAGTTTACTTTTGTTGTAGTTACAAGACAACTGAAATACGAAGGGGGTCAAAAAATTAAAGAAAAATGAACTTCGCCCATTCATAAAAAAACCTCAAGTTTTTACCTCTAATAATAACCAAGATACCTTATACTCTGCACATAGTTTGGTTTAAAATCACTTAAAGTATTTTAAGGGCATAATGGTAATTTGTTAAAAAATTAAGCTAGATATAGGTACCTACCAGCAAATCGGCCACTAAATACCAATATTTTTCTCTCATTGTTCTGACACAACTAATGATTTTTGAAAAAATCGACACTTAATAGAAGCGAGGCATTTTCAGGGGCGCAATTAAGGGGCAGAGTTCTTAGCCCCCACCAAAATGGCGATAGGCTCCCCCAGATTATTGAGAATTAATTTAAACTTTATTAGTGGGTTTTGATCAAATTGTCTTCATAAAATTGAAAAATAAACATAGAGTGGTAGTGCTTGTATACTTTTATTACAAGATTAGTTTAAAAGATTACAATTTAATTATAGAAAACTGTAAAAAGCATTTAAAAATATTAATAATTAAAAAAATGCCTTTATATTTTGTACATAGTGTTAAAAATTCCGCTTGATTTAAATCAGACCTTATATGTTTTTCTCTCAGTCAACGGCGATTTTTCTTTATATCTTTCTTGTACTAAATAAAACAAATTTTGTTTTATCTATCACCTAAATGCAGGTTAATAAAATAACCCATATGAGAAAAATATAATACTGTTTTTTTTCGTCTTTCAAAAGTGTTCAAAAGTTTTTTCTCTTAGGCCACAAGAAATAGAGGAAGTAAAAGTGGGAGTGATAACTTTTTCTTTGCTCTTCGAAAATTTTTCACACATGACACTTAAATAAAATCTTAAAACCCGCCGAGTCTGATCTTAATTCCCCCAAAGATAGGTTCTTACCACTTTCAAAACAAACAATAAATACATCCCCTAAAATAACAGATTCGCAAATTTTCGTAATATAGGTTAAAGATCTATTCAATAGTCAAAAAGCCACAAGAATCATAAAAATATAAGGACGGCATTCAACTATCGCTGTCTAAACGCGTCGTTTACAAGTGTGCGAGCAACAAAATGGAGAATAATTGAAAGTGAGACAGAACTGATGACGCCGTGACATTTTTATTATTGACGATTAGTCTACGAAATATGGTCGTAATAATACGTAACTACATTTAAAAATAATCGTGTTTTTGGGCCACCTACGATGGCAGTATTTTGATAGGTGTGCATTTTATGACATCTACATATTAATAGGAGAAAGTCTTATTTGGACCCTATAAGTAGGTCTGATGTAAATTTTGAAACATCCTGTATATTTCATAAAAAAATTAGTGACAAAAATAATGACGTTATATTTATTTCAATGCATAAAATAGTCAGTTATATGGTTGTAGTTAGATTTATCCTATTTTTTGTTATGAAGGTAACGATACGATACGGCGCCTAACAGGATAATTAAAACAGTTTTAGGTAATTACGAATGGCTCTTGTAAGCAAGCCCTTCTTTTAGTTCCCTAATTTAACCCAAGGCTAATACACACTTACGAATGGTTAGTTCTGGTAAACAAGTCCTTTTTTTTCCTTAATTAAACTAAGACAAATACACACTTTATAAATCCACTTAAGAATTTTATTCCCACCTTTATCATTAAAATTACACCCTTTATAAAAACTATTGATTTTTGTCAAAATCATGGAAAATTGCTTAAACTTTTCCAAAGTTATCTTTTATATTCTTAAATAATATCTGCATTCTTTTGGTCGAAAATACATTTAATGCAACCCGCACCCTTTTATTTCTGGTCGAAATTACATGTTTTTATTACCCGCTCTAAACTTCGTCGAAATTACAACCGCACTTACCATAAGCTACATTATTTTATTGCTTTAATTAAATAGATCTACTAAAATCATAAAGTTTTTATTTTTCTAAATTTAAATTTTATTGTTTCTCCTGAACAAGGATATTTTTCCACCGTTAGGTTCCCGTGATCATAAAACAAAATATTATGATTGGGGATTAATGTCACATTTCATCACCAGAGTATTTGCTATTAAAAAGAGATTAAATCCCCGGGTTTACCTTGGACTAACATCGTAAATCCCTATCAACTAAGGATTATGGTAATTAAACCACCCTTTTAGCTTTAATATCTCATTGTTGGTTCTCATGGCATAATATTTTACTTATGGTCGCGTATTATCTGAAGGAAAAAGTTTGCAATTTTTTAAAACTATCAGTGTTTTTACTGAAAATTGTTGTATGTGATCAGGGCTTGATCAAAGACGTAAAATACTTTAATTGAAAAAGTTATAAACTGGATCACTAAATAATCGGTTTTGCCTAATATCACATACGTTTAAAACATATTTTTAATTTTTTAAAGGACCGGATGTTTTTTTCGTATACAAATTTAATTACCATTTCTCTCTGTATGGTGTGATTTGACAGCATTTTAATTTAAAAAATGTTTATGCTTCTGCAATGTATTAAAACTCCCGCTTTTTTTTCTATGTATATATATACATATATATATATATATATATATATATATATAACAATTTTAAAAGGGTGATTCTAAAATAAAAATTAATTTTTTTTTTTATGAACAAATGTTCTAAACGTCTTAGTTTTTGAAGTATGGGGTGTTATGAATTTTATTTATTTTTTTATATACAGGGTGGACCAAATAAAACTTGCACACTTTTTAACTAATAATAACTTTTTATCTGTTGCGCCTATCTTTTAATTTTTAAAAGGCTAACAGGTAGATATGTTTTCTCTAGGTTTGCAATTTTGGTCAAATAGATTTAGACAGGACTAAAATTACGGAACTTTTTCCAAAATACTGTATTTAACCTTGTTGCAAAAGAAATCTGATTTAGCTAAAATTAAGCTAATACGTTTTTCTCTATGGAAAATGATTCAAAAATGGCAAATCTGTCAACAATTTGAGGATTTAGGAATTATAATTATTTATGATAAATAATAATTCCCATAAAGCATGCATTTCTTTCGATTTTAAAAAATAACTTTTGTCGTTTAGAATCAAAAATGTGAGGTTACCATGGTAACTGAGTTAAATGCTGACCAAACTTCACAGTTAATTAATTAAAAATTAACGTATTAGCTTAATTGTAGATAATTTTTTGCAACAAAGTTTCATGCATTATTTTGGAAAAAGTTCCGTAAGTCCAGTCCTGTTTAAATCTATTTAACTAAAATTGGCAAACCTAGAGAAATCATATCTACCTATTAGCCCTAGAAAAATAAATAAGATGGGCGCTACAGAAAAAGTTAATATTAGTTAAAAAGTGTGCAAGTTTAATTTGGCCCACACTGTATATTAACTGGTATACCAATTTAAATATTTAAAAAAAATAAAAATGTCTCCTATGCATCAAAAGACATTTTTTGACATACAAGGGCTTAAGGAAAAATAATAAAAAAAATGAATTTTAAGTATTAATGTTAATATTAATGGTAAAAAACTAAAATATTGTTACCTACACTTTTCAGAACGCTTTTCTTCGTGTAAGAGTATGGTTTACTAATTTTAGATAGTTAAAAGGAAATATCTAATTTTTGTGTTTTTTTTTAACTGTTTTTATCTACACTAGAAACTATATTCTATAGTAGCTATTATAGGATCATATTACGAGTAGCTATTATATGCCGCGTATACAGATTAAGGAAAATCATTTACCTGAAACAAGAAAAGTTTCATTTATTTCTCAATTTACTTTACTACTCCAATTCAACAGTAATATATTTTTATAAATTGTGCAACTCAATGGTACTCAGCTTTGCACCTTTTTTCATGGGCAATGTGTTTTGTCCGTGTTATACTTTAACAGATAAAAATGTCCATATAACTTTAGAAACTTACTTGAGTAGGGGTCAAATGTATTAATGAAGCTAAATGTTCTCTTTCAGGAGCTGATAGGTACTTTTGTTGCTTAAACCGCCTTTCCAATTCATAAACCTAAAAAAACAAAAATTGATTAATAACACGACCCCAAAATAGGTAGAGATCAATTCAATAGAAAAAAGCCATAAGCGTCATACAAGGACGGCAATCAAATATGGCTGTCTAAACGCGTCTTTTAACTAGTGTGCGAGTAACAAAAAGGGAAATAATTGAAAGTGAGACAGAAGTAATGACCGCTTGGCATTTTTATTATCGACGTTTAGTCTCAAGATGTCCCTAATAATTAGGGCCTAATTGTAGATTAATTTAATATGGTCACCTTTTAAATGTATACTTAGTCATAAATAATCTAATTAGGGCTAAATATCACCCAGTAAGCAATAAAGGAATAAAAAATAGAGTGCTGATTGGTTACAGGGAAGGCCCACCCTCTTCTATAAATAAAGTCTAATTTTAACGTTAAAATATGTTAATTAATGAAATTCGCATATTTCTATATGTTAACTGGTTAAGTAGGAAACAGTTTTCCTCTCTACAACCTTATAATATATTTATTTTCTTATTTTTAGAAAAATCCATGATATTTTCTGAATTTTATTAAAAATTTTGTAGGGGCGAATTGGATAATACAGAGCCTCTAAGGAATTTGACCTGTAACTAAGACAAAGTTTGATATATAAAACTAAATATGCAATAAGTGAACTAGGTAAGTTATTTGGATACGCATACAGCTTGACGAAATATTCAAAAAAATGTAACAATAGAAAAGTAATATTAATTTACAAAAATTGTTGCAGTATTATTAGAGTCCGATCGAAATTGGTTTTCCGGCCGAAACCGAAACTCACATGGTCAAGTATAAGATACCTTAAAATACTGAAACTTGGCGAGCTTCTTCCAAAAAAATGAGAACACTGTATAATTATATTGTTTTAATTATTTCATTTATTAAAAATCATATTTATTTTGTTTATATTTTTTCCAGTTACTAGAGCATTGCTGCGAGAAACGAAGTTATAGGCGAGCGCGCACGACAACTTCCTAATTCAGTTTCGGTTTTGACTAATGTTTTGGTCAAAACCGAAACTGCTGCCTAAACTTTATTTTTGGCTGAAATAGGCAAAACCGATGCATAAACATTGTTGTGTTGCCAAGTTATTCATAAATCCTTTCTAACCAGTTGTTTTCTTTTTTGTGAAATATTTTAAAAAGTAAAAAAATTGTAGATACATTTATAATATTATCTATTTATTGCATATAGAGGCCTACAAATTAACGTAAATATAAAATACAATAATATACGTATTGCAATATATGTGTGTGTAAGGCGCGCTTGTGGCTGCTTCGGTTGTATCGGCAAGCGTCGATCTCCGGAGTTAAGCAGTGAAATGCGCGCCCATAATTTGGATGGGTGTCCGGCAACGGCGGTGTTTTGGGCAACGGCACACGGTGTTCTGCTCGGGGATGCGGACCGAGCAACAACCATCCAAGTTATGGAATGAATGGTGTGTGAATGAGAAGGAGTAGGGGTCAAGGTACAATAAGCCTTCAGGCTGCAGTGCACCACCTAGGGGGCGGTCGTCGGACCTGGGTGGGATGACCCCGAAAGGGTGAAAAAGAAAATATGTATGTGTGTATTCGTCTTGGATTTAATTAAGGAATTTAAATAAGGCGTTGCTTACCAGAACTAACCATTCGTGAGTGTTTATTAGTCTTGGGTTTAATTAAGTACCTACCCCTAGTACCCTTTTCTGATTCTAAGAAATATCTCTAATAGTCCACCTATATTTTGGCTTAAATTTAATGTATTCTAGACCCACCAGGTAAAAAAATGGGGGTTTGAAAAATTCGATCGCTAAAGCGCCGATTTTATTATCGCTGTTGGGCCGACACCAAAACCGTGACCATATTAGCTCCATAAATTTTATTTAGTACTTAACCATAGGTACACACACTCTCCACGGATGGGTTACTAGAGGACAAATCGACTAAAAATTTCATCTTCGAATTAATTTTTATAAAAAATGGTTCACGAGGAAAAAAATGATTTTGTATACAGGGTGCTTAAAAACTTAAAAAATGGTATTTTTATTTAGGAATAAACTACCTTTATTTTTAAATTTAAGCAAAATATAATTTAGAAAATTTATTTAACATAGCATTTTGAATGATTTATTTATTTTACCGAAATTATTTTAGTGTTATTAAAAATAATTTATTTAATATTTTTATCTATACTAATATTATAAAGAAGTAAAGTATGTAACTTGGTGTTTTGTAGGGGATTATCTTTGGAAATACTAAACCGATTATAAAAATTATTTTACAATCAGAAAGCTACACTATTCGGTAGTGCTATAGGCTATATTTTATTATGATTGAAGTTCAGAGAAAAATATAATTAACGCCCAACGAAGTGGGTAGGTACAGGTCGGCTAGTTGGTAATAAAATCATTACACCTGCTTCCCCCAAATTAATACACATCACAATTTTCCAGTGTAGATATACGAATGTGATTAAGTTATTATGAAGTTTTATAAAATTTGTATTGTTAATTTTATCGATACAATTTTTATTCTAAATTCCTTTTTTAAATGACACTTTGCTAAAAAATAAAAAATACAAATAGTTTACTGTTGGAGAAAAATCATGTTTTTCAAGTTTTTGCAAAACCCACCTATATACAAATTGACTTTTTCTCCTCTGGTAATCAAGAATGAAGAATAATTGTTTTTTGAAAAATTGTATTTTTAATCTATTTGTCCTCTTGTAAACCTTATAAGTGGACAGATGTGTAGATACCTAAAAACAAATGTGTGGCATTTTTAAAGGCCTTTAAAATACCTTTTTAACGGTCATGCAATGTACAGGGTCTTAAATTTAAAAAATGCCTATTAACTATCTTCTGAGAATGGTTATATTTGCAAAACTATTAAAAATTTTCCTTTTGTGAAGCGCTTTGATAAACCTTTTGACTAATGATAACTTGTTTTACACACGATCCTTTGTATTTTTTGTTTTAAATCACTAAAAATCCACTGAACTTGCCAAAGAGCTGCGGTATTTATAGTTTTAGTAATAAATAATATACCTAAACTAAATTTTGGTTAATTAAGGAAAATGACAAAATATGGATGCCATTTTGTTTTGTACACATAATTTGCACAAAATTATACCTACATAAAAAACTTTTTTAGTAATTATTAATAATGATATATTTGTCCTTTATTTGATAAAAATGTTTAGGTACATTGAATAATTTAAATTAAGATTAAAAAAAAAACTAAAAAATAATGAAGGTAGCTAAATATGAAATGGGTAAGTACCCCAAATATGGAATAGGTACATAGACTGGGCCAAAAAATCGACTTTTATTTTTTTTTTCAAATATATCGAAAATATTGTTTAAGGACAAAAAAAATCTCGTAAAGATTTGAGCCCTTAATATTAATATTTAGAGGTTCCTCTACTTCAATATATTGTAGTAGTATTTTTTAAAAACCTTAAAACATTATGAGAAAGCGATAAAACAAAACTTTGCTACAGCGACGAAACGGCTTACTTTACTGGCATGTTACCACGTCTACTTGCAAATGAGTATTAAAAAAAAAAGACAAATCCTCTAATTGCGTGTTGTAATTGTGAGTTTCCGTTTAAGAGAAATGCTGGTATTCCATATTAGGGATACTATCCCATATTTGGTCACTTTCCTATACATTTCATTGGTTTTTACTTGCTAACTTAACGCAGTAAAAAATATTTGTATAGCTTTTATATCAACGTCATTATTTTAGTTTTAATATTATACCCATACTTATTTTAACTGCTTTTACTTTTAAACAACAATATAAGTAGATCCTAAGTTTTTAATTAAGTTTTAGTCCTTATGAATTGGTTTCTGGTTTAATCGCCTATCAATATCTCTGAGACACGCTACGTGATGATGAATTTATATCAAATAATAAATAAAACGTACATTTCACATCAAATTTAATGTACCTAGGTAATATCATTTATAAATAGAATTGGTGATAAAAATATAAACAGTGCTTTAGGTTAAAAAAAAAAAAGAAAAATTCTGCTAAAGTAAACCTACCTGTATAAAATGTTATACATAAGGTGCCATTTCTGCCTTAAATTATTGAATGCTTTATAAATCTTGTACAAAAGTCAGATCATTTTTTAAAAAATCTCCGTCTGGTAACCATCACTCCCCGAAATTATTATAATCTAATTCAGAAAAGTCGCATAAAAACTTAAGCACAAATTCAAAAGTGCAGTGTAAAAAATAGATAATGTAGTTTTTATTATCTTAAGTTCTTTATCACTATTGTAACATTATTATTTAAATATTGTTTTTTAATGTCTAATTATTAATAATGTTTTTTTTATTCTTATATTGTAAAAATCCAATATTGTATAGAATTCACGAATTCTCAAAAAGCGCGATAACCGTCTTCGCGATCGACGTTTACCGTCGGCATCCGGCAAACTTTCGTTTGTTATGTGACCATTACATGCCATTACTACCGTATCTAGGCAACGTTACGCGGTGAGAGGCAAGAGGAGCTATTATGGGTAATAAAAGGGGCCGGACCAGAGGCTTACCTGGGCTTGCGTGAAGAGGACCCGCCTTTTACGGCGTTGTGCCAACGGAAATTGCATGGGTTTGCTATCGGGAACGCCTGCGCAAGGACCTAGTCCTGGCATGCCTGCATTTAGACCGTGGCCCATGTTAGCTGAGGCGGCCGAGGTGCCCATTAACCTGGAAACTAAAAGTACATTTTTACATTTTTTACTAAATTACATTTAAATTAATTGGGACAATTAATATGTCAAAAGAAAGATATTCTTCTTAGCTATTCATAAATAAAAATTGCTTTATGATATATATTTTTGTTAAGTTAACCTTAATTATTCATAAACTTTTATGGTTAATAATTAGGTAGTCTCAAAAATATATTTTTCAGATTTTGATCCACTCATATATTATACAGCGACATATTTTCGTGACCAATTTCCTCTCAGTCCATAACTTGTAAAATGCTTTAAGAGGGTTATACATGAATTGTTGTGAGCGTCAGCTGCGGCGCCGATGGTAGAATTATACGGGGTGCTCCAAAGAAAATATTCACATTAAACATGTGTTTTTTTTTAATGGAACACTGTATATAAGTTTGGTTTTGGATTGTAGAATTAAAAATAACGTAAATTTTATTAGCGATACCTATACCAAAAATGTAAGGTTCTCAATATTTTTGTGATTTTTGTCAAAATGTTGACAAAAATAAAATTTTAATATATCTTACCTTACTTATCCCTGGCTTTGTATAGTGTGTTAGATTGCTAGAATATCAACTGTCTTATCACCTATATTTAAATGTTTTACTAAAAATTATACGGGGTGTCCAGAAATTAATATATTAATAAATATAGTTACTGGACACCTTGTATAATTAATAGTAAAAAATTTAAATGTAGGTGATTATACACCTAATTTTTATTAATCCAACATAGTATAAAAATTTAAACGTAAGTTAGGTAGGATATAAGTATTAAAAAAAAATTGTCATGATTTTTTCAAAAATCACAAATATCTTAAAAAACCTTTTAGTTTTGGGATAGGGATTGCTGATAAGACTAACTTCCACAATCTAAAAAAACTTATATACAGGATGTTTCATGTAAAACAACACAAATTTAATATTGATCTTTTTCTGGAGCACCTTGTACCACCATCGGAGACGCAGCTGGCGCTCACAACGATTCATATACATCTCTCTTGAAGCATTTCACAACTTATGGACCGAGGAAAAATAACTGACAATATTTTGCATCTGGTTTACGGTCTATTAAAACAAAAGTCTTTATAAATAACCTTTTTATTTTCAGCGACTGGTAGTAATTAAACTTGAAAGGCTTGCAACCTTAAATTAATTCAAACTTTCTAACATTTTTACAAGTTACTGGTAGTATGAGTTTGAAAATTAACTTTGGTGTGTTTCATTTCTGAAATATATATTATAAAACTATTTATAACGATACTCAATTTATTTTTAGGTTTCCAGTCTGATTGACTGTTTGTACCTTAGGAATATCGATATTTTTGGTAAAAGACGATGTTTACCAACTTTTGTAATTTTTGGTTATTTTAAAACAAGATGTAATATCACTTTTTCTTTTAATTTTTAATAAGCAGGGTAAGGGCTATTAAAAATTAAATTTAAAAATACCTGACTTGTGTTTATTTTTTTTATGCAAGAGCATGTACTAGCAAATTAAAAACATTAAATTATTTTGCGCACTTTTTAGTAATATTTAGGAAAATTTTACTCATTGTTTAACCTAAAACCTATAAGCATTGCCCCCTAAAAAATTATTTAAACGTAAATTTTGGAAACTTACATTTATGCATTGGTACTTATGTTTTTCTTAATGTAAGTTTTATAACATTTCTTTCATACCGAAATATACGGAAGCATTGTGCATTGCATAATCTTAAATAAGTAGGTACTAGGTTTGCAAAAAGCAAATCAATATTTAAAATATAAAACTACACTTTGTTGTTGATGAGTACTAGTGGTTGGTATCCTCAGAAGTTACTCGGTAGACTCGTTACTTACTATCGTAATCTACCTAAGTCTACTATAATTAAATTTTGTCATATCCTTTCCTTAACTTTTTTTGAAATATTTGAAACATCGCAAAAATGCAACTCTTGAATTTAGAAAGTCCAGTTACTCCCCTGTAATAATTGTGAGGAATTTCAGTTGAATTGTTTTTGAGATAATTGACCATACCTACTCGTTCTTTAATTCATTGTAAAAAGAAGCATGATGCCATATCTTAAAAATTGACAGGACTAAAAAAGTATTAGGTCCTAATAAAGTTGATACAGGCAATTCATTACAATAACAAAAAATAGGGTATTCCATTTAAAATTTTAAAATTTCCTAACCTAAAGAGAAAACTATAAACTTGGCAACCTTGCAAATATAATTTAAAATTCTTCATGTTTAGTTACCCCTTTGCACAAAATTTGGTTTATTTATATTTGACGGTAGCTGAGATAATCTACCGTTCAGTTTTTTTACTAACGCTGTATAAAAATTTCACAGTGTGAAATAAATAGGTACTACAGGTCACCTAACTTGGTTATCATTATTGAAACTAAGGAAACCCGATAAAATAAACATTTAAATTTTATTTTTTTATCGCCTATAGTACTTTGACCATTAGACAAACCCGGGTAAGTTGCTTAAACCTTAAGAAGGCGCGCGGGGGTCAAATTGACCCCCAGCGTTGTCTTTTCGCAATAACTTTGAGATTTTTACAATTTAAAAAAAATCTCCAAGTACCTTCCTAAAACCTCGTTAGGTATAATTATGCTAATAACAAAAAAAAACACATAAAAACAACATTATTCATCCAAAAATTTACGGTTTTTGCGCGTGGGATCAATTTGACCCCCATGCGCCTACTTACGTTACGGTTTCGAGTAATATGTATATCAAGTTGCGGAAGATACAAGAAGTCGGAACAGATGTATTATTTGTCCCAACTCTTTTTTGACCTCCGGACGGTGCGGACGTTCGTAGAGGACTACATAGTTCTTCCTAGGGTGGCGGTTAGAGGTACCGTAAGGGCGTATTTATCTTCGAGGATCAAGTAAAGATTCACGCTAAATTGACGGCATCTTTCTGCTGGAGCTAGGCGCTGTTAGTGAAGATTCCTATAAGCTGATGGTATCCTGTTTGGCAGTGAACACGAGGTATTTCTCAAATAGCGGGAAATCGATGGGCGTGCCATGGGAACTGTCAGTAGTAAAAGTAAAGATTATGCGTAATACCAGTAGCAGTTCTTGGTTTAAAGGCTGTAAATTTATGCTTTTTCATCGATTGATAAAATTATTATTTTTTAAAATTTCATGGAGCTACGAGCTTGACTATCCAGATTTTCCGCCGACGAAGCCCAGGAAAGCATAGTCCGGAAGGGGAGAGCTGGTGAATTTGACCTGAAGGGACCAGAACCAAAAAAATAGAATAGAATAGAATATTATTTGACCCTGACAAAGAAACAATAAGACAGTAAATTTTTGTGTAAAATAAAAACATTAATAATGTGAAAATATCATATGAAAACAATTTGTGAGCAGTGCCTAGCTCCAAGACTACAAGAAGAAACAGATTTAGAATAGAACTCTCACTCCATTTGGTATTATAAATATTTAAGTATTTTTTCTCAAGAAGAATTACTTTTTTAGTTTCATTTCATGTTTTCCAGGCAAAATGTTAAATTTTTGTTAGAAACAAATGTAATGAAAAAGATTATTTTTACTTTAATAATAAGGGTCTAGCTAGGATATTTTTATTAATTTATGTTAACTTAGGCAAAGTAAGAAGTTTACTCATAAATAATAAAATTCAGTTTTGGCCTCTCTCACATTGCCATCCCATAATCTTTTTAAAAAAATAATGACAGTGACTGTAAATAAAATTACATTTAAATATTTTAATACGAGTATTTTTTTCTGGACAACTTCTTTATTTAATTATACATACATTGAAAGAAAATGCTCCCAACTAAAATTACAATTTAACAGTTCAAAAAAAGTAAAGAAAAAGTAATTATTGGATATTTACAATTGGGGGTCAATGTGACCCCCACGCGCCTACTTACGTAATAAAAAGGCACATGGCTACTTAAGGGTTAATAGATTTCAAAAAATCCTTCCTAATTTTTACGCACTCTGTATAGTAATCCATTTCAAATTATTATGGCAACGTTAAAACGCCAATTCTAGTGCCAATAACAATTTAATATTAATCCAAATGCAAAGTTTGTTTAATACACATGGCGTACAATAGAAAGTCATTACTGCTAAGTAATTACGCATTCCTTGTATTTACCAAATGCTTCAAGAACGGGAGTCCGGGTGAAGCGAGGGGCCCCCACGGCTCCGTTCGTCAGCTACTGTATTGTCATAGGAATTCGAGTGCTGGGCAAACAAACGGGGCTCACAGTGTATTTACGAGTCTGTCATGTTAGAGGAGATGAGGACCGAAACGGATCGCAGACTGTGGCATTTACTTTTAAGATGGTTTAGTTTTCATTCGTATATCTTGGGTTGCCTTTATTATCCTACGCTTGGAACAAAATTATTTTTATAATTAAGACGGCGTCATACAATATGGGCTAATTCTATTAAAAAATATATATATACAGTACAGGGTGGACCAAATTAAACTTGCACACTTTTTAATTAATAATGAGTGATATGATGCTAACATGTAGGTTATATAACCCTAGGTTATTTAACCGTAACCATGCGTTTACCAATCACAAAAGTACTTCCGAAAATAAGCAGTTCTGGGGTTATAATTCATAAGCAAAACAGGTCTTACTTAATAAATTTACGTTTACCTACTAAACATTGCCTCACATAATTATCGTGAAAACATCCGTTTACTGCCTTTTCTTTTTGTAAAAACTTAACAGGTAAGAAAAACGTCAGAAATTGGCCAACAAAACATTTTAATTATATTTTCCTGTGTGGCGCCTAGTGGGTAATACGGCACTCTTTCAGAATATGCTAACGACTAAGTACTTGACTTAAAATAAACCTCTTTAGCCTAACCACGGTAATATAGATTAGAATTTAAAAAAATAAATTTATTAAAGCGAAAGTGTCATAAAATGGCATGTTAGGTGTAAGTGTATAAAGAATGATTTATATACAGGCTGTCCACAGATGGGGTGTACAAGAGGACAAATGGATACAAAATTCTATTATTCAAGAAAAAGTTATTCTTCATAACAATTTTTGCTTGTAAAAAATATGATTCACAAAGAGAAAATGTTGATTTTGTATACAGGTTACGCAAAAACCTGAAAAACATGTTTTATCTCCAAATAGGAGTAAACTACCTTTTCTTTTTATTTTTGGGCAAAACATAATTAAGAAAAATTATTTAGAATAGTATTTTAAATGACTATTAGTAGTACGGAGGTATCAAAAAGTTTCAGGTAACTGATGTTTGAATTATCAAGAATTAATTTTAAATTTTTATAATAAAATGGCATAATAACTTTCATAATTTGCTTTTCGAACACCTGCTTTATCCAAATTCCCACATAACACAATGTTTCAGCTGTAAACGAATGTGATAAGGGGCGTTTTCGCCAAATTAGATATAGAGTTCAATTAAATTTTGTACCTAATATTAGTTTTATCGATTGCAATTTTTTTTTTAATATTTTTCCCTGATAACATATTGCTTTAAAATGAAAAATAAAGGTAAGTAGTTTAATCTTACAAAAAATAATATCTTTAAGTTTTTGCGAACCCTGTATACAAAATCAACATTTTCTCTTCGTGAATCATATTTTTTATAAGTTAAAATTTGTATAAAGAATGTTTTTTTCCAAAACGGATTTTTTTAATCCATTTGTTCTCTTGTAAACCCCATACCGTCTGTATTATTAAAATAAGATAAACCACCAAGTTGTCACTTAAAATTTAAAAGTAGCAGTCATTTCCGTTTTAACCGAAAGTGATAAAATGTAAAAACAGATAGAGATGCAAATTTATGTCAAATACCGATATGCAAATTTTATTTTTCTATCTTAAAAGCTAAAAAAGTTATACCTAGTGAAAAGACACATTTAAAAACTCTTACTTAAGAACGGCAAAATAATAATATTTAAAAGTTTATTATAAAAGTAAAATAAAGTTAGTGTAAAAACAGAGGTTAAAAAAATGCAATATTTTTTATACCTAAAATTATTCTAGCAAAACAACAAATGAAAATTTAAAATTTCGTTTTTGTTTCTTTTCAAGTATTTTATAATGATCTAATTTTTAAACATCATTTAATATAGCATTATATAAATATGAAAAGCTATATGTATAACGAGCAGGTATACATTTTTTACTTTTTAATTTTAATTTTATAAATACTTTTATTTTGTAAAAGTGCTTAAAATAAAAATACTGAATGTCATATTTAATAGTTTACAAAAGATATTTATAAAAACACTATGCTTTGTAAATGTAGTTTACAAGGCATAGTTTTGTTAACTTTGTTCGTTTTAATATTAGAAAGTAACAATAAAAGATTTCCAACTTTTTAAAAATTTGAATGTGTGTCACTTTTCTTACCCTTACTTCCGGCCCATGGAAGAAAAGTTAACTTTTCTTCCTTGGGCTGAAATTAAAAGTAACCCTAGCCCTAAACGCAAAAATTCAAAATTTTTATAACTTGACATCTTGTCTGATATTTTAAACATCTTCGTGACACCTTTACGCGCGATAAATGTTTGGTGGCGTAATTATCTGACAAATTCGAAATCATTTTATTCGGTTGACACATTTTTGTTTAAAAAATAAATAAAACAGACATTTAAAAAAATGGTTGTAAATAAAATAGTATGCAAACCTCGGTGAAAACTTTCATTACTGTCTCGAGAAATGGTTCACCTCAGAGATCCGCGCCTCTGTAATCCTTTTTTTGTCTTGACAGTAATGAACGACTTTCCACCTCCGTAGGTAATGTACTATATTTTTTTATTTTGCGTTAAATTCCTCTTTGCCTTTTAATATTAAAAAGGGAAAAATCTGCAACAACTATGTAAGTTAAACAAATTCTTATGATTTATTTTTATTTTATAGAATCAGCCAGTCAGAAACGTAAACTGGCAATGTGTGGAAAGGAAACGGTCTAACGTAAATGCCGGCATGTAAACATTTCGGATTGGATGACTAATAGTGCTTGCTTTGTTATTGGATTACTTGCCAATAAGATACCTATAAAAATAGCTGCTACAGTATTTAGGACATAAAAGAAATTTTTAAAATTAAAGAAGGTATCTGTTGTTTAAAAAATCCAATTATTTAAAATAAAAAAAATTGTTGACGTATTTCTTGTTTAATATATTGTGGTACGACATGCAGCTGCATTATCTGCTGCCTCTTTTCTGCACACACCTTATTGATTATAACAGGGAAGGATTTTAATTCCATCACCAACCATATATTTATATAAGAGGACCCCTGCATAAAGCACGGACACGGGGTAAAAGGACATTTTTAAAATAAATATTTACTTTGTATAAACCGTGAATATGTGAAGGTATAAAAGAAAAATGTCATTCTTCTTCGAATACCATTTGTGTTTGTGGATATATAAAATAACAGTCGTTAAAATATTTCTGGAATTTATTTTAATTTATTTTAAAGAAATATGTCAGGACCAAAATCTTATTTTATTGTTTACTTGTAAGGGAATTAAAAAAGGTATTGGTTAATAAGTATGTCAACACTTACTTTACTTCTAAAATAATAAACAAGACAATTCAGTTCATCAATTACAAATTTTGTTAGTTATTGATATTTAGTTAAGGAAGTTTTTTAAAAATTTAATATTTATTGGTCGGCAGAAAACAGTTAAACAAATCCCAAAAATTTCCTTACTTTATGCAAATAATATTTAAAATTAACCAAAAATGAGATAGTCACTAGTAGTAGTTTATTCCATTTAAAGAAGCGATATTCGTCTTATTAATGATCCTTCACTTACAGAAAGGCTTCCCTCTCTGGCCCACCGTCGGACTGTGGAGAATTTATCACTTTTTATAGGTACTTCCATGGCTTTTGCTCTGAAGAATTGTCCAGTATAATTCCTCAACTCACGGTTCCCAACAGAAAAACCTATAGTCTGGCGCGTCTGCCTCCCTATTCGGTTCAACTGGACAGGGCACGAACTTCCCACTTTGTTCGTTTTTTTTATCTTTGGACAATCCACGAAGGCTGAAAGCCTAAATACTAACGTACCGTGGGTGTCTTAAGCAGGGTAAGAGGAAGTTTGTTAACACGGGACTTAAAAACTTGAAGATTTGGGGGAAGGAAAGACCTCCGCTGGCAGCAGGTTCCACAGTCTAGAAACTCTAGGGATAAAAGAACGAACGAAATGGGAAGTTCGGGGCCTGTCCAATTGAACTGTATGGGTATTCATACGCGCGGCACCACGAGTTTCTCTGTTGGGAACTGCAAGAGGAGGGGCTATACTGGACAATTCGTTAGAGCAGAAGCCGTAAAAGTATCTATAGAAGAGCGATAGATATCCCACAGCTCGACGATGAGCAAGAGAAGGAAGTCTTTGAGTAAGTAAAGGATCATTAATAAGACGAACAGCCCTTCTTTGAATGGCATCAAGAATGCTGAGGGTTGTAGGGGATGCCATTCCCCAGACATGAGAACAATATTCCAGAGAGGGTCGAATTTGGGACACATACACAGTGTATAAATTGGAAGGAGATTCTTCTTTTATTACTAAAGTTCTAGATCGTTCTTTTATTACTAAAGTTTCTAGAATGTGGAACCAGCTTAAGACACCCACGGTACGTTAGTATTAAGGCTTTTAGCCTTCGAGGGTTGTCCAAAGATTAAAAAAAAACCATTAAAGATAAGAAAGTAACCCAGTCAGTATATCATTAATTCGATTCAACTTACAAGTTTATTTGTTCCGAAATTTGATTCGAAACTGCTTTTTTGAATTTAGAGTTATTAATGTTTTTAAATTCAAATATAAAATTAAAAATAAATATACATTTTTATTTAAACCATTATAAAATAATTAATAAATTGTATTCTAATTATCAATTTCATGTTTAAATATTAAATATAAAAACACTATTTTGTTATTTAAATTAATGGCTTTAATAAAATGTATATTAACTGTAAACATAATATTTAAATATTAAACCTAAAAAAATTTTTTGAAATATTCCATTTGTTTGTTTTTTTTATATATTTCATTTTTAGAATAATAATATAATATTTGATCATCCTTGAAACTTAATCCTAATTTCATTGAAAGAATTCTTGGAAAAGAAGTGAGTTGTAAGCGTAATAGATTTTTCTTGGTGACTTCTTTTTATAGCAGTATTGCAGGGTGTTCAGTAACTTTCCTGGCAATTTTTCAATGAAAAAAAGAAAAATATTATATAAACATAGTTCCTAAACGTCCTATACTGGAGCTACAAGGTGTTAAAATTTGGGAAAAATAATAGTTTTTTATAACCTTTAAACTGGTTTAGATATTTTTGAAAATGTATCAGGGATTATATATTAAAAAATAGGTACGCTACTGCGTACTTTTTTTAATATATAACCCTATAAAAAAATATATTTTAACGGACTCTTGTTTAGTTGGAAAGAAATTTGATCTCCTTATTTTTTTTTCGATTCGCTTAGAGAAGCACAAACCATTTTTTATCATAGCCATTTGATAAAGCTAATATCTTGATGTGACAGTGATTGATATCATCTTTTTCAGTTATTTTTCTAGGCAAAAAAACTAAGAAAAACATTGGTCAATACATACTTAAATTTTGCAACTTTAATTTTATGGAATTAGTGGTAAAGCAAGTTAAGTGATAAAATGTTATTGTAGACATGCTACCATACCGTACTAAATACTACTCTAGAATAATATGACTAATGACTACGCTGAAAAATGGTTAGTAATTATTTACTCCAAAATCTAACACCGTATAAAAAAGTGATAAAATATTTTGTTTTTATTCAAATGGATATTAGATTTTTTATTTTAAGAAAATATCATATATCATATCATTTTGTTCCTAAAAATATTTACTGTAAATCCCTTTTGGACTATCCTGGTGAAAATTATATTTTTCTTTGTACATTAAAAAATGTCCTATAATGCATAGGAGACGTCTTCCAAATTAAAAAAAAATAGTTATTATAAAAAACATTTTTTTAATTTCCCTGTAGTTCCTAAAGTGGGACGTTTAGGATATACTGGATTAGTAAAAAGTACCTTCTGCAACTCTTAAATAACCGAAAAAGCTACATTTACCTAATAAAATATCTAGGGTGTTTTGGGTATGTGGAATTAAATAGTAATATTGACACGGTTGCCAGATTTCCCAGTTTTGTGCTACATGTATTTTGTTTATTTTTAGAATAGAATGACCCATTTATTGTTATTTACAAAATTTAATATTTGGGGGTTTTCAGGTATGCCCAATTGATCAATGATATTAGCATTGTTGTCATATTTTAATAAAATTGCGATGTTGTCATATCTTGCTAACTTGTAAAGATTAAATAATAAAAGTTTGGAATCCTACTAAAGCACGCTTCTTTTATTGCAACTAAAATAATTAGGGTATTCCATTTAAAATACCAAAAATATTACGTGTAGCACAAAACTGGAAAATCTGGCAACAATGACAATATCAGTATTTAATTTTACTTGTCCAGAAACTCTCAAATACTTTCAAAACGCCGATTACCACAAAATATCGTAGCTAGTATCGGTCACCAGTACAGAGATTTGACACTCTCCGCAATAATTTACAAACTTTATATTTACATGTAAAAGTAAAACCATGAGTTGTGATTTTTTAAAAGTTTTAATATTGTTAAAAAAAGTAGTAAACGTATAATCAAATTAGAGCTTTAAGGAAAAACACTTAAGGGGCGCACGAAGGCGCTCATGTTGAGCGGAAGATTTATCGGGTGCTTTATCATCCGATAACATCGCATAATATACCGTAACACGCATAAATGACATTATACACGGATATCGGTATGCAAACAGGAAACGGAAGATGATTGATGGCTGGGAAATCGCTTTTCAACGAAGGAAGCTGCACGACACAAGCTAAGGAAATGCGGGCATAGTGTATAAAGGTTTTGGTATACGAAAAATGTATGCTGGTTTGAGAAGAATGGGTTAAGAGTTTCATAATTAGGTATTTAGTAATTTCATTTTATTAAAGTTTTACTTACACTATACAGGGTGGCCGCCGAGGTATCCGAGAAGTTTCGGATATAAATTCAAGATGAAAATTAGGAAAAACTTTATATGAGCATATGTCCTAAACGTCTTAGTTTTTGAACTATAAGGTGTTAAACATTAAAAAAAAGTGGCGTTTTTTTTTGTTTAATAAATCTTTTATATCCATTTAAATATAAAAAAAATTGTGAACGCCTCCTATGCACCAAGTGACATTTTTTGGCATAAAAAAAAATTACCAGTGTCGTTCATGAGAGGTTTAAGGTAAATATTTTTAAGAAAAAATGGTACGCCATGCATTTTTCTTAAATACAAAATAGGATAAAAAAACTTTTAAAAGTTCTACGCCTCTCTACAAAAGTCGCATCTGGCACTACCTTAATTTCGAACATTTTTTGCAGTAGAAACAAAAATTCTTTACTCTGCTACTGGTTTAATAATTGTACCGTGAACACCCTGTAAAGGATGGCATATTATGTTTCTATTATTTATTTAATTATTAGGGGATTATTAGTTTAAAAGCAAGTGACTTTACTTTATTTTGAAGTTCTAAAACTAGGTAAACTAAGTTAGCTTATGCGTGTGAATACTAAAAGTAAGTTTCTGTCACGATAACGTAAAATGGCCCTGTATTAAAAAGTATACGTCCCGGTTTTTTTTTCCATAAGATTTTTAAAAATCTTAATACGTCATCAAATTAAATGCACACGTGTACAGGGTGTCCTATTTTTGTGTGGGGTTTCTCGCTTATGAGTAAAGTTACAAAAATGCGGTATTTGCGACACCGTGCTACTTTTTGTCAAACGAAAGATGCCGCAAACAGATTTGTCCTAGCCCCCTTAGTTTTTTCGCTACAGGGTGAATTTAAAAATGTTGTATTTTCGGTTACCCCTCGTATCTCAGGTACCTAATAACTTATCGAAAAGACAAAAACGGGCCCTTATAAAACTTTTTACGCAGAATACAGTGGGGTACTTAAATTTTTTCTCGGATTTACTTTCTTTAAGATATTAGCCAAAGTTAAACTTTTCTTAATGGAACACATCGTATATTTTTTTGTCATATTATTTGCCACACTGAGAGCTTTCTAAAAATATAATATAGTCGAAACTTGTTTTTATAAACAGCATAAAAACATGCAATTATTTAGTTTTTAACATAAGCGGCTATGGTTTAAATTAATGACGGTCAAATTAATCAATGTCAAAAGCCTTCTCGCACCGAAAAATAATCTAGTAATATAAGCATTTATTAACAAAACAACCTAATGGATAAAAATAACATTTAAATAACATTTTTACGCTAGAAAACGTTCTTTTTCAGCATTAAAACAAATTAAAAATGTATTAAGGAAACAATGGGGCAAGAACGTTCAAAATGACCTCACTATAATGGATATTGAAAATAATTTACTTAGAAATATTGATTTGACGAGTGTTATTTCTTAATTTGCTCGCATTAAATCACGAAAAGTCTCTTTGTAAATGTTCTGTTTTATTTACATCCTAAATTTCAATAGTCAATGTAACTCATGGGCCCCCTGTTTGCATTTGCTACGGGCCCCGCGTCGACTTTATCCGGCATTGTATCTGTTTTGTTTTACAAAATCAAACACAATTATTTAAACCCCATATTTAAATATTATTTAAGTATTTTTGGAATGTCAATCTACAAAAATACCCTTTTAAAATAAGTTAAGATCTAGGCCCCACAACGGTGTTTAATACTCTTCCACAAACACACCTGAATAGGTCTTTTGTTCCCTCTGTTTTGGTTTGGAGCTTCACTTCCTTCGATGGGGGCGACCGATATTATTTTGTGTGGTTCTGAACAAAAAGATAATATTGAATAGAGGCTTATGTTTAATTAAAGGAGGATGAAATTGCTCATTTATAAGATAAATAATCCGCCTAATTTAACAGATGTTAAAATTTACTTACTAATTTCTTAATGGTAATAGCATTATAATAAATTCAGAATTAAGTACATGTATAGAATTATATGTAAAAAGGCATTTATAATTAATGTTGGTTACATAAGAAGAATAATAAATGCATTAGTTAAATAAAGACAAAACCATTTGTCACGAATAAATGTGTCAATGTGGGTTTTGCACAATATCATGGAATAAATCGCCACCCTGAAAATAATAATCATTGATTTTTTTGCATTCCTAAACTTTTTTGTTATTTTTTTTTAATGGTACACATAAATATACTAATAAAAAAGATACACAAAAAAATAAAATTCTTGCAAGTAGAAAATGGATTTTCTTGAAAATATAATAATTTGTTTAACTTTTGTGCGATCTCAATTACAATTTTTGAAGCAAATTCAATGGCAAATTAAAGCATGGCTAACTTGATTCGTTTTGAAGATACAAAGTGTTTTTAAAATTCTGTATCTTTGCAACGGTATTTCCTTAAAAAACTGATAATGGCTATATTTCCAAAACTATTAAAATATGGATATTTCAAATGTGGGTAGTTCTTATAGCTTTTAAGTAGACCCTTCAACTGATGATAAAATATATATTTAAAATAAAATAAAACAACTTTGTGGTATAACTTTAAAACAAAAGTCCATGGAAAAAATATAGGTACGCCACTGAATTCTGGGTAAAAATCCCTAAAACTTTTTTATTCACATTTTTTTACTATCTCTAGTAACAAGCGAGTTACAAGTGCCTGGCCAAATTGACAAAAAAATTGAAAAACACTCTGTATCTCCAAAACGAATCAAGTAAGCCATCATTTACTTCCACCACTAAATTTGTTTTAAAAACCTAAATCGAGATTGTGCAATCAGATGTGTTCTATCTGTTTTAGTTTTCGTTATACCCTGTAAGGTCAACAAAAAGGCGCAATAGCCTTTAATCACTGCAGCAGATAAAGAACATTTTTTGCGAGTTGTGAGATTGCCAATAACTTACTAATTTTTTTAAAACTCATTTGAGATACGTTGTATACCATAATGATATCCAAATATATCATCCAAGTTTTAAAATATAAATTGAAGAGTGGCAGTGCTAAGTAGACAAAATTAAATTTTGCCAGAAATCAAAGAAATAGGCAAAAAATGTAATGCTGGACATAGGGGTGACGTCAACTTTGGATTTCGTTTGCAATCGTCAGGGTAAATCGTGATATTGGCACTGGGATTTAATAAAAAGATATTGATGCTGCTATATAAAACATATTCATGAACAAAAAACCAAAATATACATTTTGACACTTCACTGTTCAATTGTAAGACATTAAAGAGAAACCTTAAAAATCACCGAGTGGTCCCCTTAAAACAAGCTATTGTATCTAAGCAAAATTAAGCTTAACTTATAAACTTGACGTTTCGCCGCCGCAACTGCTACGCTTTGCTGAAACAAAATTTTAAACTGCATGTAAAAAATAAATACCTTCAAGTTTGAGCGTTTAAGGGTGTATTCTGGTCTAGAGGCATAAATTTCAGGTAATTTTTTAAAGTACCGTAAAAAACGCAATCAATATCAAAATTAGCAGCTGATAAAGTGGGGTCTTAAAAAATTGTCATGTGACCATGCCGGCAATGGTGGGCGGGAGTGGGTGAAAATGTCAACCCTTCTAGTAATAAAAAAAAATATTAATCTAGAGTAATGTCGCTATAGCATGAACTACAGAAAAGATGAAAAAACATTTTTTACAAAATTGCAGCGGTCTAAAATATTAATTATTTTTGCATCACTTTTTTTTCTGTTCAAATTTTTAAAAATAGTAGACAACTTCTGCGTAGTTTAGGCTATTGCGGCATTACTTTAGATAAATAATCTTTTTTATTACTACGAGGATTGGAATCGTGAGCATGGACACGTGCCAATTTTTTGATACCCCCTCCACTTTATGGGTTGCTAATGTTTTGAATCTATTTTTACTCTTTTTTATTTTTTTTGTATTTTTAAAATGTAGCAGTTTTCCCATTTAAAATGCACTTCAAAAATGTGTTTACTTTTCATTTAAAAATTGCTTTAGTGTTTTTTTGTTACTTGAATTGGTTTTCCGGTAGAAGTCGTCAAAATACAATTTTTACAATAAATTGTTTTTACTCTTTAATTTTTAGAGAAAACCGCAAAAGAAAACAAAAAAAAGGTTAACTCATAAAAATTGTTTTTTAAGCATTATTTAATGAAGTTACAGCTATTTTTACGACTTAAAACGTAAAAAGTTGATAATTAAGCTACGTAAATTTAACTTTTGGTTGGCTACTTACATATTTTGGTGCAATTATAATTTTTCCAGAGTAAATATATTTTTTCGAGTTACAGAAAAAAATATTAAAGCAGTTTTTAAAAACGTGAAATATGCCGTAAGATCCATCACAACGATTTACAATATACTTAGTAAAAGGTGGCCGAGGATTAGAAATTTGAAAAAAATACGTGCATTTTAAACGGAAAAACAAATTTAAATGGTAAGTACCTAATATTATAATTAAAAGCTCAAATTTGATGGGAATTTGTTTTCTTCATGTAGATTAAAATTTTGCTTGAGCACCGAGAAAAAAAATCTTTGCGAAAAAATTCACCCTAACTAAATAAGAATATCGTTAATATTTTTAACGCGTTTTAATGGAATGACTGGATTAAAAATTAAAGGTTTATCTGCAAAAAAGGGACTGGTATTGTATTTATTGGGCAGAAAAATTTATTAAACCAACATCAGATGATTGGATTCAGTGTCGGGCATGCGAAGGTTGGTGCCACGAAAAATATGCTGATATGGGAAGAAAAGAAAGCCATTATATATGTGATTTATGTGTTACAAATTAAGGTTAAAGTCAATATTTATTATCTAAATATTTTCAGTGATTCCTAATAGGAATATGTTGTGTACGATTCCATTCGTCCCGAGAATTAGGGCGAATCGGATATTTCTATCCGTCATGTTTTGTGTAATTATTTTAAAGAATTTATCAGTAATTTAAGTTTTAAAACGTATATAGGTAGTTTAAAGTGGCCACATTTTCAATCATATAAATCGGGGCAAATGGTAAAAAATTAAATAGGATGGAATTTTTCCCTCTAAATTTTTTTAAGAGCAAAAAAAGGGCCTGACCTTTCAAATGTTTTAACAAGAAACGATATATAATATCAATTGGTCAACTTATCAATAAAGTTTAATTTTCATCTAATTTTTTGAAAATCACAAAAAAAGTCTTTACCTCCGCGGAAACCTTTCGTTTTCTTTGTTTACACCTAGTGCCACCAAAAATCGGGACATTTTCAAAATTCCGCACTTTAGTATAATTACTGATTACTATTTTGTCAATAAAAGTTACATTTATTACAATTTAGTATGATTCTTATACTCTTAAACAAAAATTGATCCGATTCGCTTCGGTTAACCCTAATTTAGCTAACTGAAGGATTAATTCTCAATATGCCTAAACTGTGATTTGTTTATATTTTGTTTTAATATCGATAATATTCAGGGGCGATCATATTAACTTTTCGAGGGGGGCATATCATCATTAAATGCCCATATTTGCAATTAGGTGTGTTAAGGTAAAAAAAATAATCGGTTACAATTAAGTATGATTCTAAGGCCGCTTTCAGACTGGCGACTTTTCGCAGTCGAAGTTGACCGCAAAAAGTCGATTGTTTGGGTTGATTGTCGCTACTTGCAGTTGTCATTTAACAACCATGGAAAAAGCGATTTTTTTCATACGGGCGTTTTTTCGACGGCAACCGAACTTCTGCCGCTGATTGTCGCCGATCCCGCCGACTGACTACACGTTAGTTACAATTACAATTGTAGTCGAAATTGGCGACAAGACGCCAATATTTTTGTAGTCAACTTCGACTGCAAAAAGTCGCCCGTCTGAAAGCGGCCTTATACTCCTAAACAAAAATTGATCCGATTCGCCTCGGTCTACCCTTATTTATGCGATTTGCTTATATTTTGTTTTAATATCGATAATATTCGGGGGCGGTCATATTAACTTTTCGAGGGGGGCATATCATTATTAAATACCCATATTTGCAATAAGGTGTGTTAAGTTAAAAAAAATCGGTTACAAAGGATGTGGCATGACAGGAGGGGGAGTATGGCCCCGCCTTATGACCGCCTCTGATAATATTAGAGAAAATTTTACAATATTTTGTCAAGGAATAATTGTTAGTATTTTCAAGTGAGAAATAACACTCTTTAAGTAGCATTTATGTCTTTTATTTGCCTATTTTCTGTTTATATTCTCAAATTACACCCTAGACCAGTGTTTAAATTGTTCAAATGCCCTTTGCGGCTCAAAAAGATTCTTG
Source organism: Listronotus bonariensis (assembly GCA_014170235.1). Lineage (NCBI taxonomy): Eukaryota > Metazoa > Arthropoda > Insecta > Coleoptera > Curculionidae > Listronotus > Listronotus bonariensis. The sequence goes on from JACEGR010000239.1 coordinate 253,951, forward strand.
GCATGTAATCAATATCTAGGCACTTAGATGGAATGTGTGCGTGAATTGTGAATATGAGTTGTCGCTTTGGTAACTTAATACGCACAGCGTGTCTAAAGGGCCAGGGAACGTATTAGGGATAATAATATGGCGCGCTACCCCTGCGGTAGTGTAAAAAATGAGATTTGAGTGATGGAGTTTTGCTCTTGACATAAATGTAGGTAGCTGAGTTTGCATATTTATTTTGATTAAGCCAAATAGTATGTATGTTATCTATTTTTAAAACCATTTTTGTAAATCACAAAATTAACTCGGTTAAAATGTTGTACAGTTGTTTTGTTGTTTAAAGAAATAAGACTTTTCTTTACCTCTAACACGATTGAAATTACTTGGTTCAATATCCTACGAAATCACCCTTTGAAGTTTTGTGCCACAGTTAGAAAACACCCTGTATACTTGATATTTGACAAAATATTTCATTAAGATGTATAGTCACCAAATTTGACTAAGTAAAATTTACAATAGCTGGATAATGATGGCCTTTTATATAAAGATTTAACATTTATTCCACTAAATATAAAAATATCTCTGCAAGAAGAAAACTTTCCGAATTTTCGAATAAAACGTATGATCTTTAATTACTGAAAATGAAATAAAGCTTTTCCAAAATTTTGAAAACGTGTAAATAACAATCTAAGATTTATATAAGTATTAGAAAATTTAGATTTGTTGTTTACAATAATAAAGTATTCAGGATCAGCTAAATAATTATACACGTAGGCAATGTAAGAAAAAGAGATAGTCCAAAGTGAATACAGGCATGTAAAAATGGGTGATGGTGTTTTTTCTTGTTATTGCATTACTGGCCAATATACTCTTAACTAATGCTTATACAGTATAGAAGTGTTAAGAAGATAGAGCGAATTTCCTTAACCAGGATTTAAAACTGTAATGTTTTTGTACCAAAATGTTGTAGAGTTTTACGTTTTTTTTTCTTTAAAAAGGAAAATAAATATTTAAAAGCTTAAAAAACTTAAAACTAGCCGCGACACCATAAGCTAGTTGTGATAACTTTAGAATACACCAGGCCCATATGGGTGCTGTTTATATGGAGACCATAACATACAGGAAAAATCCAAAGATTTTTGGGGATTAAAAACAAAAAATACACTTTGTTGTTGCCGTATACCACTCAACCTATAAATTCAAATAGATTAAACTACTTAACATATTGTAAGAATCCCTAACTAAAAATATTTTTACATTTTTTTATATATTATATCACTCGACCTACAAATTCAAATCGATTAAACTATCCAAATATTTTTTGCAATATTGGTTTGGCAAATAGCTTCATGGACAATAATTTTAAAAATCGCTTCGCAGTTTCGGGTCTTTGAGTTTAAAATAAAAACCCTGGATCCCTGCGCGGTCTCGTGTTTTAATTAAATTATTGTACATTCAACTATTTTCCAAGAAAAATCTTGCTTAAAATATGTTGGATAGTTTATTAGATTTAATTTAAAGGTCGTGTGATATAATATGTGAAAAAAGATGGTAAAATATGTTTAGTTAAGGAAAATGAATATCCAAATATATGTACTCTACATATAGAATCTCGTTGGTCAATATTACCCTGATTGTAAAAATGTAACCGGAGGAGCTGCTGTATTTTGTTCCGGGTATATTGTCCGTGTAAGTGGCATGTCTTTGATATATTGTAAGCGTTTAATGGGATGTATCATTTGATGAACTGTATAAATAGAAAAAGATACACTTTTGGGTTATAGAGAATAATATGCTTCTTATTCTAATCCATACACAGGATGTAATTTAATTGATTAAAATACAGGGTATGATTGATGACAATATCCTGGCGGTTCTTATAAAACTCTAAAATTTTTGTATTTAAAATATTTATCTATCTCAAACAATAAAGCGTGTAGACCCCGTTCAAAATATAAACGAACACCCTGTACTTACTTGAACTGTGTTTTATGATATTATTATTAATTTTTAAATGCTGAAATTAAAAACTTACTTGCAAATCTTGGATCTGCGGCAGAACTCTGATACCAGCCTGATGAATAATGGGGAGGTAATCCTAAATTTTCGGATACCGGGCAGTATTGGCCACCGCCAAACTGCCCCATTACGGGATAACCCCCGTTCATACTGCAGCCCCCACTAGTACTAGTGGCGGTAATACCTGGTGAGTTAATACTGCTACCACTGGATGTTGACCTGAAATAAAAAGAAAAAGTTAAAAACAATGTTTTAGGAGTTTTTATAAATATTATGGTAATTTATTAGGCCACTCTTCAAAATAAGAAAAATGATCATACAAGGCTTAACCAAAAAAAGTATCGGACCCAAAAATGTGATAGAAGGGGCTAGTTTCAAAGTGTACAATATTCAATAATAGATTGATATTTTATATTTTATAAAAAATGAACAAAGAACCTATAAAGGGTGTCCAATAACTCAACCAACAAACTTTAAGTGGTGATTCTACAATGAAAAATAAGAAAAAACTTCATATGAACATATGTCCTAAACGTCTTAATTTTTAAACTACATTCAAATTTAAAAAAATGTTTTTTTATTATAATTTTTACACTAGTTAAAATATTTTTCAAAAATTTGGAAGGCATCTCCTATGTATCAAAAGACATTTTTGACTTAAAAGAAAAATATAAATTTTTACCAGTGTCGTCCATAAAAGGTTTAGGGTAAATATTTTTTAAAAATGGTACGCCACTGTATTTTCCAAAATTAAAATATTATTTTAAATCCTTGTTTAGTTTTGAACAAATTTTATCTCTTGACTTTTTTTGTTTGATGTACGGTTTTCGCGTAAATAAATAAAAACCATTTCTTCGCATGGTCAAATTCTTATCTACTTAAAAAATAAATAACAAAGGTTATTTTTTACTGTAGAATATAATATTACCAATACAAAATGACCATGCCAAAAAATGGTTTAATTTTTTAATAAAAAATAAAAATAAATTTTTTATTTTTTTATGCAAAAACCATTCATCAAGCAAAAATGTCAAGTAATCAAATTTGTTCTAAACTAAACGGGGATTCAACAAAATATTTTTATTTTGGAAAAATGCAGTGGCGTACTATTTTTTTCTTAAAAATTATCTACCCTAAACCCCTTATGGACGACACTGGTAATTTTTTCTGGTATGTCAAAAAATGTCTTCTTATGCATAGAAGACGTCTTCCAATTTTTTTTAAAATATCTTAATTGGTATACGAGCTATAATAAAAAATAATTTTTTAAAAATTTTAAAACCCTGTAGTTCAAAAACAATGACGTTTAGGTCATAAGTTCATATAAAGTTTTTTTTATTATTATTATAGAATTACCCCTTAAAGTTTGTCGGTTGAGTTACTAGACCCCTGTATATTGAATGTAATGTATTCTTTCTTAAGTTTGGAAGCTCTGTTGTGGATGTAGTTATGGCCTTAAAAGTAATTTATTTAAATTCAGCGCTAAAAAATTCTACTATTAGGACATTTATCTCTCTGTTAAAATATTAAAAACTTTAAATGAAAATTGTACCCTTTAAAACTGGGCCCCTCATATTCTCATCATTTTCTTTGCTTGATTATATTAAAAATTAAATTAAATTTTGTAGCACTTTTAATTACTTTATTTTATTTATTTTTTTTGCACAAAAATAAAATCAGTCTACCTTGCCCAGTTCATTACAATATGGTTTCCGTTGTATTTATGCTGATTGAGCACAAATTCGTTGTCAATCTTCAAAAACTTGCTAAAAACCCGTAAAAATTGCGGATTTTTATCAGTTTTATAGAATTGGAAAAAATTGTTACCTGATGGCCAAGTTCAATCATCATTTCGGATATTTTGTCTTTTAATAAAACCACTATATAAGTGGTTTTATTAAAAATAAGTTAAATAATTTTAACAAACGGTGGAATAAAAAGTGAGAGCCTCGATTCCGGTACAAACTAATAATTTAAAATAGAAAAAAGACCTCTGAATTTTATAGACTCATAAATGAAAAAAAAATAAAAACAAAGGCTTCCTTCGGTTTCTGGAGAGTCTCAGGGCTATATAGTAGTTACCTGCCTCATCCACCCTTTGGCACTTTTCTAACTATATATTTTTTAACACAAATAAATAGAGAAATAATATTTAATAAGAACTACATTTAAGGTAGTTTTACCAATACCACAAGAGTCAAATGAGCGATTAAGGTAATTTGACTACCGTGTTATTTATGTTTGGCAACCCTGCCTAAAAACAATAGAAATTATACGCAAAAATCTACTGTGCAATCTTTAAACAAATTATCGGTTTTAAATTGTTATGTTTGTTTACTAATAAAATCTCTAAAACACACCAGTCACTAAAAAAATTATAACAAATTTGTACAAGATCAAGTAGCACATAAATCTGAGGATAAGCACGGAAAGTTCTGTCCCCTAACCTGACTATTAACGTAAATATTGATACATCAGATTATGGTCATCGAATTGTTCACTTAAAAACACTTAAAAAAAACATGTGTTCTAATTATTGCGGATATTTATTATCACTTTGAATCTTATAACCGAAAAAACGTATAGGACTGGCATCAATTATGTCCCCATATACCGTTTTCGATAAACTTTTTCGAACGCATCATAAAATTTTGGCGGCGTTGCAAACAAGTCAGTAACATAGCATATTTTTAAAGTTATTTAATAATTACTTATATTACAAGCTCTGAAGGTCGGATTTTAATTAGCCAAAATGATCAGAATTGTTTTTTCTTCCGTTGATACAACTTTCATTGAAATCTGAACATCAGTTGTTGTGAAATAAAATAAAATCTGCAATTTCCCATAAGGATCAAAACAAAAAGCAATTATTTTATAATATTTATAACTTTTTACAGTTCTCTGTAGACCTTTAAAAATTTAACAGGTTGATATTCTTATTATTCTTATTATAAAGTACCAGGAGTTTCATAATTTTCTGAACATTAATTCTTACACCGGTAGTACTACCTTAAATTATGTTTTTTTACTCAACCAGATTTAAAGATGCTACAACAACAAAAACTACTTTTTAGAGAGTATGTTAAGAATCGGGTCACTCACCTATATGGAGATGGTGGATTGGCTGCCAACTCCAATTTGCGGTAAGACTCTTCAATAGGACTTAAAATATCCGTAACACTAAAAGGCGTAGAATGATGTAGTTGCTGCAAGTGACTTAGTGAGCCCTGGCCTAGATGACCCTTTGGGCTCAGGCTCATAGCCAGCTCCACGCCATTGAGCTCGGGCAAGAGCCCATGCAGATCGTTGCCTCCGGCGCCCCGGTCCACCGGCACCACGGGACCTTCCCCGTAGTTGCCACCTTAAGCAAAAGAAAAATAGATGGTTAGCGGCTCCCAAACCTACTTATTTAAAAAAATGTAACAGACATCCCAATCATAATATATCCATTGAAAACAATCCATTCTCGGCTCATAGATATTACAGGGTTGGTTAAGGAAACCAATTAAACTCGGATATTTCCTTAACCTGTAATGTGAAATTTGTATCTATTTATTTGTCTCCCACTAATTTCTTGCATGTTTTGCACCGAAAAATTACTAATCAAATTTAATTTTATAACATTTGTAGGTATGTATTTATGCAGCACTTGCATAAACAAGTATATTTGCTTTCAAAGGATGTTTTAACATTAGTTATCAAGCAGTTACACACTTTAAAATGTCCATTTACCTGCAGACATGGACTCCAGGACCGCAAGAGAGGATCCTCTCGTAGCAAAATTAACGCCTAGTTTTTAATCCATTCAAGAACAGCACAACGCGACGCGACGTGGAAGCTTGTCGGAAATAAACGCACCCACTCAAAATCAAGAACCCGAAACGTGCTACTCAGAACCACTCGGAACCGATATCCGAATTCAATAAACAAACTGACTAACTATATATAAATAAATCAGCGATCGGGCTATAGCACTCTTTATAGAGCACCCTTGATGTAAGACTCTTTAGCTGCGAAGAGCGCTTAACTCGCCTAAGCGTACTCTTAGAGTGCCTCTCCAGTGTACATGGCACTCTGCTGCATTCTGGGTACTCGAGATTTAAAATGGGCGGGGCTTTTGATGCTTTCCGCCAATGGTAACTCTAAAACTTTCATAAAGGCGGCGCTGCTGTGCCAAACGATTCTCTATCGTAACGACGCAAAAGCTTAAAGCTCTTTTTTGGGCTGCTGTTCATTGTATCCTCGACCTTATGTGTCAGGCAAACGCAGGGACGAATATCCCATAAGTTAAAAGTTGCGGTTATTTCCGAGGGACAAAAGGGGACGTACTTCACACAGATAGTGTATGTTTTATGGTTTTATTGGGCACATTGATTTGAGCAGGTTGGAGCACTCTCTTTGACTCCTATGAATCTTAGGATTTTAATATGTATTTCTATAGGGTAAAATTTAAAGAGGGTTGTAAATTATCTTAAAAATATCATCGTGATGTAATTATATTCTTATAAGTTTTTTTGATGTAAGCAGAGCTTTTTATTGCTTTACACCATATCAGGCATTTACTATATTTCTTAAGTATACCTAGAAGTTTTTATTTTATATTTTTGTAATGGCTTACCTAATTACATGCATTTTTTTAAAATTCTATAGGTGTTGGTATGATGTAGTGGTGTACCTACACAGCATTCCACTTGTAGGGAGAGATGGCGAGTTTGAGCGCCCTCTCCGTCCCCCGGGGAAAAAGAGCATTATCATCCAAGATCTCTGACGTCATTCGAAATTTAGGAATCTTGCGCAACAGCGTTATCTAGGGCGTGGTCCCTACTATCTGTCAAACCATAACATGTCATCTGTCAAACGTCAACCGTCACCTGTCACCTGTCATATGTCAAAAATCACGTGACTAGGAAAATGGCCGCCACGTGTAGGATACTGCGCTATGGTCATAAATTGATTTGCGCAAACGCGAAAATTCCAAGTCATACCGTTCGGGCGCTATCGACTAAAATCGTTATTTAACCTTGATGATGAGTCATTGGCGCGCAGTTAAATTTTTTTAAATATAGTATTACGTCATACCTATCGAATAGCGAAACCGCATGACGCTGATCTTTAGCCATAAGGGCGCTACAGTTGCTTAAAATATGGCGAGAGACACCAACCAAAGGACAGGGACGGTAACTCCCATAGCCAAAATTAACCATAGCGGCCTTATTATTAAACTTAGAATAATGAAACTTGAACAAAGAATAGTTGCTAACGGCAAATAATTTCAGGAGTCAAACTTGTCACATGATAAGCCAAAATTCTATTGTCCTCCAGACCTCGCGCCCCCCGCTTGCCGCCGGTTTAAGTGAGCTGGGTGTAGCGCGCATTGTGTGCGGACGTCTTAAATAAGTATTAATACCCTTTGCATTTTACCCAAATAATATTTTTCTTTAACTCTGGTGTAACACCGTTGGTTTTTCTGCTGCTATATGTTTGGTGGTCGATTATTAATATATTCGTCACACTTGAGTATCATTTTGTGCCATAAAGATACTTGACAAACTAAACTGGGTCGCTAATGACATAAAGGTGCCACATCATCTTCGTTTTAAGCACGATATGGATGAAAGAATACGCTTGTCGAGAGCTCCAGATGTTATGTTACAATCAACTCTTTATTCAATGGCTTCCTTTCAATCCTTTCACCATAATTCAGGCTTTTGCAGCATATTACTCCACTTTGCTTCGTTAGCCACAACAATCCATCTATTCACGCTCATTTGGGATCATCCTTATAAATATAATCAGTTTAATTATTGTTAAATATTTTATGCTTGAGTATCGTCGTAAACCATAGCCTGGGATTTTGTGTCTTGTCACTGCAACTGTTTATCGCAGTGCGTTCTTTGTTTTCTTATTTCGCTCCTCTTTGTTGTCGTTCACGAGTAATGGCTTATCATTGTCAACATGTACTCTGACAATCTGTTGCAATATGCCGTCGAGCTTTCATCAAGTTTCTTTCACCAGCGTCGTTAGCAAAACCACTTGTAAATGCTCGCCAGCTGTAAATTTGTTTTTTAACGGATTGCCTGATCTTTGAAAATAAAGTTCATATAGACCATGAGTTCCAATAAATTTTCTCCTTTTAACACAGTCATTGGGCCAGCACCAAGCTGCGAATCACCGAAAGTTGGGATAATCAGTAGCCATACATCATGCTTTAAATAGTTCTGATCGTACTGCTGGGTATTCTTGCGGATAACCTTCCACATATTCTGTTAGCGGATCATACTGATCTGTATATTCACTAAAGGACTTTTCCTTTGGAACACTTCAATCTGAACAGGATTAAACCAGGCGTCGATCTCGTAAAGTCATCTTGATCAAAGCAACTCTCGGGTTGGTGCTCGTAGATAGTTCTGTTTTAAATCAGTTTCCCTCTGTTTCGCCTTTCTTCCACCATTTGATCATCTTCCGACGGCTCATCATCCATATATTCTTTTTCTTGTTCAGCTATATCGTCTTGTTTTTTAACGGGACTGGCAGTTAAGAGGAGTTCGTGCTTTATTACTGTATGAGTAAAATTTTCGCTTTGACGTCTTTTTGCTGCTGACTTATGGGTGTAGTTTTGGTTGTTAATACCAGATTGAGGCTTTGCATATTGATTTGGTATATTATTTTGCCAAAGGTTTAGTACGTATTTTCAATATAACCCAGCATTCTCATAACGGCCAGCTTTGATTGAATCATATAATTTTTTTACACTACGCGAATGTTTATCATGGAGTTGAAGAATGTTTGGATCTTCTAAACTCCGCTTATCTTCTGAGCGTTGATCATTATCATTCGTGTCAATGTCTAGCGCCTGCCATTCTCACGTTGCTGTTTCTTTAAAAGCTGGTATTTTTTTCGAAACTATTGGAAGCTTCAATTATTTTACGCCTCTGCATCCTTGTCCAACTTGTTCCAATCCATGGTAAAGATATATTTTAATAATTAGGATTTACTTTGGGGCAACCCACTGCTTAAGCAAATAGCTCAGAGCCCTCTGCTTAAGCGATAACGGTCTTCTATTTTCAAATACGACACCGTTTTCTTAAATACGGCACTGTTTTCTAAAATACGGCAATCGTTTTTCTAAATACGGCACTGTTTTTCTAAAATACGGCACCGTTTTCAAAACATTGGCAACTGTTTTCAAATACGGCAAACTGTTTTTTCTTTAAATACGGCACCGTTTTCTTAAATACGGTACTGTTTTAAAATACGGCGCCGTTTTCTAAAAATACGGCACTGTTTTCTAAAATACGGCACTGTTTTTCAAATACGGCACCGTTTTCCTAAAATATTCTGATTCAATCCTGCAGTTGTCAAAGACTTGTAGCTGTACGGTCATGCAGAAGTTTAAGCAAAAATCAAGTGAAAAAACTGCCGTAGAGGCAAGGGGATTCCCTTCATGCGACCGCGTTTCAAAAGTAGGGAGGCATTGTAAGTGGGAAACCGCAAGATCTTTTCTCCGCTGCTGAAGTAGCTCTGAAAGCATTCAATGGGGTGGAAAAGAAAAACCTGCAGATGTAGTACCTTTACCCGTAGTCGGCGGATTTCTACCATTTTTAATACCACTTTTGTCGGCTTGAAGCGCCGTAGGAGCACTTCAGCGGTGGAATATCAGGGGATCGTAAAAGCTGTTAAAGATTCTAAGGCGGCGCAAGAAAGATTAGAAGAAGAAAAGAGACACAACAAAACAATGGAATCTCATTGCGATTAGCAAAACTGGTAGCGGTTTTATATTTAGGACCATACAAAAACGGTTTGGGACTCTATTTAAAACCCTATAAATACAGATGACTCAAGAAATAAATTTAGTCTGTACTTCAACCGTCATGCATACCTTTAGCTTGAGTGGTAATAGTTCCATCTTAGAAGCAACCTATAACCCGCCCATCTACTTGAGAGATGACACTAGTGAATACGAGCTTGGTTTAGTCAGTTTAGAAACCGTTTAACGCCATACCCAACATTGATAATAGCAATAACAAATTTTATGTGGGTAATATTACTCTTAGAAACCTGATTGATCATATGAAATAAGTGCAATAAATGATTATCTACAGAAGGCCATACAGGTAAAATAAAGCCATCAATAATTTTAATTGTACCCTAAGCCTAAAGGGTGATGTTAACGTCAAGTGCCAGAGCTTGAATGTTCCTCATACAGTTGACTTACTAGCGATTCTATTGGAAGAATTGTTGATTCTCATAATATTTGCTAAAGCCCAACGTTAAACATGTGCACGCAAACACCAGTAAATATTCCTGAAGATTAACGTGATTAAAATCGAGCGTAATATCGTTACTGGCGCATATCTACATATAGCTGTTCATACCATACATGATTTTAGCCATCAGTACCAGCTGGTTTCAAAATTATAGAAATCTCAAATGTGCTTATATGCCTGTATCCACCGAATTATCAGCAACATTAATAAACTGGTTGATCAAGATGGTGAATTGCTGACTTTTAGAGGAGCAGTTATTACTATTAGATTACATTTGGAGAAGTCTCATAAATAACTCTTAGTATATGTACCAGTATAGCCGCAAGCAATGGTCAGCGTGCACGCCATGGTTGTGAATAACGCCAGTCAAAATTGACAGTTTGGCGAACACTAAAAGAAGCTGACATTGATTCTTGCATCACAGGCTTTTGTTACTCTGAAAATGAGCATTTTAAACGTGACAGATTCGCTAAACTTCGATAACCTTCATTACAAGCAGAAAGGCAATAGCCATTTATCGTACCCAGCTTCTTCGGGGTCAACGATGAAATGAATCGGCGTAAACAAACCATATGACACTCCTGCCTGGGCAAGCTCAAGTATTTAGTTGGAGCTGACTCTAGAAGGGTCCGATGGACGAGACACTGCCTGTAAACAATCCTTGTGGGATCACCTTCGAAAGAAACCGTCTGAATAAGTGAAAGTTATTGATCTGACTGATGCTAATATGCATCACAACGAAAGTTATGTCTCATACAGCGGTAATGAGTTAATTAAAATATAAAACGCTGGTTGGAGTATGAAGATATTTACTCGGGAGACTGGCCAACGGGAACTTGTTAATGTATATGTACCACCAATTGATACATCTGCTGAAGATTTTCAAAAGATAACTTATAAATCGTTAAGCATGAACTAATATTGTTAAGAAGTTCTTCGATAAAATGCCCGCTATTAACACTACCGATGGAGAAAATGCAAGTGCATTACCGATAAACATTGTTGGAGGCCACCACATTACAGTATGCCGATGCCGAGTCGACCAGAACTTACAGATTGCTGGTGAACCGACGGACATCGGTTTTAGCCGGGAACTCAGAACATCCTTCAATACCGATTGGAAACACCTACATGGACCATTAAAACTTTCTGTGCAGGTGGAAAGACCAATATGGATAATTTTAGGTTTTCAAACAGATCGAAAGCGATAACTCAGCAAGAAAATTAGTAGCTTATTTGATCGTCAGATGTATCAAATGCAAAGCTTTATTTAGCTTCTGAATTCTATCCATATGATAATCTAAATTTGCAAGTAGGTATAGCTTACTCTATGAAATGTACTCAGAATTTCAAGAAAGTTACTGTCTTGAAATAGAAAACGAAACCACTTTTAACTCCTAAAAATTTAAAAACAATGCATCCTTAACTGTAATTGATTGTTCAAGACAAAATCGAAATCCTTACTTCTGGCATTATTGATGTAAGAGACTGAAACAAGAGAACTTTTCTGCAAACACAAATGCTTACTGTTTAATTATTCATGACAAACATGTAAAATATTCATCATTAATCAGGGTCTGTGAGAAGAGTTTAAATATCCTATTTTATAAGGTATTATTCTAAGAATATTTAGCAATATGTGCAACAATGTATTTTTAATTTAAAATAATTGCTTTACTGTAAACACTGCTTATTTATTTTATAAGGTATTATTCTTAAGAATTATTTAGAAATATGACAACCATGTATGTATTTTTTATTTTATAATAAATGCTTTACTACAAACACTGCTTTTTATTTAGTTACCACTGTTACTACTGTTTATTTGTGTATAAATTGCACAAAAGCCAGCGTGCACTGTGAGCTTAAATAAATTACCCTAATATATAGGAACGTGTTTCATTATCTAATATACTAATTATTTATGGCTTAAATTATATGAGACTTAGCGCTTCCGTCCGGTTGCCGCGCTCTCGGCAGCTTTTTCATCTGCGCCCGGTCAACATATGTCACGAAGCTATCGCGAGTCTACCGTCGGCTATCGAGAATGCGCCAGACGCAGCCTGTTAGCCTTCCGGCTTAAATCGACGGCTGGGGCGGTGCCGGGGGCCGTAACTTTAGAATCTTGCCACTCCGCCTGACCGCGGCATTTCAGCCGTTGGCGGCGCGGGGTCGCTCGTGGATCCCAGTTTGCCAGCGTATGCGTGTTCGTAGCTATGGGGCTGCCGTCCTGATCGCTGGTTGGCGTCTCTCGCCATGCGTTTTAACAGCTGTAGCGCCCTTATGGCTGGAAGATGGCGTCATGCGGTTTTTCGCTATTCGATAGGTATGACGTGTACGCTATTTTTAAAAAATATAACCGCGCGCTAATGACTCATCATCATCAAGGTTAAATAACGATTTTAGTCGATAGCGCCCGGAATTCGGTATGACTTGGAATTTTCTGCGTTTGCGCAAATCAATGGCGACCCATGGCGCGCAAGTATCCCACTACACATGGCGCCATTTTCCTAGTCGCGATTTTGACATATGACAGACAGGTGACATTTGACGGCTGACAGATGACACTTATGGTTTGACAGATAGTAGGGAGCCACGCCCTAAACAACGTTGCGCAAGATTCCTAAATTTCGAATGACATTTTAGACTTGAAGTTTCGGATTTTAAAGATTTTCAGGTCGTTTCTTAAGACCAGTGAAAATTAAATTTAATTTATAAACACTTTAATTTAAATGTCCTTGAATCTTGTGACTAATGCTAATATTAATACTAAAATTAAATTTTGGATTTATTATAATAAAATTGGCGTAGGTTACGCACCTACTAAAAAGCTAAAAATAATTCCTTACCAACCAGATCCCACCAATCTTCTCATCAATCTGGGGTATTGATTGGACAACTTGTAAAATCGTTGGGCACGTAAAATTTCTATCATAATATTCACTCTGGATAAGCCACGCCCTAATTATACTTTTAGTAAATAATTAACAAACCAAATTTAATGATTCTAACTCTAAAATTCTCTAACCTAAACACATGTTTAAAAGTCTGTAACAATATCTTTAATTTTTGCTTTCAAATGTTGCACATCAACTTAAAATAAATTGTAAATACTCTTTTTAAAATATTCTTTTAGAAATCATGTAAACCATCGTTACTTCTTAATATTTTAATATAATTTGTCATGTATCAATTATTTTTAGGATACTAGATGAGCCTTAAGTGATTGCCAATAATAAAAAATTAAATCATATGTGTCCAATTCTTTGACGGTCACTACATAAATCATTTTTATTTTATGGTTATTTTCTGCATAAATTCACCTTACCAATTTTAACATATAGGGATGCCTCATTTGTTAGAAGAAATAATTAACTAATTTTTAGGACCAAAAAAACAACAAAAACCAAAAACTAACAATTTAAAGCTTAAGAATATTTTAGATTATTAAAAACAGAAGAAAGAAATTGTTAATATTCATAAAGAACTAAGATAAGTGTTGCATAACATATATGGTAGTACGATATGCGTTTTACTTTTTTGTTGATTCAAGATGTTCTTTGTTTTTTTAAATCTAAGGCTTCAAACATTTTATTGTGGTTTTTTTAAATATTTTAAAGAGAGTGAGTAAAATATATGAGAAAAATACTTCTATGCCAGGTTGTAAGGAACTACTCACATCTCATAATGTTTTTAATTATGCAGAGTTTAATCAATTTGATTTTTCAGCCGATCTCAACATAATATTTTATTCTAATTTTTATACAATTTTATACATATTTAAAAAGCACATATATCTAGTATTGTGTGATTTGTGTGGTAATTTTGAATTTAAAAACACTACAAAGTGTCTGGAATCTTTCAACTGACTGAGAACTCGAGCTGAAAACACTAGCAGGTGGAGATTAGGTAAAAATTATGTTCAAAATAATTTGGTTTGCATTTAAACAAAATCCATAGGATACAGCAGTGGTTGGCCAAAAGGTTGCTATATTTAATATTTAAATTCTATCCTATTTTTGGTGATTATATTTTAATTATATTTTTTTATATCTAAAGAGTTTATCTAGTTCTTTTCCAGCAGGACTAAAATTTTCACTTTTGACTACGAAAGATTTCAAAACTAGTTTTTATCGCATATTTTATTTAAATATAAAAAGTTAAACCAAAAATAATATTTAATTTATTATGTTAACAGATATAAAAACCAAAGAATCAAAATCCTGAGACCACTTTTAAACCGTATTTATTGCTGCCGATAATTTATGAGGGCTTCTTGTTTATTTATTGCAAAGGCAGCTTTATCTTGCGCTTACTGTTATGATTTGATTTTAAATACGCTGGCCCACAAAAAGTGGTCTGCTGCTCTTAGCCAGACCTGCCTAATCGTTATGTATTTTGACATGCTTTAAGTCGGTTTTCTCTCTATAAAGGATTTTGGAATGGACATCCTTAAGCTGCGTCCAGACTTGCAAACTACCTGACAATGCAATCCGTCCAAACCAACGGCCATGTTGCGCGCTTCTTTGATAGCAAAACACTAGTTGAGTCGGTTCTTTTTAGTTTTTTATACCGGCGTTCCTGGATTTTGTTCAATTTGACAGTGATTAAAGTTTATTAGTTTTTCAAATAGAGAAATGTATTTTCATCAAACCATCTTTTAATTATTTTTATTCTAAAAAACAAACTGGTATTCTGCAGTTCCTCTACTTGCTAATTCTACAATTCTGCAGTGCACGGTGCATTTCATAGGTATGAAAATATATTTTACGAGTATCTATTCCTAATATTTAAATATGAGGAAAGACTACTGTATAACATACAAGAATTGCGACACTGACCACTCTAATACTACATAAAAGCAGGAACTACCGTACTGCGGAGTAATTACGCGATATTGCAAGTTGTATACCTGTCAGGTAGTACATTGTGAGCTCAATGCATACAGAACTGGAACCCATCGTTAAGTCATACAAAAAGCCCTATGGAAATCATTCAATGTTTATGCTATAAGTGGATTCAAAAGTGATTTTTAAGTCCCACTTCACTGTCTTTCAAAATCGCAATAGACTGAAATTTTAAATTACAGGTTGTTGATTTAATAGCGGCGTCAACTATTAGGAAGGGTTTATTGAAGAGCATGCAATTCCACGTCCATGATAAAAAACTTTAGATTTTTCGGTTAGCTTCATTTGCCAGTTAGATGCTAATATATTTTTAAAAATTGTTACATTATTATCGCCTCATATGTATGAACAACAATAAAAATACCAGTTAGTACGATTTTGATAATAATAAAGCACTAAATTTCAAAATGACAACGTAATGTCACGCTAACTGGTATTTTTATTGTTGGTCATAAATATGAGGCGATAATAATGTAACAATTTTTAAAAATATATTAGCATCTAACTAGCAAACGGGTTAACCGAAAAATCTAAAGTTTTTACCATGGACGTAGATTTGCATGCCCTTCAATAAACTTTAATAGAATTTTTCTCTAAAATAATTAGGGAGCCAATAATTGACCCCATTAAAAATTACATGGGATTTCTATGTCCCGCCCGGCTAAAAAACACGCTTTTATATGCAACCGAACTAAAATTAGGAAAATAATTTTTCATTAAAAAATATTGTCAATTCATAGTAAAAAGCGTGGGGTGCATTTTACTATTTTTTCATAACTTTTCCATCATATAGATATTGGCAAATATAATAATTATAACATTTAATATATTAAGCACCCCACGCTTTTTACTATGAATTGACAATATTTTTTTTAATGAAAAATTATTTTCTAATTTTTAGTTCGGTTGCATATAAAAGCGTGTTTTTTTAGTTTTTTTAAACTATTAATTATTTTTCATTTTTTAGTTCGTTATATCAATTAATTTTTTAAAAATAAATGTCTAGTTTATTCACTAAAAAATTTTTTCTCGCCATTTTGTCAAGAGTAGCAAAAGTTTGGAATGTTGCCAACAGATGGCAACCCACTAAAAAATTTTTTCGCCATTGAGTAGCAAAGTTTGGAATGTTGCCAACAGATGGCAACCCAGGTGTTGTTTTTATAATATAATGAATTCCTTTTTTTTCTGGCGATCCAAACCAGGATAACGGGATACTGTTTGCAGGAACTTGCACCAATCTTAACTCGGCTCTTTCGAATTTCTTACAACACAGGTATCTTTCCGGAAAGCTGGAAAGCTGCACGTGTTCAACCTATTCCCAAGAAAGGATCTAAATCTCTTCCATCTAACTATAGACCAATTTCAATTCTCTCAGTTCTTTGTAAAGTAATGGAAAACTAATTAATTCACAAATTCTTAAGTACTTAGAAAAACACAAAATTTTGCATGACAGGCAGTATGGATTTCGCCACAAAAGATCTACAGCAGATCTTCTTTCCTTCGTATCACACTGCTGGAATAAGTCTCTTGAGTTTCTAGGTGAGTCCCAGATCGTTGCTCTTGATATATCCAAAGCTTTTGACCAAGTCTGGCATGCCGCACTTCTTAATAAACTTCCCTCCTATGGTCTTTCAACTAAACTCTGTACTTGGCTCTCTAGTTATCTATCTGATCGTCGTATATCAGTTATTGTGGACGGCCATTCTTCAAGCTTTCACCAAGTAAATGCTGGAGTCCCTCAGGGCTCAGTTCTGGCACCAACATTGTTTCTTCTTCACATCAACGACCTTCTCTCGTCCACAACTAATTCCATTCATAGTTTCGCCGACGATAGTACCCTTCACTCCAGTTTTCAGGTTCCTAAACCCATTACTAAACCTGACTTGGAAAACAAACGCAGAGCGATGCAGATATCTCTTTCGCAGGATCTTAATTTAATATTGGATTGGGGCGCTAAAAATCTCGTCCATTTTAATGCATCCAAAACACAATCATGTTCCTTGTCGCGAAAAGAGTCATCAAATACTCATCCTCTACTTATGAGCGGCCAAGTTTTACAGAGCAAAGACACCTTTAATCTTGTGGGCGTCACATTTGAAAGTAACCTTAACTGGCATAAACACATTGTATCTATAGCCACGGCAGCTTCAAAAAGCTTGGATTTCTCTTTCGAGCCAAAAATATTTTTCCCCTTCTAATTTATACACTTTGTATGTGTCCCAAATCCGACCTCCCTTGGAGTATTGTTCTCATATCTGGGGCATGGCGTCCCCCACAACCCTAAGCATTCTTGATTCTATTCAAAGAAGAGCTGTTCGTCTCATTAATGATCCTTCACTTACAGAAAGGCTTCCCTCTCTTGCACATCGTCGGGCTGTGGGGGATTTATCGCTTTTTTATAGGTACTTCCATGGCTTCTGCTCTGAAGAGTTGTCCAGTATTGTTCCTCCACTTACGGTTCCCAACAGAGAAACCCGTGGTTCCGCGCGTATGCATCCCTATACGGTCCAACTGGACAGGCCCCGAACTTCCCACTTTGTTCGTTCTTTTATCCCTAGAGTTTCTAGGTTGTGGAACCTGCTGCCCGCGGAGGTCTTTCCTTCTCCCCAAATCTTCAAGTATTTAAGTCCCGTGTCAATAAACTCCCTCTTACATCGCTTAAGACACCCACGGTACGTTAGTATTTAGGCTTTTAGCCTTCGTGGTTTGCGACATTTTAGAGCTTAAAAATTGGGTTGTGTAAAGAGCAGGTGTTTGAAAGGCAAATTATAAAGTTTTTGAGTCATTTATTATAAAAATTTAAAAAAATTAATTTTGTTAACTCCAAAATCGGTTTCATGGAAACTTTTTGATATCCCTGTAACATTAATAAACTTATTCAAGTCATTCAAAATGCTAATTCTAAATAAAACTTTCTAACTGATATATTTTGCTTAAAAATAAAAAAGGTTGTTTACTCTGGGAGAAAATCATGTCTTTTAAGTTTCTGGGAACCCTGCATACAAAATTAACATATTGTCTTCGTAATTCCCATTTTTTTAGGCAAAAATTTTTAAACAGAATGAATTTTTTCTAAAAGTGAATTTTTTGGTCTATTTGTCCTCTTGTTAACCCTATTCGTGGATAGTCTGTATAATGATTCTTTAATTTAAATTTTTTTTTATGAAAATCAATAAAAATTTTAGGCATTCACAGTAATTTCAATGCATCCTACATTAAGGGTCTTAAATGAAAGGTTTGCCGAGAGTAATTTGAAAAATGAAGTGACGTCACTTTAAATCGAATATAGCGGACCAACATCAATTTTAGGCGTTCAACCAATTATAACCGCGGTAATAATTGGTGACAACTTTGACGTATAATACATTGTTTAAACGTCAACATAACCGATTGGTAAATACCGTTTTAGAATTTGTTCTTCTACTAAAATTGAGTTTTCAAGTTCTCCTATAATATGGATATCAAATAAAAGGACTTGCTGAGAATAAAATGTGAGTTAAACTCTGTTGGCTACGTAGATATTATATTTTTTTCACAATAATGGAAGTTAAAACAAACACCTTGTAAAAATGTGTTTTAATGCTATTTTATTTAGTCCAAAAACTGTTTAATCGCCCATTTAACTTACCTATGTTGGTTACTTAGAATCTTTATTATATTTGTCAGGGCAACTCTAGTAGTAACATTATAAAGGTAAATAACAATGGCTCAATGGGATAAGAATAAGTGTGTTTCCAATCTAGTGAATCAAAAAGAGATCATTCTTGTTAACAAAACTAATCTGTTCGGACAGCCGATGTGTAAATACATCGTAATAGGTCTTAGATAAATCGTTTCACAAGAGGCATCACGGTAAATGAAAGAGCAAGAGATCGAGAGATATGGTTCTTTAAACGAGAGTTCATACACTGTATAATGTATAATACTAAGCAGTTCTCAATTGATCATAAACTTAAGATTAGAAAGCATATTTTTTATATTGCGGGTTGCTTGAACAACTTAACATCTGGGTGTTAATTAAATATACTGTACATTTAAATAAAAATGAGCCACCCTAAATAATTCCTTTATTTATAAACCTACTAGCTTTTGCCCGCGGTTTCGCACGCGTTAAATTCGGAATTAAACAATTCCCCTTCCCTTCTTCCCTATACCGTGAAGATTTTGGATATACATACAAACCTTTCTCTTGAATCACTCTATCTATTAAAAAAAAACCGCATCAAAATCCGTTGAATAGTGATAAAAACCTTAATTTAAAAAAAAAAATGTGCTTTCTGTAATTTTTTTAAATACTGATAATTATTTTGCAAATTTTTATATTTGAACAATATTGTAAACCTCTAGATGGTATAATAACATAGTTAGAATGCATTTTAGTTTTAAGGATTTTTTAATATAACATCTTTTGACCCACCCTGTGTGGCAATTCTTTATTTTTATAAACCATAGATACCTGTGCACAATTCCTATAAACACCTTATCTTTAATTGCAATACTAACGTCAATATCGAATTTTAAATGTAAAATATTTTTTTAAACACTCTGTAGATGTTTGTTTTTTGATATTACTATAAATGTAAACCTTCCTCCTAAGTCACTCTGTCTATTAAGAAAAAACACATCAAAATTCGTTGAGTACTATCGAATTTTAAATGCAAAATTTTTTTAAAACACTTTGTATATGATTTTTGTTTACATTAATATGCATATAAACCTTCCCTTTGAATCACACCATCTATTTAAAAAAACCGCATCAAAATCCGTTGAAAATAGTAACGTCAATATCTAATTTTGAATGAAAACTATTTTTTTAACTCTGTATATGTTTTTTTACAAAATTATACATATAAACATTCCTTTAAAATCACTGTATCTATTAAAAAAACGACGCATCAAAATCCGTTGCGAATAGTAACGTCAATATCGAATTTTAAATGTAAACAATTTTTTAAACAGTCTGTATATGTTTTTTTGGATATTATTATACATATAAACCTTCCTGCTTGAATCACTTTATCTATTAAAAAAAATCCGCATAAAAATCCGTTGAGAATTGTAACGTCAATATCGAATTTTAGTTATAGTTTATCCAAGATAGCCTACCTGTGCCCACATTGTTGGGCGTTAATGTCCTGAACTTTTACTTGTTTCAATCGGCAATAAAATATAGTCTATAACACTGCTGAATATCAGTGTAGCTTTCTAATTGTGAAAAAAATATAATGTTTAAAATAATCGATGCATACGCTTAGCATAAATATGCTAAGTAAAGACCGGCTACTTGATAAACCGTCATTTTCGGCGGTCTTTACTTAGCATATTTATTACTAAGCGTATGCATCGATTATTTTAAACTAAAATATTTCGAAAACGGTTGCTCCTAGCGTCATCTAATAAGAGTACCTTTTTTACGTAAAATGACTAAGGAATCCATTTCTTTTAACAAAAATGTAAATACAGGGTTGTACAAAAGTCATGAGCCTTTGAAAGTGAGAATATACATGTGGCTAGCGCCCTCACAAGTAAGAGCTAAATTAAGAACAAATTCAAATTTCTCATGTCAAAAACCCCAGGTACCAATTTTCGTTCGGAAATCGGCATTATTTAGGAAATTATGCAGAAAAACATAAATAAAAATAAAACTTTGACACCCTGTATCTTGAAAGCGAAGCATCTTAGACCACACGTTCATAGGAACTTTTACCTTAAAAATACTTGAAAAATGACAACGGGACTATTTTGAAAAACGGGTTTAAATTACAGCATTTCTATTAGAAAACAATAGAGGGCGCTCATATCAATCGGGATCAAATGAAACCAAGATGAAACAGTGTTGCCAGATATATCAATATGTAGTGGAATTCATCCCATTTCTTTTCACAGATAATATGACGACTTTTGGATTTATGACTTTTAAAGCGTAATTAAAAAGAGCCTAAATCTATTTAAACTATTAAAATGTTACCTGGTTATCACGGTTTTTTTTTGTTATTTTCTTTTTCTTTTACGTGGGTATTATTTGTATTTGTAAATTTGACATATTTATTCACTAAATAATACACCACAACACATAACATTACTTAAATGGTGTATATTTAAAACCTTATATGTGTAATTATTAAAAATTTCAAGAATTTCTAAGTTTAAAATGTATTTATTTGTATAAAACATAGTAAATAATCCATTTTACATTTTGAGTAGGAATTTACGAAATGTCATTTTGCAACACAGCTTTCATGGGCATCTTTATTAAATTTTAACTTTTCTAAATTTGACGTGTTATGCTAGGTTAACAACGACGTTCGAAAAATTGTCAAAAGACAATATTTTGATGATTATGTGCATTAAAATGGATCTTTTATTGTATTAAATGTGAAATAAAGTAAATACTGCCTTGCTTCAAACTGCTAAATAGGAAATATTTCTAAAAAGGAGATATCTATTTTTAAAATTCAACCGGTAAGTATTTAACTGGCAAATTATTTAAATATTTTTAAGTAGAACTTGATTTTTTAAATTGAAACTTACTTGACTGATCTCAAAGTTATTTTTACGCCGTTTATTAGTCCAAATTACCGTAAAACTTACGTTTATATTAAATTGAATTTTTACTCTCTAGTAGATAATTTAAAATTTGACGTTAAAGTAGGGTAACTTCATAGTTTAGAATTGTACTCACGACATTCGCCATATTGGCTAGCGCGGCTGTGACGTCAAGTCGGGCCATTTTCGGCCATGTTTGATTTTAGGCAGATCAGTGGCGTAGAATTAAGGAGAAAACAAAAAAGAACTGTATGTTGTAAACAAAATTTATTGGATTATTTTAATAGGCATAACTTAAAACAAAAACATAAATGTGGTTTAAATATTGAAAATTAAAAATTATCAAAGCGACGACAGGACGATGAGGTACCTGGCAGAGCAAAACATTTTCCATGGTTCCGTAAGTCAACAACCATTTTAAAAACTTTGTATACAGGGTGTCCGCTAATGAATGGTACACAGAAAAACCACAGATTCCTTATGCCAAAATATTAAGATTTAACCAAACATACCTAATATCCAAAAGTTTATAATAAGGAAGATACGGGGGTGTCATAGTAAAAAGAAAAAGTAAATTTATTTCGATAATTGTTCCCCCTTTTAAATATCTTAATAAAACGGTATCTAGGGGTTTTTAAACATTAGCTTTTCAGATCGAATATTAATTTTTGTGTGTAGACTAGAGGGCGATGGGTACACTATTTAAAATTCTCTAAAACTACCCAATTTTTTGTTACTACTCTGTATGTATGTAAACTAGTAAGCTTCTCTATGCTTTCTGCACAAAAAAGGTATACTTAGTAAGAATCGGTCTTGACAACCGTTTTTAAGGTATTCACGTTTTAGTTGTTCAGTGCACCCGAAAGTATGTATGTACCTTCAATAACATCGTATTAGCTATAATTACAACTGCGCAGATATAAATAGCTGATATCTTAAAACTCCTGGATACCGAGTTTTATTAAAATGTTTAAAACATATCAAAATTATCGAAATGCATGAATAAAAAATATTTATATCTCTTTAACACCCCGTATCTTCCTTATCATTAACTTTTGGATATAGGTATGTTTGTTTAAATCCTAAATGGGTATTTTCGCATAAGAAATCTGTGGTTTTTCTGTGTACCATTAATTAGCGGACACTCATCTGTATCATATGTATATAAAAACACGAATGACTGAAAACTATTCGACTAAACACTATCAAAATCTCTAAAATAAAACGAGTCCGAACCAATAATATGTGAAGTCTCTAAACTAACCAAAAACATTAACAACTGGAAATCCTTGCAAAATATACAACCAAAATGAAAATGGCAAATTTTCACAGATTTTTACCAAACAAAGCTTCGACAAGGCACGACTCTGTCATCAGCTGATAATGCTACCAACTTTGAACAGAACTGCCAACCGAAATCGTAATTCTCACACCCTCACGTCCCTGACAAAAGCTATCACCGGTCTTGCTTATGTCTAAACCCCTTCTCATAAAGAAACTCTGGTTAAAGTAGGGTAACTTCATAGTTTAGAATTGTACTAGGTATATCCTTGACAGATGCATTACACGTGCCTTCGAGGTTATGCATATTAGAGACAGTCTTGCCACTTGGCTATAAAGTAATAATTACTTTATTTATATTATACAGTGTGTTTTCGGAAGTTCTTACCAAATAAGAAAATTTTTATTTAACAACTCGAAAAAAAGTGCCTTCTTCATAAAAAACCTGCTTAATAAGAAAATACATTTTCACAAAAATATTTGTAGGTTAGATGTACAGCGTGGCCTAAAAAACTTGTTTCCAAATTGAAATTTAGAGTATTTTTTAACTAGGGTAGAAAACTTACTAAAAGGGTGATTTCCTATGTCATTTTATGAAAAAAGTTTCTGTAACCGGAGTTGCTTCGTTTCTGAAATACAAGGCGTTAATTATTTTTTAAAAGTCGGTATTTTATAAATATCTTAAATACGAAACCACATACAAAAAAATGTACAACACTAAAAATTTGTATTTTTATTTGCTTTATAGAAAAAAATATACAAACTACATAAAAAGCCAGTGGCGAACATTTTTCTCTCAATAATATTGGCTGTTGTGCCCACTGAGACGCTACTGGATCCAATAAAGTTAATCTAGGTAAAACTTTACAAGCGCTTGATTTCATTAAACAAATACACCAAAATGTTTCTCTGATTCTAATCTGATTTGAACCCAGTCGATTAAGGGGTATTTAATATATTTATAAAATATCGATTTTTTTTAAACTTTAACGCCCTGTATTTCAGGCAATTCCGGACATATGTTTATAGAAACTTTTCTTCATAAAATCACCCTTTAAAGTTTTGTGCCGTAGCTAGGATATACGGTGTATATTAATTTGGTAACACGACTTCTTTAAGCCACCCTGTACATCCAACATACAATTATTTTTGTGGAAATGTATTTTCTTATCAAGCAGGACTTTTTTAAAGAGGCATTTTTTTCGTAAAGTAAATAAATAAAAAGTTTCTCATTTGGTAAAAACTTTCGAAGGCACGCTGTATATGTAACTAATTTTCATTTACTTTTTTAGATTACCCAAGTTTTTGCTGGCTAATTACACTACTACCGAATCCTAAAAACCTTTGTTGGAAACTTTTATTGAAAAACTCTGTACTGTTAGGTTCATAAATAAAAATAATATGATTTCCTGAAGTTCAAGAAAAGCGTATATCGGCGTACCTAATGTAGCACTGTACAATACTTTATTCATAACTTTATTCCTTATCTAACCACCTTGACAATTTTTTAGTACAGGTGAGCGGATCCTAGCTACGTCCTTGCTTAAAAGTAAATTTTATTATTTACTACATTTAAGCAGTGGGCGAGACTTAAATATTTTTTGTCTAATCGCTACCTGCTAGTGTTCTGCCCGAAATGTTACATGTATACGGTATGAATACATGAAGCAAAGGCAATGAAAATCCGAAATTATTTTTTTAATATTAATGAAAATGCATTGTTGCTATGCTATGTACCACTTCCAGACATAAAGCTAATTGATTTCTTTCTGAATGTGTTAGACAATGATTCAGTTGTTTTACCGCCCTTTCGGGTCTTCCCTTCTAGGTCCGACCACCGTCCCCTTAGGTGGTGTGCTGCAGCCTAGAGGCTTGTTGTGCCTTGACCCTACTCCTTCTCATTCATTCCATAACTTGAATGGTTGCTGCTCGGTCCGTCCGCTGACCCCCAAGCAGAACACCCGCTGGCGGTCACCCATGAGTAGTAGTGATACTTAAAGAATTTCGGACTTCGATTGTCTTATTCCCACAACGTTTCGGGCAGTCTTTGTCCGTTTTTAAATATATACCAAAAAATTCCTATCGCTACTTAGTTTATATAGTCCGGTAGAGCACGCACCCGTGACGGAGTTGGGTGTAGACAAGTATGAGGGTGTTTACCTAAGACGCCAGCATTGGTGCGTTGTAGGGATGGTTTCCAAATAGTGGGTATTTTCACACTTGGTTTACTAAAAATATTTTTTGTTATTTTCAATTAAGACGGCTTCCTTAAATTTATGCTTTTTCCAAAGAGGTTCACTGTGAACAACCAGTGCTTCTGTCCACTTAAGGACATGTTCTTTAGACCAATCGTAGTTATAGATTCCAGACTTGGATATTTCACAATATATGACTCTCTCACATGGTACTTGGTAAATACAGTATTTCTCCTGTTTAAATGTGTTAGGTTTCATTTTTGTTAAGATGCTCCTAAGTTTTGTACCGAACTAAAAACTGTTTTAATTCCATATTGTCTGGCAATTGTTCTAATCTCTTCAGATGTTCCTTTAATATATGGAATGGTTAATAAAGAGAAAGTCTCCTGCTCATGGGGTCGTACTATTGGTTTACCTTTACAACAAAGTAAGCTAGAAAGCTCGTTGTCTAAAAGTTTGTGTATAAAGCTAAATATATATTTTTTTAAATAGTATGGTGTTTTACAAAGGTTCTGCGAAAAGAATGCTACAACAAATTCCTTACTATCTAAGCGCTGTATGATTTGCTCAGGCCCGCAACGAGAGATTTCATAAAATCTATTTTAAAAAAAAATAAATAAATTACAAATCTTACTCAAACTCACGAAATCAATTAGGCGAGCAAGCCGAGTGGCGGTGATCATCAAAGAGTGAGGCACAACAAAAGATTATTTCTTCTCAACTGTCCTTCACTAGACGATTCTAGATCGTTCCCTCATTTTGCCTATATGGTGGATGGGCCGAACTTTAGTTTAGTTAGTTTAGTTCTATCTGAGCTACCGAGATGATAACTTTGACGAGGGAAATCCTAGCGAGCCGTTCTAGTACCGTCAATTTGCTTTACGAACACTACAATACTACTTTCAAATGTTCTACTTTTAAACGTGGCCCGCAAACGTATTTGCACACTAATGTTTGGCCCGCAACATGTCAAAGGTTGCCCATATCTGATCTAAGCCAACACACTTTAAAAGTAGATGATTTCGAAGATACAAATAGTCAAAAGTTTTAATTTGGTCATTTTTTGAAGTATTTTATTTTTAGTTTAAAACCATGCGACCAGTTTTCCCAAAGTGCCGTTTAAAAATCCAATAGTTCTTGGTTCATTTATCCACTTGTAACAGCCATCCTGATACACACTGTATAACCGCATCGCGAATTTTTTAGGGTAACATAAGATACAGAAGCCAATCACGGTAAAATCTTACCGTCTTTTTAAGTCCAACCTACCTCTGCGAAGAATGAATGGATCAGGATACTATAATTTTCACTTATATGTTTGGAATTGGAAAATACTGTATTGATGTTTTGAATCTCCCAGTTTAACTCCATATTACAGAAAAATGTACGGTAATTTTAATTCATATAATTAAATATTGTTATTATATTACTGGTTATATCGGTTGGCTCGGGATCTGTTTAATCGATGCTTTCCCAGGGGCAAAGTAATAAAAAGGATATTTGTTTTTTGCGTATGTCTTAGAGCCTAGACCTAAGACTAAGCCTTACCCTCAGTTGCTGGGAATTTATGATAAAAATAAAAACACCAATCTAAAAATATTTTGTGCAACTGAAAGTGTGGAGCTATTAAAGAACGGTGGTGAACTTGCCACCGGATTGTAAATACGTGTTTTAAATTTTGGTCAATTGATGGTTTGCTTTATTTTGTTTCAAGCTATGTGTTTGTTTAAAGGGGTCAATAAAGCTTATCAGGCTCAGTCTCTAAATCACCTTTACCCACAACCTTTATTTGTCCACGCTACGCCACTGTCTACAATTTAGGAGATATTTTTATTTTAGCACTATCAAAGTTATACGAAATAAAAACTAATTTTTTACATGAGCACTTGGCCATGCATAAATGAAAAGTGATAAAATCAAAACGGGTAATTTTTTTGTATTGTTAATTAAAAAGAGAGCAGTAGTAGTATTTATTCGGCACAGAAGCACACTCGACTTGGCGAGGGACTGCCATACTTACTTACGATAACATAAAACAAGACGGTGGTCTTATAAACAGTCTAACATACTTCTGTATTTAATTATTAAAAATGAGGTGTCCGGTCGATAGATTAGACCATTAGACTATTTAAATTTAAAGGTGTGGAGAATACGGTAAAATCATTCTATATATACTAATCGGTTACAGGGTATTCAAGATAATTACAAAAAACCTATTTTATTTAAAAAGTTTAACACCCTGTATCTTGGAAAGTATGCATTTTCGGTCCCATGTTTATAGGAACTTTTTTCATATTTTTCAATGAGGAATCACCTCCTTAAATGTTTTACACTTATTTAGTTACACCCTGTATAAATCCGAAAGATTGCCCACATGTTCTTGGACACCCTGTATATCATCCCGCGCGGGCCCTCATATTCAGTCCGGGCCCCGGTAATTTGTACCGCTTTCAACGCCCTTTCATCGGGCCTGTTTATATAACTAATATGGATGGTGGAGGGGAGGATGACCATCTGAATGTTTTAAAAAATATGGATGACCATCCATATTTAAAAAGTGTCCGTCGAAAGGAGCACAAAGAGAATAGACAAGGATAGAGGATCAATCGCCGTTTCGAAAAGTGGCACAATTTGAAGAAAGGGTCTGCGGGATGGCCGGGCATGCGCATACGCACTCCCAATGTCAAAATCGGCGGTATATTTAAAAACATTGATTTATTAAGTAAATATACATAAAACATTAATAAAAAGTGTAAAATGTGGTTTATACTGAAATTTATTAATATTTTAATGACTAAATATTGGTAATTTAGTGCTAATGGTGTATTAAAATCTATTTCGTAGAAGACTATTTTTTCTTAGATTGGAATAGGTTAATGTGGAAAAATGTATAGATATAAATTTTAGGGAAATGAGAACTGAAAATAAAAATCTAAATAGAATTATTTCTTGAAAACTAAAATTTTATTGCGAGATTACTTATTTAGCATAAAAATGGTACTAAATGTAAAAAGAAGTGTATAATTTTAAGAAATATATGAAAATAGCATGCTCAAACTTACCAACCAAATAAATTTTAGATTTATGTTGATCCTATTTAGTTGAAAGGTATTATAGTCTATAAGTTAATATTACCTACTTATACTAAGAAAAGCGTAGTAGGATTTCAGTTTCCATAGGCCACTGTGCTTGGTCCATTTTATTCGATATCTACATACTTGTTTTTTAGGTATGAGGAAGCAGATAAGATTGTAGGTTTTAATTAACAATGAAAATTTAAGTTTCCACATTACTGGATACTTATTTTGAAATAAAATACTTTTGTAAAAGAAGCTCAAAAATGCTCGTTATTGCAGAAAAAAATCCTAATCCTAAACATCTTTTTTCCACAAATTTTCAATATTGACAAAAATAAGTGTACTTTCCTCTTAATATAAATTTATATTTTTTAAGATATTTCATATACCTACCACTGAAAACAATTAATATCAAATGGTTAAATTTTTTCGTAAAATTAATAATAAGTTTGCCTTATGGTACGAACTTAAAGTAGACACACTCTATATCTTGGTTTGTACCTTACTAGGTCAGTTATTAAGTTTTTTAGGTGTTTAGGCTTTAGGCCTTTTATTTTTCGCTTTAGTATAATTTTTATCACTATTAATACTTTTAAACTTATCATTTGTCTGACTTTTACAGTTCAAGCAAATTTTTTAAATAGAGAGTGACGCACACAGAAATTCTCTATTGGTTCATTGTGCTTTTACCTCCAGCAAGATATTTATTAAATATATTTTACGGATGTATATAAAATATTAATGTATATTATGTTTTGTTACATAAATAAATCCTAGATAAAGTGTTAATTTTTTATTTAAAAAAAACAACGTAAATAATTTAAAAATAATTTATTAAAAAACCCATAAATTTCCACAAATTTTGTTTCAATAATTTATATCTATAACACAGGTCACACGTAAAAATCAAACCGAATAAAACACAAAACAAATATACAGCCACAACAATCACAAAACATCAGCCATATTGAACATGTGAAAGTCAAGAGTTTTGACATTTATAACAGCCAATAGCAAGCCGGAAAAACAACCTCCCATGCGCATGACGAGGTAATCCCGCTGTGTTAAGTTAACCATCAAACCGGTGAAAGTTCGCAAGATATTTGGCTGATAGTATTGATTCAGACACAAAAAATGTTACGTAAAAAGTGCGTACTGAAACAAAAAATTATAAACAAATCCATACTTTTAACCAAGCACGTCCTTTTACCAACGTTAAGCAAGTATAAAATAAAACTTTGTCGAGCTCTTTTTGGTCGCTGAACACAATCACCAGTCGCAGGTGTGTGCCATTTCTTAATTGGTGGGGGTAAATCAGCTGTTTCTCTCCCTTGTCCATTCTCTTTGAAGGAGCAACTTAAGGTGGCGCCACCGTAGCCAGAGGAGATTTTTAACCAATGAGCATGAATTATTAGAGTGAGATACAAAATGAAAAAGGACAAATAGATTCAAATTAAAAAGGTAAGAAATACCAAAATCCTAGTTACTGTGGCGCCATCCCAACTTGCTACATTCCGATGGCCACTTTTTTCAACTTGTCCGCCATAAAGATGGTTATCCTGCCCTCCACCATCCATATATACTAAAAAGGGTTATTAGAAAATCAGCTGATAAAAAAGGGTACCTAGATCAAAAGTGTCAAAAATATTTACCATATTTACAGAAATATACGATTTTGGGTTTGCGTCTCGGCTAGAAGCAAGCACTTTTGAAAACAAGAAACATTAAATTTTAGACAAAATATTAAGGCATCATAGTCTGAAAACCTAAATAAAACAAAGAGTAGTTATCAGCTAACGTTTGGCGTAATTTTATATAAAGTTACAAACATAACGCACCTTTCATATTATAGGGGCACAATTAAACATTTTGTGAAATTGAGTTTTTGTGATATATAGGCACAAAAACAATTACTTTGCATGATGCCCTTGACAGAAAGAGACAGAGCCACTCATGGGGCGCACAAACATAATTGTGTCTCTATCTTATTTCCCAGTAACGCGACCCGATATTTAATATCAATTTCACAAAATTTTTAATTGTGCCCCTATAATATGAAAGGTGCGATAAGTTCTTGAATATTTACACTTACAACCACCAAGACACTTAGCACAAATTGTAGACTAATTCTTCTTGTATTTTTATTGCATTAATTCAATAAATTATAAAAATATTTTAAAAAAACACGATTTTAACCTTTTTTTATTTTTTATCTTTGGACAAACCACGAAGGCTAAAAGCCTAAATACTAACGTACCGTGGGTGTCTTAAGCGAGGTAAGAGGGAGTTTGTTGACACGGGAAACAACAACAAGGGAAAACTTGACCATTAATTGTCATGGACTGTATACTAGTTCAAAATTATTTAAATTATCTGTTGACACTTATCTCATTTAATAATATTGCCAAAAATGTCTTGGTGACGTCAAAAAATCAACCATCAATATGGTGGAATGTCATAACCCCTTTATGTACGGACTTTGTTAAACACAATAAAATTTAACGTTTTCCAACGCTACGCATGGTGAATTAGCTCCCTAATGATTTATTTGTAACGAGACAAAGCCGTTACAAATTGATCAATCAGAACAAATTTCGCACTGAACTAAGCTTATGCCCACGCTCTTGGAACTAACGTACTTTTAACAATCAATCTGTGGTCCGTCACTCGAATTTTTAATTACTCCGGTTACCCGTTTGTTAGTACATTCTTGTCTATGGTTAGTACACTAATTTTACCAATGGAATGCGCTTAAAGAAAAATAAATACTGTGGTACCACTGATACACGTTAGGTAATCCTTGGAAACCAAATGTAGCAAGAATTTAACGTTTTGGGGATATTTATTTTTCTGTATTTAGGATTATTTATTTTACATACATCGTATTCCTACCTCGACAACTTCGTTCTTGGTTTACAAGCAAAGAGTGACAAATGTCTTGATTTTGATGGCGCAAGATGTGTTTAGCAAAATGGCTGAGGATCCGTGGTTATTAAATGAAGATGGTTACTTAAAAGTAGATACCGATGTTAAAGAGATTATCTACCACCCTTCCCTCAATGTTATTCTGATATGTACTAACAGTGGTGTGGTTCGAGTATTGGACGTTAATTCTGGTGTTATTTTACAGTCTACTAATCTATCAGGTAAAAAGAGTTTTTGCATTCAGTATTCTCAAAGTACATCACTTACAGGAATGTCTGTTAAAGTATCCTTGCAAATTTAAATTTAAAATCGTTTAACATTAACCACTACAAAAGTCTTGGCAGTAAAGTCTTTTGATTTTGTTTCTTTAACAATCATGTTTTTACTTAGTTAGAACATCTTAAAGCATAATGCAATAAGTCTTACATGCATCTAAATAAAGTTTTAAATACCTGAAATAAAGAATTACAAGATTTATGAAGATAAACCTATGTGGAAACATATAGTACTGTAATTGGATTAACAGCTTTTAAACCTGAATTTTTTATTTAGCTCTGAAAATCTTATCTAACAGCTTCGCATATTCAAAAATTAACAAGCAAAAACCTTAGACACTTATGCAGATTCGCTCTAAAAACTGCAAACGAGCCATATACATTCTTTAGGTGGATTTATACTAACAAATAACTGAAAAATTAAAATAAGAATAACTAATTAGAAGTCCTATTTCCAGTCTGCCTAACGTTGAGGAAACTGCTGTACTGTATTTCAGCTCTAAAGTACTCTTTTTAACTATTTATCTTGCTATTTATAGTGCACTGGGATGTAATGAAACTTAAAATTCATATTTTACCCTTATTTTATAACATAATAGTTTATTTTTATATCATTTGATTCGAAATAAAAGTATAATTATTATTATTGTTAAAAATATTCTTTAACAGGGACTATTTTTTGTATTCTTTTATGTTATTTGTATTACATCATACATACATCTTATTAAAGTCTTTAATAAGGATCTTAATTTTAATTATTTCATTTTAGCCAAAAATGGAAACGAAGTTAAATGCAAATACATTCCAAATGAAGATAGGATCCTATTTTGCGATGGACAAGCAATTGGTGTGCGAACTGACTATAATGGTGTTTTATTACTTGACAGTATTTTGCAGAAAACTTTAACCGATTGCAAAGAAATTGTAAACTTGAACTACCCCTTTCAGAGGTATGTATCTGTTATAACAAAATATAATTTTTATAGGTAGTGGTAGTATTAAACCCAATTATCTAAAAAGCTCCTTTATAATTTAGGACTATGCTTAACTATTTGAGCTTTAGTCTACTTAAATCGAGACTTAAATCTAATAGGGATTTTTTATAGCATTAATTTTGATTTTTAGACTGTGAAGAAGAAGTCAACCCTTATTTTATAACATAATAGAAAAAAAATTAATTAAATCAGGAAATTAATATATTTTTAATTGGATTTTTAAATATAGTTAAATAGTCATAATATTTAAATACAATAATTGTTTAGATAACTGACTATTTACTATAGTTACATTGCAGGTCTTACTTTAAGTATTTATATTTTTTTAACCTTTTTTTTAGGCTATTATTCTTAAGCAAAGTCTAAGTAATGCTAGTGTTCCTAATACAGAACAGGTTCTCAATGAACTGGATAATGTTATTATCAGTGCACAAAAATCACATAAAAAAGGGATCAAGGCTCAAAAGGTAAGTGAAACATAATGCCATTTTAACAAAATTTTATGTAAGTAATAATCTTTTTAAAGTAAGCAACAGGAAATGATATAAAATTATGTAAAAATAATAGGAGAAAATTAGCATTAAATAATAAAAGGTTAAGGTGTGACATGGTTGAGTTAAATTCTATGCAAGAAATATTAGTACTATTATTAATTATTTATAAAAAGCCACATTTGGCGCATTTAGGGAACTGTAGCAGTAATACAGTGCTAAGGATTTTTTAACTATTAGATAATGCACTGGGAAGTACTGAAACTCTAAATTCATATTTGATTTTATCATTTAACCTCTCCACCAAAATTTAGGAACACTAAGTAATAAACATTGTGAATAACAATTTCAGTGGGACATTTAGCCCTGGAAAAATAATTTCAATATAAATTTAGTCTAAACATATTAAAGGATAACTGTTGAACCCTAAAAAAATATATTCTGCTGGTTAAATGTTCAAGAAAGCCATAAAAAACTGTTTTCTTATAATGTCAGGCCGAAATATTGACATTAATAATTCTTTTGTTAACTTATTAAAAATTACACATTACAGAGTAAAAAACTCCAAGTAGTGTTTAATAATACAAACTACAGTAAATAATAATATACATACAGCGAGGATATTAAAAGAGTTTCCCCTTTCCCCTTTATCTTTTAAACGGGACCAGATATCGAGATTAGGTAAAATTTGTGAAAAAGGGTGTTACTTAAGCTACTTTTTGGCATAAAAATTATTTCTGTTAAGTGGCCTGTTGCCAAGGTATCACTAGCATTTTTTTTCGATTGGAAAGAGGGTTCATGTAGTACCTTGTTTTAAAGGGCTTTCGATTGTCTACTCATCACAATTTAGTTTTTGAAAATCGACCCAGTCAATTTGGAGTTACCAGCGCTTGAAGTGTAGCTCCAATTTGTACATACATTGTATTTTTTAAAGGTTCCTTTTCCTCTTTAGTTTTAAATAGGTCAAGAAACTGAGATCTTGTAAAATTTGTATCATTTAAACTACATTTCGGCACTAAAATAATAAACTCTTTTAATACCCTCACTGTACAGGGTGGCTCGAATTCGACGCTCATCATTGGGATTTCGGGCACATGCAAGAGATGCAGGATCAGATCAAATGGAGGCAAAGTTGCGCCAATTTGATGCTCAATAAAAATGCCGTTTTGCGTTTTAAAACTCGAGTACTTCCGAAGATATTCGAAAAAACCGGAACTTTCAATTTTGGTTTCTATTGTTTCCTAGTCATATTTGTTAAGATAACTTAAAATGAAAAACACGTTTTCATGGCCACTTTTTCTGCTCTATAATTCAGTGTGATTAAATATTGAATCTGACGTTTCTGGCTTCTGGCGACCATCATCAACTTAATTTTTTTAAATACGGACCCGATATTTTTTCAATTTAATTAAATCCTTTCATCACTCTTAAAACACTATATATCGCCACTTTGATATTTGCCGACGTTTCTGTACAGAAAATTCCATCACCAGAATATTGCATATTTATTTAACCATAATACGGCCCTGAACTACATTTTTAGGTAAAAAGGTAAAAAAAGAATAAACCTTATTACATATTCATAATGTTTTATTGCAACTCATTGATATCTAACAGCGGAAATTACTTTATTAACAGAAACTAACCAGCAGGTACGAATTCAAGGGAGAACTTCATTTAATGTATGGATTGGTATGTGGAGGAACAAAATTATTGGACCTTTCGTTTACGAAGGGACCTTAACTTCCGAACGATATCTAAATTTGATTAGGAATGATGTCTTAGACGCCCTAGATAATCAACTTTTAGCAGTATTTCAAGAAATATGGTGGCAGCAAGACGGAGCTCCTGCCCACAATGGAAGGGAAGTAGCTCAATTCCTTTACCATATATTTCCTAATAAATGGTTTTGTAAGATGGCTCGCTAGGAGCCCAGATCTTAGTCCCCTAGATTATTTCCTTTGGGGATATCTTAAGAACCGTTTATTTAAAAATGCACCTCACGACCTTTAAGTACTACGACAAAATTTGATAAGGGAAGTCGCTGCCATTCCCAGTGAGAACAATTAATCGAGCTGTATTAATAATACAAAGCAAAGCAAGAAATGCATCGAGGCGGAAGGTTATCTCTTTGAACACTTATAATAGTGATTAAATTATGTTTATTTTTAATATGGGCATCAAGATAGTATTACAAATTGTTTATGTAAGCTGATTTGTTGTCTACCTTTTGTATCTTATGTCTAATATTCATGAAATTTTCGGTTAATAAAGTAATTTCCGCTGTTAGATATCAATGAGTTGCAATAAAAGATTACGAATATGTAATAAGTTTATTCTTTTTTTTACCTTTTTACCTAAAAATGTAGTTCAGGGCCGTATTATGGTTAAATAAATATGCAATATTCTGGTGATGGAATTTTCTGTACGAAACGTCGGCAAATATCAAAGTGGCGATATATAGTGTTTTAAGAGTGATGAAAGGATTTAATTAAATTGAAAAAATATCAGGTCCGTATTTAAAAAAATTAAGTTGATGATGGTCGCCAGAAGCCGAAACGTCAGATTCAATATTTAATCACACTGAATTATAGAGCAGAAAAGTGGCCATGAAAACGTGTTTTTCATTTTGAGTTATCTTAACAAATATAGCCAGGAAACAATAGAAACCAAAATTGAAAATTCCGGTTTTTTTCGAATATCTTCGGAAGTACTCGGAATTTTTAAAACGCAAAACGGCATTTTATTGAGCATCAAATTGCGCAACTTTGCCTCCATTTAACCGATCCTGTATCTCTTACGGTTTCCGAAATCTCAATGATGAGCGTCGAATTCGAGCCACCCTATCTTTGTTCTTAAACAAATCAATAAAAATGGCGGTTACCATGACATTTTTGAATGCAATTTTCTTAAAAACTAATTTAGATAGGTAAGAGTAAACTACTTTTTATGTTTCAATTTTAAGCAAAATATCATTTAAAAAGTTTATTTAAAATAACATTTTAAATAACTTTATTAAAGTTACAGGGGCTTCAAAAAATTCATGAAACTGATTTTGAAGTCATCAAAAATTAATTATTTTAAATTTTTATAATAAATGACCTAAAAAACTTTTATAATTTGCTTTTCAAACACCTGCTTTCTCCAAATTCCTACAAAACACAATTTTTCAACTGTAGACGCCAGTTTTCGTCAGATTATGGATTTCAATAAAATTTTGTATTATTGTTTTTATCGATTACAAACATAATTATAAATAAATTTTTCTTATGTCATTTTGCTAAAAAATGAAAAATACAGGTAGTTTACTCTTGAGAAAAATCATGTTTATTAAGTTTTTGCGAGCCGTGTATACAAAATCAAAATTTTCTCCTTCATAAATCCTATTTTTTTACAAGCAAAAATTTTTATGAAGAATTACTTTTTTCGAAAAATAAAATTGCCATTTGTCCTCTTGTTAACTCCATCCGTGGACAGTCTGTATAGGGTGTTGCATTTAAAAAGCACTTCTAGTTAAACCGGATGTACCACATAAAATCTGAAACATCAGAAATATGCATCCTAACTAACTAACCACACATATATCCAACCAAAATTACAAAATCGTGTAACACTTATTAAGAAAATAATAGGCTTACTAGTAATTTCGTGGCACCCGGTATAAGGGTCACATAAAATAACAAACAGTAAAAATTACCCAGGCAGCAGTACCAGTTAGTGCAAAAGCAATAAAAGCTGATGTGTTAGACAAATTCGATTTTTAATTTATTGCTTCCTTTAGGGTCCATAAATTATGTGTGGGAGATATCTTAGGGGAAGGGGTTCAAGGAAAATCTCACCAAATCTCACGATAGAGGGAGGGGGGGTCTGTGAAAATCGTAATTTTTGTATAGGTAGAAAGGGGAAAATTAAATTTGGTGGCAACCTCCCCCAGGAAAATGTAATGTATTGTTGCTTTGTGATTGGAGAACCCTTTTTTCAGGAAAAATCTATGAAATTGAGAGTTTTGTATTCCCATCATAAAACCTCACGTGAGATTTGATGGGGGTGAAGGGGGTTACAGAAAATCTCACCTAATTCATTGTTGGGGGAGTCCAAATACGAAAACACCTCTATATGGACTATTCTTTATTAGATTTAAATATAATAAAAGATGTTGTGTAACAAAAATATTTTTTTTTAAGCTTAAGTGTTAATTAATTAAAATAATTTAAAATATAAAAAGTTGATTTCTAGTAAAATGTTAAACCATATTTTCCTCGTGAAATCATTTGAAATGATTTTTAAATAATTCTATCTTTCAAGTGTCGAAATTATTATGTATAATGTCACACAAATGTTACTGGCTGAAAAGTATTCTCAAAACTTTCGCAGAGGGACAATGGTAAAGTGTGTTCCGGCACCTTGGTCTTTACGGGACTCATGATCCTACAATTTACACTTTTGACCGTATTTTGTTAGGCTAACTACCAACATCTGACCAACTTTTTTTTTTGGTCTGACCTGCGCAAGTCTGCGTTGGTTGTGCGTCTAACGACCCAGCGCTTTAACTCCACCGGCCATCACACCGACAGTTGGCATCCAGTATATTTCTTCTTTTGTAATTTGTAATCAGCCATTTTGACATGTCACTGCAATAATAGCTTGTTGCATGTACACAGAGCCGACAATCGCCCTTAACCACATTTTAAATGCCTATAACTTTATTATTTTATGAAATGATCCAAAACCGAGTTGTAACAACTTTAAATTATTGAGGGTTTTTCTTTTATAGTAAAATTATAAAACTATTTTTAAGATAAAATATGACAATTTAAAATATTTTTATAATAATTTATATTTTCTGGGCCAACATATAGAATGATTAATTATTTCTCAATACAATCCAATTTTATGCTGAATTATTTAATTAAGTTAATGTTATTGTTTGTTATAGTTTCTTAATGTTAATTGATTTTATATTATAATATGCTTAGGTATAGATATAAAATTTTTAATAAAATTAATATTTTTTAAAAAATCTGGCGTTAATATTTAATGTTTAAATGGTTGGAACTCTGGCCCGACCAAATACTTATTTATAAGTTTGGTCAGGCGTGGTTAGTCTAACAAAAGACGGTCAAAGTACAAAATATATCAATGCTACCGTGCACCGCAAGCTTGCGGACCCTAACCTAAGAACTGTCCTGGGTGAGAACCTTGTCGTAAGTTGTCGTGACTAGAACGCAGTTCGGAACATACTACGTTAAACTGTAGGTCCCGTCTGGCTGGCATCTCGGACGTAAAAACCAGGTTGCACTATAAGCCTAGCGGCTGGGTAGCAGAATTATCCCGGCCCCTCTAAACCAACCAAGCAAGATAGGCGCTTTTCGCCCTTAACTATCACTCGAAAATCGGAGCCCATGACATCTAAGTTCATTTTTTCTATCTCTTCGGAAAAATTCGAATTTTTTGTTGAAACAGTCGAAGCTGCAACACCCTGAGCAGGGTGGCGCCTTTTCGTTGACTTTGCAGGGGTATAGCAAAAAACTTAAAGAAATAGAACAAATCTGATTGCACAATCTCCATTTTCATTTTTAAACAAATTCAGTGGTGAAAGTAAATCATTTTTCAAAAAATTTTATCAATTTGGCCAGGCACCTATAACTGCTTTTAGGAATTTAAAAGTAAAATTCAGTGGCGTTGCTACATTTTATCCATTGGACTTTTGTGTTAAAGCTATGAACTCAATATTTCATAGAAGTTTAACAAAATACCACATTTCGTCGCTGTTATTACGAAGGAGTCTATCTCCATATTTGGCAAAAAAGGGTTATACCCGTTGTTAGACAAGAAAATACCTTATTTATGTTATAACAAACTTGCATATCCTAATATTACACCACAAATGAATTAAAATAAGATGCAACTGGGAGCGGTACAGCCAAAATAATGACTCCAGTTATCTTTAAAATGCTCTCCTGGAAAGTTGTAAAAATCGAGATAGACCCCCTTTATAATAACAGCGACTATTTAATATATTTATATTTTATATGACCATTAAATCTAAAAAAGAAGAAATATATACACACTAAGATTTGGAAGCTCTCATTTCTGAAACTGTTAGAGAAAATCATTTAAATGTGGTAAATTCTTAAATGTCTTTAACAGTGATAAAATATACTGGGTGTTTAATTTAAAAAAATAACAACTTTGTGATATAACTTTAAAATAATAGTCAGAAGAAAATATAGTTGCACCACTAAAACACTATTTCCTAAAACTTTGTTATTTACATTTTTCTATCTCTAATATCATGCGCGTTCTGGCGCATGACCAAATTGGAGCAAAATGAAACCACTTGTAGCATTCGAAAACTTATTATTGAATTTGCTTTATAAATTGAAATTGAGATTGCACAATCAGATTTGTTCATTTGTTTTTAGTTTTCGTATACTATGCAAGGTCAACTAAAAATATAGCTACCCTGTACATACAATGCAAGCTACATATCTTACCACATTCAAAATCTACTAAAAAAACAAATTTTTTCTATATATTTTACTTAAAAACACTAAACTTTATTTAACATGTATGTTTTTATAAATTATATTATTTTAGTTTTTTCAAAACTATACAAGTTTAAAAGTTATTTTATTTATTTTTAGTGGAACACTGTTTGCCTTTCTACCCCTTGAAGACCTAGACCAGTTTACTCTTTAGTAGTTTCGATTTTACCAACAAAAAAATCCATACACCCGAATTGCAAGTAGTTTGCAGTAAGAAAGAATTTCTGAATTATTAGGGAGCAACTAACGTCTCGGATAGAAAAAATGATGGTATGAAGTGAGAAGAAGAGAAACCTTTTCAGTGGCCTCATATGGACTATAAGGCAAGCTATGTTTCTATTTTATATAATACAATTGGTACCTATTAAAAAAGGATTTATAATTGTGTATTTATAAGGATGTACAGGAGTCCAGATTTCATTGCTACTGTAGGGTATCTTGGTTATTAGAGATAAAGATTTACGGTTTTCGCTGTTACTATTTCTTTTTTGCATTTCCTCTTAGAATACAAAAATAAGATTAAAAAGCCATGGTTTACTAAGGGTTTAAAGGTTTCTTCGAGAAATATGCGCTCTTTGCATTATATTAGAAAGTTTGCTCAAGACAATAATCACTTTATATCCTACTTTATTAATTACCGTAAAATATATAGGGCAACTATAAAAGCCGCTAAACAGTTATACTTTAAAAACAGAATAACAAA
This sequence comes from Listronotus bonariensis, assembly GCA_014170235.1. NCBI lineage: Eukaryota > Metazoa > Arthropoda > Insecta > Coleoptera > Curculionidae > Listronotus > Listronotus bonariensis. The sequence goes on from JACEGR010000239.1 coordinate 294,165, forward strand.
ATCAAAAAACAAACAAAAAGAATCATGGAAAATTGTAAACGATTTGAGAGGAAAGAATAATAATACACCGGTTGAGTCGAAATTGGATTGTAATAAAATGAATGATTTCTACTGTTCCATAGCTAAGGATTTATATAGTAAAATAACTTCTAAAAATAATTTTAGGGAATATTTAAGTAACATTAACATTGCACAATCATTTTTCTTAAGTCCCACAGATGTATGTGAAGTCAGGGAAATTTTTAAAGAAATAAAGAATGAAAATGCTTCAGGATGGGATGAACTATCTCTTAAAATTTTTCTGCATTTGCCTGATTGTGCTCTGAGGGTCCTTGTGGATTGTATAAATCATTCTTTTGAGTCCGGATATTTTCCGCCTTGTTTAAAGAAGGCAATTTTAATACCTTTGTATAAGGGAGGGATTTTAATGACCCGTCTAACTTTAGACCTATAGCCTTGTTGTCCACTTTGGCGAAAATAATTGAAAAACTCGTAAAAAGCGATTGCAACAATTTCCTTAAAAGCATAATGTACTTTGCCCTGAACAGTTTGGATTTCTTGAAATGTTGGGTACAAATGATGCAGTCTTTAGATTTCTTGAAATGTTGTACATAGGTCTTAATGATGGTGATGTAGCTGCAGCTGTATTTTTGTGACTTGTCGAAGGCATTCGACTGCGTCAATCACAGTATACTACTGTCGAAACTTGAAAGTTATGGCATAAGGGGAAATGCCTTAGACTGGTTTAGGTCATATCTCTCTGGTCGTTTTCAAAAGGTCGAATTCAACAATGGGACTTCCAGAAGCCTTGAAATTGATTCAGGGGTGCCTCAGGGCTCCGTTCTCGGACCTTTACTTTTTCTAATCTACATCAATGACCTAACAGGAATTGATATCAGGGGTAAGTTTACTCTATTTGCTGATGACTCTACTATACTGTGGGTGGGTGCAAATGCAGATCAGCTGGAGAATGATATCAACAATGATCTTGCTAAGCTTAAGGAGTGGACTGACGCCAATTATCTATCCTTAAATGTATCCAAAACAAAACTCATTACCTTTAAGTGTTCGTTGGGTGAGGTCAGTTTAGGGGATCAAGCATTGGCTAGAGGGTGTGAAAATAAATTTTTGGGTGTATATATAGATAATAAGTTAAAGTTTGAGTCCCATATAAGGTATCTAAGTAAAAACTAGCATCCAACTGTTATGCAATAAGAGTTATTTCCAATAATCTGGACTTAGCTATAACTAAGAGTGCATATTTCTCACTGATAGAATCTCATTTAAGATATGGCATATGCTTTTGGGGAGGTTGTTCTCAGTATTTATTTAATATGATATTTGTTTTACAAAAAAGGGCATTAAAATATATGTTTAAAGCAAAAATCAGAGATTCAAGTAAACCACTGTTTTTAACTCATAAAATTTTGACACTGCCCTGTTTGTATTTGTTGGAAACCTGCTGTCTGGTTTTCAGAAAATGTAAGGGTCAAATTAATCAAGTTTCTATGTACAACACTAGACAAACTTATAGTATTAAATTACCTATACCTTCCACAAGTCAAGTCAGGGATTCTATCTTGTATAAAAGTAGGAAAATGTTTAATCATCTGCCTTTAAGAATTAAAAACTTAATAGTGAGAAAAAATTTCGGAAAGCGGTAAAAACATTTTAGTTTCAAAAGCTTACTATACAGTTGATGAGTTTTTTAATGAAACCCACTACTGATTTTGTCTTAAATTTTTAATTGTGATTTGAGCTTCTCGACTTGGTCGGTTGGAATGATTTTATATTTGCCTATTTTAAATTTTTATATTTTTGACTTGCCCAGTTTAATGATTGTTGTTTGTTTATTTATGGAAACTTTTTTTAATTATTGACTTTGTTTTATCATAAATGTATGTTGTGAGGGTATTTAAATTGTTAGGTTTTAAACTCTTTTAATGTTATAATTTATATCTGTGATTTTACTGACTTCTTTTGAATTCTAAATTTTGTTTTTTATATATTTGTGGTTGTTAGTAGCTTATCTAATTTTATCTGATAGTGTTTAGTAGCCTATATTCATTGTCTGTGATAACCTATTATAAATACTTGTATCATTGTTTTTAAGCTAAAGTTATGTTGATGTTTTTAATTGTTTATTTTTAAAATTTAGGTGCAACCAACCGCTTTATCAATAAGAACTTTGTATTCTTCAGATAATAAAGCTTTTTTCTATTCTATTCCATTATTTCACTCGTAAAATTTTATATTCTGTTACCCTCTATTTATAAGGAAACGTCGCTTTTCTCTTTTTCTTACTTGTTATTCTGCTATGGTGAGACATTAATTTTCTAGACCTAATAATTTTAGAAGATACGTTTTGAAATGCATTTTAGGTAGTAACTGTGTCTATAAAAATCAAACTAAAGCACCAATACCTAAAAAATGTTTTTGGGATAAGATAAGGAATAATTAGAGATGGTCCGTGAGCCAACGACAGATTTTCGTAACCAATTTTCAATCATTGTCAGTCCATAACTGGTAAAATGCTCCAAGAAAGTTTTACATAAATTGTTGTAAGCGTCAGCTTCGGCGCCGATGGTGTAATTATACATGGTGCTTCAAAAAAAAGATTCATATTAAACTTGTGTGTTTTTTTTTTATGAACACCCTGTATATTAGTTCAGTTTTGGATTGTACAAATAAAAATACCTAACGTAAATTTTATCAGTGATACCTTGACCAAAAATGTAAGGTTTTTAATATATTTAGGATTATTAAAAATTCTTGACAAAAATAAAATTTTAATACATCTACCTTACTTAAGCTTAAGTTATATATTATGTTAGATTACTAGAATATTAACTTTATCATCACCTACATTTAAACTTTTTACTAAACATTATACAGGGTATCCAGAAATTAATATAATAATAAATATTAGGGCACCCTGTATAATTTCTAGTAAAAAAATTAAATGTAGATGATTTGTACACTAAATTTTCTAGCAATCTAACATAATATAAAAAGTCCAGAGTAAGTAAGGTAGGATATATTAAAGTTTTGTTTTAGTCATGATTTTTTCAAACATCCCAATATCTCTATACCAAAACCTTTTAGTTTTGGTATAAAGATCGCTGATAAAACTTACATTATTTTTACTCCTACAATCCAAAATAAACTAATATACAGGGTGTTTCATGTAAAAAAAAATTAATATGGATTTTTTCTTGAAGCATATTACGAGTTTTGGACTGAGAGGAAATAACTGTCAAAATTTTGCATCCTGGCTCACGGTCTAAACCGGGGTATGTATAATGGTCATGCAAAACTGTTACATATGTCAAAAAAGCTAAAGCTTGTGCGCAAATTTGACCGTGTGTATTAAAGAAACTGCCACATCCTGGCTTGGCATGCGACTCGATGTTCGAGTTTGATTTTTAGTGGCCCGCGTCGTGCAAACTTGTGCATATGTAGGACACGTCAGTTAAGGTTTCAGTATAGGAACGTTGTTTACGGAGTTATATTGTTTCTTTTGAGTTAACAAAATGGCTCTTTGGCGCCAGGAAGATGTATTGCGTGATTTTATAGATATGTATCAAGGTTATCCATGTTTTTGGAAAGTTAAAAGTAATGAATACATTGACAAAAATATAAAAATCTTTTTGCTGAATTACACTTATGTTCAAGTTGATCACACCACCAGCTGCCAAAACTGACGCTGATCTGACAGGTACATCTGAATCGTGTGTATCAAAAGCTTCATTTGACATTTGCTTTCATGCAAGTGCGTTTCAGGTTTGCCCGACCGTGTATACCTACCCCGGTTAAGAGCTTAACACAACATTTTTTTAGGTGGGCTCTACCTGAACAGATGGCTCAAGCTGGGTTCTATCACCAACCTAATGCATCTGGGGATGATAGAGCAATGTGTTTTACATGTACGGTATGTCTTGTTTGTTGGGAGCGGACTGATGAGCCGTGGAGTGAGCATGAACGTCATTCTCCAACATGCCCTTTTGTTATTGGCGAGTACACCCAGAATGTGCCAATGTCTGTAACAAATGCAACAGGTAAATTACTTAGTTTTATATTTGGCCCTTTACATTACACTAAAATCTTGTAAACCATACTTTGCTTAATATAGAATATTGTCATTGTTCGAGAATATGTGGGCATTCGTTGGCATTCATACAGAACACAAGTGAACACAGAGTCCCTATTTAAGCAAAAAGTTGTTTTCCTGAAAATGCTTTAATTTATCGATATCGGACAGGGGTACTTTTTTTTTAGTAAATTGTGTAAGGGGTCAAGTCCGCCCCTGACGACTTAATAAAAGAAAATGTTTAACATTTTAAAAGTCCTTACTAATTCTCCATCATATTGAAAAATTAGTTTATTATGCCAAGTATAGTAAAAAGTGATTCAAGAAAAGTCGATTTTCAGAGGCGTCTTTTTAGGTATTTCTATAAAGAGGAACTTTGGGAAAAAATTATAGGAACTTGTCATATTATTTTGATCATGGCTGGCCTCCGGACCTCGAGGATATTGAGCGAGCATTTGTGAACTCGTCCTAACCTTTCCATCTTTGTTATTACAAAGTGCTCTATGAGATCTGTAGACTTTAAACGGTTGAAACTTCCTGACAACGTCACGGCTACAATGCTCATTACATATTGCCAGAGTTCAAAAGATTGAATGGAAGTGAATCTTTCATTAACTATTGTAGTCCTAAATTTTACAATATCGCCTGAAGCTGAAGCCTATAAGGTGCTTTCAACAATTTGTTAATATTAAGAACTCTTTTATCATTGAAGGATTTATGAATGTAATTATAGTGGATGACTTTATAAATATTGTTCGAAATAGCTTTTACATTTAGGGGTTTTAAAGCAATATATGGACATAGGCAATCTTGCTACTAGTTTTTAGAAATAATAGTTTTTTAATACCTATTAGTCAAATTTTACATTTACTTTTATTTTTATGTTTTCGTTTCTTGTGTGTGCTATTATAAACTTATCATTATTTTGTTAATTTACCTAATGACGTATGTAAAATCTGTGTGATTAGAAACATGAATAAATATCTATCTATCTATCTATAACTTTTATACTTTGTTTTTTTTTTTTGTTAATTGTAGTACTATTTTGGCATAAATACCTTGTCATATCCTGGTTTCTTACAATACAATGAATAAATAAATAAATATCAAAAACGGTTATAATACTAATAAAATGTAACAAAATAATATTCAATAACACTTGTATTTTTTCAGGTCCAGCTATTGATGCTACATTTAGAGGCGTGAATATTAATATTTTGGGCACGAGTAGTATACCTAAATTTCTTCCTACCTGTACTAGTGATGGACTAATATCAGTATTTGATGTCTCAGGAAAAATCAAAAGAACGCATTCCTTTTTGTTACACAATTCGATTCGCACATTTTAGAAAGATTTACGCAAGATTTTGGTGTGCCAGGGTTTTGGAATGATGAAAGTAAGTTTATTGTTGTGTACATAAATTTATATTTATGTCTATTTGTTAGCTATGAAGGTACATATAAATTTTAAACTGGAGAAGTTTGAAAAAATTCGATTTTTGATAAACTTAAAATAATCTGCTTCCATGAAACATAAAAACCAACAAAAATAGCAAACTGTTTAAACATCATGTGTTTTAAGGATAGCTATGATTTTAGAAAAAAAAAATATTTGCCAATAATACCACCAAAGGGAAGCAGATTAACAAAAACAATTGTATTTTTTACTAAAAACACCAAACAATACTAAATTTTTGGTCGTAAACTTAGGGCAATCACACTAGTGCGTAAAAGTTACACTTTCAGAACTAAAATGCGTGCGGAAAAGTGAACTTTTCGCACGTGAGTAGGAAAAAGCTATTTATTAAACAAAATAGTCCTTTAATTTTACTTTAAGGATTTTAATAATCTTGTATGTTATTCTGTCAGATGCAGTAAGGACCTAAAGTCCATTCAGCCCTTTTTAAATCTGACCGCTTGGTATATTCGAAAGGTGTGTTTATATTAGCCAACGTGTCCCTTTAATTTTTTCCCAATACGGCGCTAAACTGTCACAATGACATTTAAAGTTGTTACTAATACATCAAAAAATAAAGACATTGCTTATAAAATATTGTTCCAAATAGTAGAATATACTCACACCTTAGATTTTAAAAGGGGGGACGGGCTTTAGGTGCTCACTTTATATGTCATTGATTGAATTATCGTGTAAATACATTCTTGACTTTATCGGACTTTGTTAAACTTGTTGGAAATACTTAAATTATTATTTTACCCTAATTATTATTTTTTATTTGTCCAATTGTTTTTTTTTTTTAGAAAAAAGTTCAGTGGACAAAAAATAACTGCTCTTTCAATTGTTAGTGATAAAGCAAACAAAGAAAAAGCTATTTCTAAGTCAATTCGCCCTACTATAATATGTGGAATCACCATATCACAAGGAAAACCAAATCAAAGTGCCACTGAATCAAATTCTGTAAAGGATATGCATCAAGATAGTGATGCAGATGACCGTTTATATTTAAACATGGATACATGCGAATCTGCAGTTCCACCATTGATTGACAGAAGGCGTTTGTATTTAGTCGTGTATGACTTTATGTATAGTAAGGAACAGGAGGAATCTGAGGAAAAAAGAAATGACAATAAGAAGAGCGAATTTGACTTTGATGCCCAGTTTTCTGATGATCTGGATGAAACTAAGTTAGTCCTGTTTCCTGATGGCAATTCGACTTCTGCTAAGTTTGATCATATCTCAAATATGATTGACACTATGACTCCAGGAGACATGGGCACTACTGAAGAGTATACCTTAATAAAAGAGTTAACTTCATTTTATAAAACTTTAATACCAGGTATGCAGTTCAGTTACTTACACATTAATGTATTGTTGTTGGCCCAACTAGGTAAAACATGTAATTATGTTAGCTTCTTTTTTCTGCAAGACTTCCGAAAGCCTAAACTATCAAAACTTATTAAAAGGTCACAACTGCTCTAAAAAAAATACCCTTAACTGTTTTAACATTTATTTGATTGTTTAAATCATATTAAATTTGATTGTATTGGCACAATTTTTCTAAGGTATAATTTGGACCACCCTGTAGATACTTTGCGGGAAAGCAAACTGCAAAACCTTATTCTATCTTTTAATTATATTTATTTTTAATCAATTAACCCATATTTCGATCTTTTATGTTTTTCAAAATTGTATTTAGAGGAATGTAATATAAAGTGCTTTTTTATATCATCTTGTGACATTACTTTGGGGAGCCCTAAATTCAAAATATTACCGGTGAACCCCGAATTTTTTATGAAAATATTACTAATAGGAATGGGATTCTGACATACTGCAATCTTAGAGGTTTTCACTGATGCCGGTTTTCAATGCAAATGGTGCGGAGTCGTTAACAAAAGTATATTTTTATCAGTTGGGCCAACTTCACTGAGACGGGGCTCGTACATTTAAAATCCTAATATTTCTCTTTTGCATTAACAATATGCATTACTTTTTAGGGAAAGTGATGCGGTTTTTCTACCTCCAGCTCCAACTATAGGAACTACCGCCAAAAAACCATCACATACTGGCCCTAGACTTTTAAGTGTTGATATTAATAGTACTGAAGCAGACTCTTCATCTGCTAGTGACATTTTAGGAAATTTAACAAATGGACCATTCTTGTCAGAAACAAATGAAACAAGCATATCTGATCATATTGTCGATCTAAAAAATAACCAGTCAAATAAAAAACTTAATTATTCCAGAGCTGTACAATGTATATCTTTGCCAGATCAGTGCAGGAATTGTAAAAATCTGGAAATATCAAGTATTTTGGCGACTCAAGACGACAGCCATATTTTAGTAACTGTATGTAGTAAATTGTCGAGCAAAAGTTTTTTGTTAGTGTATGCATTGGATTTTTCGAATAAAATGGTGAAGATCCAAGAAGAATCTGTGATGGTTAGGAATTGTTGATTTTTGAGAGGCCAATTGAAGTTGGTTTATTGCCTGTGTTGGATAAGAAAGTGTCTTCTGTAAAGAGTGGTAGCAGTGCTGAAGGGAGCGCTGTGTTGGTGTGTGTAGATGGAGCTATGAGAATTGTCGATTTATCTACTTTAAAAACAATTTGTTTGGCAAAAATTGAGGCAGAAAAATTTGTTTCGGCAGCGTATTGCAATAGTAAGTATAATTTCTAGAAGTAGAATTGAAAAGCTTTTTACTATCTAGATTTAAACCAGAAGTATGCTATGTTTTTAAAGTTTGTTCCAACTAACTACCTAATAATTAATTACACTATTTTTATAATACTAAGATATATTTATAATTATACTGAGTATTCGTAAACTGTGGTGCCAAGACCTTTTTTTTGCTCTTAAAAAATTTGTCCCTAAAAATAGAATTTGTGACACGTCAAAGACGATCATTTTAAATTTTTATTCAAAAATGGCACGTCCATACAGCTCGCCCTGGTCTAAGAATATGCAATTTATTTGTTTTTTTTTTTTAACTAAAAAGAAACGAAAATTATCCAAGTGGCTTAAAAACTGTATCTTTATTTTCTTAACCTAAAGAAAATTTAAAAATTTCACTCCATGTTTACAGTCAGGGAGAGTGAGAGAGTCAGTCCGTGTTTTTTTGATAGAAATATTCTATCAGACTTTTAAATTTAATTAGGCCAGTGCTAAATTAGCCTCTTATGCCCAGTTTTATAATTGAAAGTTCAGTTTAGGTTCAGTTGAACTTAACTGGTACATGAACCTATCCATTTAAATTATATTGCTGTCACTTCTGGCGTTTACTTGACAGCAATATATATTAAATAGATAGGTTCATGTACCAGTTAAGTTTAACTGATCCTAAACTGAACTCGCAATTGTAAAACTGGGCATTAATGTCATACATAAAATGGCCAAAATACAACAAAATTGGGTAAAGGATATTTACATAAACCATTTTTTTTTACAACTTTAACACTTTATTTTGAGAACGAAGAATTTGGAGGCTCATTTTCATGTGAACTTTTTTGTCTTATTTTAATTAGAGAATTCTACCACACTTTGGCACCACAGCTCACAAACATCCTGTTTTTCAATTTTTTTCTATTTTTACCTAGGTTTGGATAGATTATGTGCATCAACTAAAGAAGGTTCTCTCCATTTCTTTGCACTCAACGATAGTGATAATGAATCAGTGGACGATCATGAAGAAGACGATCTTTTTGGCCTCAATATTGATAATTCGATTAAGGAACTTACATCATTGGATAAGTTAGAAACAGTTAGGTGTTTTAGGGAACCTCCCAATATTATATCTCTGGAGGATTTAAGGACGTTGCAGAAATTAACTCTTTTTAGTCCCATAAGGTAATAGGTAAAAATTAGAAATAATGTAGGTGCGGAAAAAAGCTACCACAGATTCCTGAGACTAAATAATGACTATCTAAATCAACTTACCTTATTCAAAAACTGGATGGTTTCGGAGATACTGGGTGTTAAAAGTTTATTTTGGTTTTAGTTTTTTTATAAATCATTTTTATAATAGGTCTATTGTCACATTATGCGGCTAAAAGGGGTTTTAGGAGGTGAGAAATAAGAATTTGCTATCAATTTTGTATGTAACTTTTTTAAATATTTTTCTTCAAGATATTTTACATAAAAAAGGTATACTTGGTAAATGTTAATTTAGGCAGCCGTTTCTGAGATATCTGGATTTTAAGAAATCACTTTCTGTATGGCGAGGTTTAAGGTATACAGGGTGTTTTAGAATTAGATGCTAATCTTTTAGAGTATGAAGCCTTACATGATTTTAAGAAGAAAAATTCATATAAAGCTATGTCCTAAATGGCTTGATATGAACTTTTCTTTCTTAAAATTACGTACGGATTCACACTTTAAAAGATTACCATCTAATTATAAAACACTCTTTATAGCTTAGATCTGGCCGTGCAGGAAGTGATTTTTTTTTAAATCCTAATATCTCAAAAACAGTTGCCTAAATCAACTTTAATCAGGCATACCTTTATTATGTAAAATATGTTAAAAGAAGAGAGTGGTTCAAAAAAGTTATTTCGTTTTTAATTTGTTCATGATACCATAGGTGGCGCCCCCTTAAGTAAACAATTAAATTATTAGCAGAGTCTTATTTCTCACCTTTTAAAACCCCTCTAGCCAAATATTGTGACAATACCAATGATCTAAATTATTTTTCAGATCATTGGACAATACACCATTCTTACCAAAATTATAAAAAACAAAAACCAGAATAAATTATTAACACCCTGTATCTCCGAAATCATCCACTTTTGGACTAAGGTAAGTGGGGTTAGATCGTCATGTTTTAGCCTCAGGAATCAGTGGTAGCTTTTTTCCGCACTTTTAGACCAAATAAAAAATGCTAAATTCCACTTACTGATCTTTGTCTTTTGGAGTGTTTCCTAAGCAAATCGCGAAGATATATTTAAAACATATATTTAAATGTTTAGTCCACAATGCTTTTATTGTTTTTAGGTCTATATATAATGTGGTAGTTCCTCCTTGTTGGAGTGAATTTCAACAAGCCATGAGACAACGAAGAAATTCTTCTATTGTAAACACTGAGGCCTTTACTAAGACGTGGAGGTTACAAACTGATACAACCACTTGGGAGGAACATATATTTGAAATAACTTTACCATCTTCTGTGGTAAGTAAAAGGTTTTTGTACTTTTTTCATTGGTAGTATTTTATAATATACCGTTTATAATGACCATATAATTATTTAACATTCTTAGGGGGTATTTCCTTGTTTACTCTAAATTCCGACATCGTTTTAAAGCCAAGTAGTTTACTTTGATTAAACAACTAGAAAGCCGACTGAAGAATGTCATTAGTGAAAATAATAAATTGTCCTTGTTGCAGTACTTGCAAATATGGGCACATGTAACCACCATGTAAGTTCTGCAGTGGGACCGCTTAGTTCTGGTCCCGGATTATAGAGACAAGTACTTAAAAATTATACATGCCTAAAATAAAAGACCCCTAAAGATGCCTCGTGCAATCAATGGCGAAACGTCGGTAAACAATTTTAATTTGACGCAATCCAAACCTAAGAACCAAGATTCCTAAGTATGCACTAATGTGCAAACTTAAATTTTCACCGTTTTTTTTACATACCTCGTATTCAACTGCAAAATACGAATATCCGATAATTTTATTTTGGGTTTTAGACCATGTAGAACTTTTTATAAAAAGTAACTTTTTTGGTAAAATTAATAATAAAACAGTTTTTCATATGGTGCATACTTAGGTAGACATGCTGTATTTTTACTTATTTAAAGAAAATAATATATAAAGTAATAAGTAAAATGACATCACATTTGCTACTATTTGACATCTAACCTTTTAATAATTTTAATTTTTAATCTACGAGTGTCATAAATGCGTTCAACTACAATAGGAGTCGGGAAAAATAAATGCGACTACCTATTTTGCTGTTACTACTTGGTCCAAAATTCACCGTTTGATCGCATTTAAGGCATTCTAGAATACACCCGTTATTTTCTTGGAAAGTACTGAACCGATTTTGAAAAACTAGAAACTTTTTAAAAAGAATATAAACTCTTTAAGATGAGATGTCACTTGACCCCGTTTCCCATTTGAAGTTTCTGGCGTTTGTGTTGGTGGGGGAGGGGATAACCCAGACAAGTAAATTTTGACACAAAAATAAAAATTGATGTATTTCAGTGTACAAATAAGGGAATTATATAGGGTGGCTCGTTTTAATTAAAATTAACTTATATACGAGCCCCGTCTCAGTGAAGTTGGCCCAACTGATATAAATTTATATTTGTAAAGGACTCCGCAGCATTTTCATTGAAAACCGGCATCGGAAAATTCTTTAATATTGTGGTATGTTAGAGTCTAATCCCTACTGGTAATATTTTCAATTTTGGGGAGTCACCGGTAATATTTTCTATTTAGGGATTTCCAAAGTGACGTCACTGGATGATATAAAAACCAATTATATTAAATACATTTTTTTAAACATAGATAGAAGATCGAAATATGGGTTACTTAATTAAAAATACATATATTTAACAGATAGAAAAATAACCTTTAAAGTTTGTAGTCCCGCAAAGTATCTACAGGGTGGTTCAAATAATACCCTAGAAAAATTGTGCCAATACAACCACATTTAGGATGGTTTAAACCATCAAATAAATGTTAAAACAGTTGTGGGTATTTTTTTAGTGCACTTTTAACCTTTTTGTAAGTTTTGATAGTTTATGTGTTTGGGACATTCCTAGAGAGAACAAAAAAGAACATTATTAAATATTTTAGCTGGTTGCGCCAACTTCACTGAGACGGGGCTCGTACATTTCAGTGGCCAGTATGTCACCATTTTCACCATAGAAATTAATATTAGAATATTTATTTAATTTTTTAAATAAAAATGTAGCGCATTAGAATTGACTTTTAAGTCCAAGTGTTTAGTAGAAAACAATGCCATTTTTGAATCCTTTATTAAAAAAAAAAAAAATTATATATGTATACTCTATTCTTTAAATGGTTTTATATTCGATTTTAAAAATGATCTTTTAATGAATTAGCTTTTTTATATTTTTAGGTGCTAGGTCATGTAGATGTTCATTTTACTCTTCAAAGTGGCTGTACCAAACCCTGCGTCGAAGTATCGCTACTACGTCAAACCAAAAGTGGTATTGGTCACAGCAGAGATGTAAAATTTTCGGTAGACGACACCGTTACGATTGATATGCTAAGAAGGGTTGAGAATCCAGTAGTATCTGAGGAATATTTAAGGGCACATAACGCCGACATTTTAGCAGGACCTGTCAACATTGCTCATCACTTAGATTTAACTGAACAAAGCGGTACTGTTACATTGACTAGTCCAAGAATGTTTAAATTGAAGGTAAATACGTTTGCTATTAGATAATAGATTAGATAAACAGTTGGCTTAAAAAACTGTAATCAAGACTACAGACACCAATATGGTTTTATTTTATTTTTGGAAATGATCATAGTATCATTATTTGAAACTAGAATCACGGTAAATGTTATAAATAAATACGACAAAATAAAATACATCAATAGGCTACAAAAAGAACTTTTACACAGCAGTTCCAAAATACAGGTGATGCTTTACCAACTGCCAGTAGGTCAGCAAGCATACAAGTAAACACTAAACATTTTTTCACAAAATGGCGGCTGTCTGAAAAAAAAACGTATTTTTCCACGTTTATTGACTTTTTCGATTTTTTTATAGTAAAAATTTAAATTTGGGATTTGGCTAGTTCCGGACATATACATAGAGGACTCTCGAATAATTTCACATAAATTGGTCGAGTAGAACTGTTCACAAAACATTTTTACACAAAATCGCGACTGTCTGAAAAAAATAAACATATTTTTTCACGTTTTTTGACTTTTGTTTTTTTTTTTTATAGTAACAATACAATTGAAATTTAGGGATGCGTCTAGTTCCGGACATAGACATAGAGGACTCTCGAATAATTTTAAATAAATCGGTCGGGTAGAACTGGAGAAATCGTGGTCACCGTCTTGCAAAGGATAGTTTCGAGAAAAACGGTTTTAAAATTCGCGTTAAGTTTTTCGCAGTTCTGTTTCATACATCGGACCTTCCTCGACTTCAAAAACTATTTTCCGCGTTTTTCTCTTCCAACCAAAGAGCTTTGATGTGCTAATGCTCGTATCTCAGAACGGTCAATCCAAGGGTTGTTCGATTAGTTCCGGCCGAGCTAGTTTAAATATCGCGTCAGCAAATCACTTATTATTCCGAAAATAATTTGAATTTTGAAGAATCCTCCTGTAGGCATATTCTTAAATAGTTATGCTTTAAAAATATGAAATAAATAAAAATTGATTTTTTGTTACATTTTCACAGCAGAATATCTCCTTAATATTTTTAAATATAATGTTAAAATTTAAAAAAATTATCTGCTGTCAACTACTAAGGCATTTGTATGTTTTTTTATTCGACTTTACTTGATAGTTTATTTTATTTATTTATTACAATACCTTTTTTATTATTAAGATAAAGAGACCTTTTTTATATTTTTTTTTGCGAAATCTCCCTAATTGTTGAGTTTTGGCCAACATTAAAAAAGCAAACTATCCTTTAGTTTCAACGAGGAATCACCTAAATTTCCTCGTGTTAGTATAGAAACACCATGTAAAATGTTCATAATATACAAGTCGTGCAGCAACTTCAAAACGTACAATGCATTATTTTTGCCAGTGAAAAGCATATGGTCTAATGCAAGCCCACTCCGTCATTGTATCCAGAATGTTTACATGCAGGCATGTTTTGTATACACTCTACCAGCTGGTGTTCAACACACTAAAAGTAAATTTTAATGTATTATGCTGGCACGAAGTATATATTTGTATTACAGGTTTAAATAGTTACCATTAAGTACCAATAGCCCCTTAGCCATGTACACCTAAGGTAGCAAATTTTCGGTGTAGATTGATTGGATTTTATTTCTTTTGTTCAAATTTTCCCGGAAATTGCAAGATATTTTGTAATAATGCCAAAACTTGCATTTTTGTGGAAATGCCCGCGAAATTATTTAAAACGCCGCATAGACCAATGACGTAGTTGGAGTGTGCCTACATCACAAAAGATACAAGCTACGACATCCCATTTCTATTGATTTTTCTTTTGTTGGTATGTTTATTTAACATGGCGCTTTTCAAATAAGCACTGGCAACATTGTGAAGTTGTATGAACTCGCCAACTGTGGAATAAATTTTAATATACTTTAAATTTTTTTACAAAAAAACCAACACTAACTACAACAGTAATTTTTATGCATTGTGCATAGACATGTCTTGTTTTAATCGATTTTCATACTTTGATTATATTGATTTGTAACAAAGCGCCTGAGCCAGACGCAGGGGGGCAATGGGGAAAATTTCCCTTCCCAGGAGCCCTAAAAAGACCTCTTAAAGATGGATTGTTTGTTAAGGTTTACCCGTTGTAGTCTTAATTTGTAGCTACTTACACATTAAAAATCAACAGACTTTGTCGTCTAAATTATTGTCCACTATTTAAATTAAAATAATATTTTAAATTTTAGGTCAGAAATTTACTACTTCATATACGAGCGGTATATGACAAAGACGAAAAATCGAATAAACTCAAACGACAAGACAGCAAAGGTAATATAATCATAGATAAGTTAGGTTTGCCAACTCGTAAATCTGAACAATATTTAGGCTGCGACTGTATCCACGAACTTAGTGTAGCGATATACACCCCCACTGCAGCCATACAAATTCCTCATGAGAAAACGCTTAGAAATCTTATGTTAGAATCAAACGTGTTTGTCCAATCACTTATATTGACAGCAGTTAACAGTAGTAACCGAGAAGTGCTTAAGAATGTAATGGATATCTTGAATTGGCTGGGAGCCATTAGGTTAACTCCCAACAGGGGTAATAATGGGGAAGCGCCGAATCATCAGCTTGAATTTATGTTTATAAATGGAATAGAGGAAAATATGACAGGATTACTGAGACGGTGTCTGTTACTGGGAGGAAGGAGTATTGCTCATAAATGTATGAGTTACGTGATTACCTGTTGTCGGTAAGTGTTTTTTGTTTAATGATGCGCTTTTTATATATATTTTTTTATTGACCAGCGCGCGAAAACACACCTAAAATAGAAATGTTCTTGTTTAGTTCACTAAATTATATAAAGAGTGGGCCAAATTAAACTTGCACACATTTTACCTAATAATAACTTTTTATCTGTTGCGCCTATATTTTTATTTTTAAAGGGCTAATAGGTAGATATGTTTTCTCTAGGTTTGCCAATTTTGGTCCAATAGATTTAGACAGGACTGGACTTATGGCACTTTTTCCAAAATACTGTATTTATTCGCGTTGCAAAAGAAATCTGATTTAGCTACAATTAAGCTAATACGTTTTTCTTGTAGACAAACTATGGGAAATGATTTAGTAATAGGGAATCTGTCAACAATTTAAGGATTTAAGAATTATAATTATTTATAATAAATAATGCTTTTCATAAAGCATAAATTTCTTTGGATTAAAAAAAAACTTTTTTTAGTGTCCATTGAAAATCAAAAATGTGAAGTTACCATGGTTACTGAGTTGGATGCTGACAAAACTTAACAGTTAATAAATTAAGAATAAACGTATTAGTCGTAATAAAATTGTAGATATTTTATAATTATTTAGACAATTTTTTTTTGCAACGAAGTTTAAAGCATCATTTTGGAAAACGTCCCGTAAGTCCAGTCCCGTTTAAATCTATTTGACCAAAATTGGCAAAATTAGAGAAAACATATCTACCTATTAGCCCCTAAAAATGAAAAAGATGGGCGCACTAGATAAAAAGTAATTATTAGTTAAAAAGTGTGCAAGTTTAATTTGGCCCACACTGTACTTACAGCAACAGCAAAAAATTCGAAAGTCGATAAATATACTTTTGATGATTTTGAAGCTATGCATTAATTATTATAAATTTCGGCATGTTCTTTTCAATGACGTAGTCTGATTTACGCTCAATCCATTAAACTCCTACTAAATTTAAGTGCAAAGTCCACGCATACACCGATAAATCCTAAGGTCAAGCAAAAAATAAACACATTGTATCTATAGCCACGGCCGCTCCAAAATGACAAATGCCAATCATCTGATTTTAATAAATTTTATTAAAAAAACCTGATTGGGATGAGCAAGTCGACAAATGTTAGCTAGGATAAACTATATTTATTATTATTTTAATAATCACAAAGTCACAATTATTTTATGGCCCCCTATGACCCCATTAAACATTTATTGGGAAAAATGGCACGTTGATACGTAAAGGGTCGCCATCCCTGTTTTAAGATATTGTTTACATACAGTAATATTCATAAAAAAGTATTCCAAGTATTACAAAAGGTAAAAATGCCACATCAATTATCTAACATTGAAAAGGTTTAAGTAGTCAGCAGAAAAGAAAAAAGATAAACTTTTACTTCAAGTTTTTAATTATTTTAATTTGATTTATTAATATCTATGGTGACGTTCGACGCTAATGCTTTAAATTTTTAAATACCTGTGACATGTGTTAACCTCGTTTAAACGGTCAGTTGTAGATGCCAGTCTACATAAAATGAGAAAAGGTATTTTCTTTTCGAAATCTGGTACACCTTTTATAATAAATGTAACTGTATGTCTAACGGTCGTATTCACCAAGCTGTCACTAACCTTATCAGACTGATAGCAGCTAATGCCAATACCAAAATGCATTGGCATTAGCTGCTATCAGTCTGTTAAAGTTAGTGAGAGCTTGATGGATACGACCGTAAATATTTGTATTTTGGAAAAAATGTTTTTTTATTTGGATCCTTATCCACGTTTGGTCATTTTTATTTGCATTTTATAATTTTTTGTATAGTTATATGATTGGTCATTTGAATTTTAAGTTTTTGATATTAAATTGAAATTTTTTTACATTTTATAGCTGAACAGTTATTCAATGTTTATATGTTTTTCTTATTTAAAAAATAATAGCACATTTGTAGTTTATTTTTTCTTTTTAATTGCAATTATATCGTCGGGGAAGTATGTCAGTATATTAATAACATACACGTCGTGCCAGCTCAATATGTTCAATTAACTTTTAGTGTGTTGAACACTAGCAGGTAGAGATTAAACAAAAAATACCTACATGTGAACATTTCGAATAGGATGACGCATTGGCAAACATTCCCCATGAACTTTTTAAAGTGGCTCGACATTTATAATTACATAGCTTTCCTTAGCTATAATTGCAATAGAAATGTAAAGGATAAAACTTTTTAATAATTATAATTCTCATTTTACTTATGGATAGTTTATTATTTTAATTTTCAGTGGTGCCAAGAATATAAATAAATCCATAGGAGACCATTTTAATAGTAGTGTATTGAATTCGTTACTTATAATACTGGACCAAATAAGGCAAGTTAAATGTGCAGCCGGCCTTCATTGGTTATTAGCTCTGCTTCTTAAAGTAACTAAAAAGGATAATGAACAAGTTGTAACAAAAAATGCATATTATTGCTAAAAGAGGTATCTGACGATTTAATAAAAAGATCAAATCCCTATCACCTGTTATTACGTAGTCGTTATGGACTCTATGGATTGCCCACTGAACCAGAATTGTTTGATATCGAACCACCTCAATTTGCAAAAGGATCAAGTTCGTCGCCTTACACTTTTTCGTCCCCTAATACTGGAACTACCAATGAGGCAACAACTGGAGTTACCATTACTCCTCCCGAGCCACAAATTTCAGGGAACAAAGAAGGTAGGAAATAAATATTTTTTTTCTTTTTACTTTAGTCCAAATGTATTTTGCACAAACGTAGCAAAAGACATTGGGAGTCACACAGAATTTGTAATCGTAACGACTACTAGAAGTTTCAGCGAAATTTTGAGTAGAAGAAGCCGTAGCCCCTGTGAAAATAAACAGACTGTAAGGTTAAATATTATATGAGCTGATAATCCGTGTGCTATGTTTATATGGAGTATTACTTGAAATGAAGATTCACAGTATTATGCAAATTAATTTAAAAAATGTTGATAAATATTATAAATATATTTATAAAACTCAAAAGGATTTAATAATTCTAAACGAATTACAGAAATATAAATTATCGAAAAGTCGTCATATTAGAGGTTGGCTTTAAATATCGGTGTTGCGCATCTTAAAATCAAGGAAAGATAGATTGTTTTTTTTTTAATCCAGGCTTCTATAATAGACTTTTTATTTTCATTATAGGATATTTACAGCCGTCTTCATCAAGCTCTGACAAATATTTATCAAAGGCTATCAGTCTGATAAATATTTGTCAGAGCTTGGTGAATACGGCCGTTATACAGCTTTTTCGAAAAAATACAGTCAGAGTGCTTTTAATAAAATAACTACTACTGATGCTGATACTACTCACCCTTTTGGTTTTTTAATTATTTTCGACCCACTATTCTTTTATCAACAGTTAAAAGCAACCAAATTGCTTTTACAATAATAAAATACTAATAAAACAACGCACATACACGCCTTTTTTGAAAGGTTGGTTTATAAGCCCTCGAGCAAATCATAAAGGGATTTCATCCTCCATTAATTGCTGTTTAATAAAGAAATGCTAAACATTCAGAGCTCCTTTGGTATGCATTCTTTTTATTTATACTTATCAACGGGTAGGAGCCGTATTCTCGAATGCGTTAAATACTTCCGCAGCGAAATCGTATTTATTAATTATTAAACAGAATTTTAAACATTAAATAATTAAGACTTTTATGTATGGACATAAAAACTAATAATTACTTTAAAATTTATTCTCTAATTTGGCCATAAATGCTGCCAAAATTTATCGTAAATGTAAAACATTTGTTCTGGTTTTATCTGAAATCAAAGGCCATTAAAATTTAGTTAAAGTATCATCAAAACTTGGCCTAAAAGTTCTCTGATTATTATTTTTTTATTTAAAAATTTTTGGTGGCCATCTAAATCAACTAACAACTTTTCACGAAAAATTCCGCCATATTGTAGGTCGAAAACCCTCTTAATGTCAAAAAAAAAAAAAAAAAAAATGTAAACTAACCGTTGGGGCCAGGTATTTTATATGTAGAAAATGTGTACCAAGTTTAAAATTATTGGGTCAAGTAGTTTTTAAATGACAGTAAACACGGGCTTTAAAAAAGTAGGTTTAAGAAAAACGAGTTTGAAAGTTTGTGAGGTAAAAAAGTGTGACAGACAGACAAACCTGCGCTCGTTTCTCGTTTTAAAATATTGTAGAGTGTATAGATACATAGAAATATAAAATATGTTTTTATGGAATTAGTTACCTGTCCTTAAAGATTAAAATATTCTCGAAAAACCATAATGGACCATAACGATGGAAGTGCGAACGCCCGTAGCTTAGAGCTAACAGGATACTAACTAAACAGTAACTTGAAGAGTTTTGGTCAGATCGACTTAAAGTTTTGAGAATATATTCTTTAAATGTTTAACAATAAGATAACCATTTTAGTCTTATCATACCACCCTAGATAAATAAAAAAAAATTGACAGCAGAAGTGTCAAAAAATGACATCTGTTGTGTTACTATATTTAGAATGTCATATACTATCGAAATAAGATCAAATATACCGATTGGGTCATTTGAAATTTGAAAGTACCAGGCATTTTCGGTTAAACCGGAAGTGATATACCAAATTTTATTTTCCTGTTTTGAGGTAAATAAGTTATAGGAGAAAACCACCTTTGAAAAAACCATGTATAGTGCAAAAAAATGAAGATGAATATTTTATAAACGAAACGTTTCGATTTTAAAATTCTTTCTGATTCGTAATCGGCACCACAAAAGCCCCCATATGCAAAAAAAACATTTATATCGGTTTGGTGTATTCGGTATAAGTAAACATGTGACCTGTGTTATTAGAAAGAACTAGGGTTAGCAAGATTAAAAATTAATTTCTACATACAGTGTGTCTACGTAAGTTGGGGTCATATGGGAATTTTTTTATTATTAGGTTTACAAAAAAAAGTTATTCCTTATAAAATGTTTCGCATGGTCTAAAACCTAAATTGCAACCATCAGATTTCTAATTGTATCAGTCGTTTTTTTCCATTCTGCGATAATGGTGATAATTTAGGTTTGTACGCTTGCTCAATACAATTCATAATTATAAACTTTATAAGACAATTTTAAATAAACTTTTTTAATTTATTGTTATCAACGTAAGAACAATGCACTAATGGAGAAACCTAAATTTTCTCGATTATCGCAGAAATAAACTCTTTTTTTTTTTTTTTTTAAATAAACAAAATTTCATATTTGATATAATTTTAAATTCTAAACATCTTTTCTTTTACCAATTTTTGATATTAGCAAAAATATAGGTAGTTGTTTACTCTTAAGCAAAAATTAAATTTTTGATCAAACCTTGTAGGCGACTAATTTGATATCTGAAGGTTGTAATTTAAGTTTTGGACCATGCAGAACTTTTTATAAAGAATAACTTTTTTCGTAAACTTAATAATTAAAAGTTTCCCATATGACGCCAACTTACACATTAAACAGTTTAATTTATTAATATACATATTTTACCTATGTCTTATTGTTCCTAAATATATTATAGTATATTATTTCTAAATTCTTTTATTTATTTTAGGAATCAGTCCTCGAGATGTACTGTCCAATACTGAGAGTAAACTGAAGTATAAAAATATAGCGTTTCCAAAACTTGTAAAAGGTCTTATCGAGACAGAGCCTTTACATTTTACATGTGTTAATACAAGTGAAGGGACCAGATTAGAGATGGCCGACTCTGTAAGTAGCAATGTCCAGACAACCATAAACAACATATTACCCATTGTCATGTCTGCTGGTCAAACGTCGGCAACTAGTGGAAAAAAGGAAGATTTGCAACAATTTATTCAAAAGTACATGGAAAAAATCAGAGCTTTGCTACACAGTTAAGCGATATTTTGGATCATGATAAATTTGGACTTAGCAAAATGCTCGAAGAGGCAGAGCAAGCCCTCGATCAAAAAATGGGTAAATACAATTTTATTTTTTATTTGTATTTATTTATAGGATATTTATTAATCTCCCAATTTTCTTTTTACCAATATAATATACTTTTTTTGTTTTTTACTATTTTTGTGTATTTATAATAAATTATTCTTGGTTTATATATTTGTAAAAAAAAACATAAATGAATACATTTGATTTATATAAGCTATACAGGTTGTCCCAACTCTATATGTACACGAAAGAACTTCGCCCTTGTATAAGATACAACAGTAATATTAAAATAATAAATATTTATTTAAATACACTCTTTTTATTGACAGTACCAGTTAATATACAAGGTGTAGTAAAAGCAGAATTTTTGTTGTCATGTAGGTTTTCGTCTACAAAACCTTGATTGGTTGGTTTAAGGAAGGGTTGGTCAATTAACCTTGTTTGCACTGCAGCCTGTTGGCTTACTGTGCTCCCCCTGTTGATACAGAAGTCCGCTGTACTGCCAAGATACTCATGCGGAAGAGGATCCCCGCTTGTGTGTTTTCAAATAGACTGTGTATTTGGCATGTCAGTGCATTGAAGTTGTATATTATGTGTGAGGCTTTTTCCTCCTCTTCCCTACAACGCCTGCATGTTAGAAAACCATTGTAAATGCCCATTTTCTGTAGTTTTCCTAGATGAAAGTGTCCTGTCAAAAGTCCTACTACTTGTCTTAACTGAGGACGCCCCAGTTGGAGGATCTCAGTTGCTCAGTTAATAGTTTGTTGGAAGAACGACAAGTGTCTCCTTCACATGTCTTTGGCCAGGTGATATATGCCAACGATCTAGATGTTGCTTAGACCATCTACTTATTGTTTCACCTGTTTAGAGAGTTCAAGTGCTGGCTCTGGACGATTCAGATGATCACTTCACCTGAATTTTTATTTGCTTCTATTCTCGAGTATTCAGGAAATCACCGGAGTTCTATCCTGTTGTTCCTGGCGACGAGTTCTTTAAGACTGTTTAGGCACTCCTTCGAAATTTTGGATGTTACACGATGGGCATTCAAGGCTTTTAGAGTAGCCTGGCTGTCTGAGAGAATGAGAATGGTTTAATTGTGGTATCTCCTTTTTATATCTTCTTGAACTCATACAAAATAGCATATTTTTCTGTCTGGTATACTATGGTTTGCTTCCCTAGTGGCAAGCGAAAAGTCGCCTTGGGCCAGCACCTACTACATCTTCCGTCTTAAAACAATCAATGTACCAAACCAAACCTCTATCAAGTAATGGAGGTCTTCCATATATCCTAAGTCAGGATCGCAGCAGCCTGATGGTTTTTTAAAGTTATAGACCATGCTCATGTAGAACACCACAAAATCTTATTCCTGCAATTCCTGTATCCTGAGTTAGTTTATTACCAGCTTCTACACTTCTTTGAGTTAGGTCCTGTATCCTTAATACAGTCCATTTCTTTAATATCACCACTTTAATTTTTTGAATGTTCAGTTAAATACTTTAAGAGTTTTTAAAATTAAATTAATGCGTAAATACTGTCTAAAATATATAGTAAAATTGACAGATGAAAATTTCAAAACCATATTTTCGCCGTAAAAGATTTAAAATAATTATAAATCACGACTTCATCATTTACCATATTCACCATTCTTATAGTTGTCAGCCAGATAGTTATCTGTTTGCGAAGATTGATCTATCTGATAATATATACATTTTTTTAAGCTGGCATTTACTACATATTATCTTCATATGAAATGCTACAGCTAACCATTTGTTAAAAGGCAATAAAACAACTGTAAACCCAAAGCATTGCCACGGTTTAAAATTTTCTGTATGTAACCTATTACAGAGTTTAACTTAAAATTTAGACACGGTTTATATATAGTCACTAATTGGTATTAAGTTTTATCTTAAAATAAAGTAATTATTAGGTCTCGGTAAATATTTATATTTATTTTGTATTTTTCTAGAAGTGGTCTATAAAAATCTGTTTGACTACGAAGATTCACTCGCCTCTAAAAGTTCTAACAGTCAAGCAAGTCAAATGGCCTCAAGCTCTGTATCCAACCAAGCTACTGCCGGCAGCCTACCCGGACAATGCCAATCACAAAACCATAATTTGCCATGGCAACAACTACTAGTTCCGCCACCAAAACAAGTAATAGTCGTCGAGCGTATGCATTCTGGCGCAAGACGTCATGTGACCCTAGATTTTGGGGAATCCATTACACTGACAGACATTCTAATTCCGTCATGTTCTGATTTAGTATCACTTACCATAGATGTTTGGCTGTTTGGAGAAGAAATTGATGCAGTGCGGTTAGTTACCGCATCAGATATAGGCACCAAAAATTTATTACTGAATGATTTGCAGCCACCTCCACTTTGTAAATATATGAAGGTATGTTGTTTAATTTGTTTGATGTTCTTAGATTATACAGGGTTAGTTTTTTTCGATGTTTAGTACAGAGATCTCAGAAACCGCTGCAGCTACAGAGACGGTTAAATGGGGAAAGAATTGCGGTTTTTAGAGCTT
Organism: Listronotus bonariensis; assembly: GCA_014170235.1. NCBI lineage: Eukaryota > Metazoa > Arthropoda > Insecta > Coleoptera > Curculionidae > Listronotus > Listronotus bonariensis. Next base: position 318,279 of record JACEGR010000239.1, read on the forward strand.
AGTTTAAATCACTTTTTATTTCTTCCAAGAAAATCTGGAATCTGGCTTACTAGATATTTTGAAAAAAAAACATTTTTTCCAAAAATTTGTTTTCCTCTGTAACTCAGTTAATAATCGAAATAGAAAAAAAGTCTAAATTGGAAACTTATAGATAATTATCTTCTTAATCGAAAGATGTAATATGATATTTAATGTAGTGGTTAATTTTTGAGATACGACATAAAGTTTTATATTTGTAAATGGAAACCAACTGTGACATTTTTTAAAGGTGTTTTTATAAACTTTTTTATGATGTATAGGAACATATACTTTTAATAATATTAAAAGAAAACGTAGTTTTGGGTATAATTATTATTATTATTTTTTTAATGTCATTTAGATTTGGACAATTGAACTAGTTTTATTGACAATGACTCTTCATTTCATCTCTTCGAGTGCTATAAATGTTGTACATCTATTAAATAAATAAAATCATTTTTATAAATCTTTAATAATTGAAGACGACAATTCTTTAAAAAAAATATTTAAGTTTTTATTTTAAAAGGTTTTTTTAAACTTTAAGCGAGACATTAATAGTATTTTAAATGTGTTAAACTTTTAAAGACAGTTAAATTAATTAAATTAAATAACAAAAAGTAACAATTATCAAGCAAAAATCAATTCAACTACTAACTTTACTACAATAATAATTAAAATTGTGCTTTAAATTAAATTAAGTAAAAAAGGGAAACATTACTATTTAAAGATTATCGAAAATTTTACTAATATTGCCTATACCCATGCTATATCTTTTTAAAACCAACCAATTTGTTGCCCTTTGGACACAACACCTATATTTTTTTCCACCTCTTTGTCTTAGTGTAGTTTTGATTTAATTCCATTACTCCCTTACCGTTATTAATTAATTTATTTTTATTCTAATACTTTTCAACGTCAAATTTTGAAACCCTTAGGAAACATACAAAATACTATTATTTTTTTAAATTTAATAATAAAAAAGAAGTGCAATGAATTAATATTAACTACATAATGGAAAATGCTAATAGCTACAAAAATTTATAAAATTTAACTTTTTTGACATTAAAAATTCGAGGCCATAGTTTTGCCTTCCAATGGGTATAACATAATATTTGTCAATTTTGACTTTTATTTGTTGCTCTAACAACAAATTACATTATTTTTACCAATTTACACGCAAGTAGAAAAATTTTTTAATTGTTTTTAAACTGAAAGAAATTGCTTGGTTAATCTAATTATTTTATTTTATAATCTTAATAATTTATTTATAGCAAATTGTGTCTTTGATATTAATTTGTTATTCATATTCAAACTTGCTATTGTTTTTACTCTTAATTAGGTTTAACAACTATCTAAATAAGTTCAGTAAGGTTGTACAATGAATTAATTTCTTTTTTTCTACTTTTTAATCAGATTACACTTGTCGGGCGATATGGAATGTCCACCACCAGATGTCGTATCCCTCTAGGATTTTTCTATGGTCATGTGGTTGTCCTACCCGAAGAAGTACCAAGTGATGTTTATATTAAAAGTATGGACTATGAAAAACAAATGGGAATTTTGGCTAAGCTATTGGAGGATATAAGCTGTAGATATAGTTTAGCTTGTTCTAAACTAAAAGATTATCTCCAGCCATTTCTTGTTGCTGATATGAAGAATACCCTACACTTATCAACGTATATTAATATATTAAAGGATAAAAACATGAATGTAACAAATGCAGAACATAATAAAATATTTACTGCTTATCAGGTAACTATTTGTCAATATTATTAAAGACAATATATGCCACTTGGTAGTTTTAAAGCTAAACTAAGTTAATGTATATCAATGACAAACGACAACAATATTGTAAATTAAATGAAATGTGTTTGTCAGAGACATTTCCAAAATTTCTTATTCAATGTTATATTTTTGTTGGTTACACATCAAAAGTCTATCTAGTAAGAATGGGACAGCTTCGGTCCTGGTCCGGAGATATAACGAACCCCCAAAAACCCAAAAAATTCTAAAAACGACGTTTTTCTTGTTGAAACAAACAATATGGCTAATTTGCATGTATCCAATATAATATTCAAAGATGGACAATTCTTTAATGTTTATTCTTGATACATGATTGATTACATCTGACAGCGGGGAAGTGGAAATAGTGCTAAGACATCCATGAAAAATCAATATTTACTATCAATGTTAACATCGAAAACCAATATCAATGTCTTTAAAAGCAAACTAAGTTGTGCTACTTTGTGACTTTACCAACTATATATCCCTGGATCATTATAAAGTAAATCAGATTTAATTTTAAAAAGATTATGGGCAGCTTTAAAGAAGCACCTAGATAATAAGTGCAACCCTAAGCAAATCTATAAAATATAAAATATCCATAACAATATATTGTCAGTTTTATTTCTAGGTCTAGCTATGCATGTATACAGGTGTAGTAAATCATTACCCGTCCTTTGCAAGAAGTCAAGTAAAATCGAGAGGATCAGTAAATCATATGAGGTCAACAGAAACACAAACTATGATTTTGCCTAATGCATTCCGTTGTTTAGCGGTATAAACCACGGAAGACTTAGAAGAAAAGTGTAAAACAACATTTTAAAAAAGAAATTTAAGTCAAATTTTCTTGCTAACCGTATTCGTTTCACTGGTTCAAACCATATTCGAAAATGACAATATAAATATGAGAATTAAGAAAATGTATGTTTTCAAAACGTTGCGTAACAGCACAATAAACTTTTAGGTTATGATTATGATTTTTATTGTTTAGGATTAATATGTACTTTTTTACACCAAATATAAACATTTTTTACTTGCCATGTACAGCCACGTAAAAGTTTACGAAAAATGACCAAAACAATGTTTTAATGAGTATGATGCATACGCCCACCCGACAAAGATAACTATATTGTTTTTAAACCATTGTCCGGGATGTATTCAAACACGGTTAAATACGCGACATACATGACGTCACCGTTTAACAAGAAAATGTAATGTTTATAAAATGTTTTGAACCGTATTAACAACAAAAAGTGGCTTTAAATTTAATAGAAATAGCATCGGCTTACGACTTTCCAAACGGCTAGCCAGTAAAATGAATATATAAACAATTCTACTCAACCGCCGACCGCTACTCTACCACAGAAAGTGTGGGGCTGTGATCTTGAAAAGTTGAATGCACATAATACACTTGGCATCGTTGCACTCGCAATATTTTAGATTCTGTTACTCTCTATCTTAAGACAATCATCAATCTTTCCTTTTTCTGCTTGTTATTTTCGCATGGACAGATAATGATTTATCAGACCTGTATATGAAACTTGTGCAAAATAAAAGTCATTTGCCTTCTATTTACCGAATTCATAACCAGAAGAACCTAGATTTTAAAAAGTTGCATTTGTCTTCATTTCATTTCCTCTGCTTCTTGGTATAAGCAATGAATTGTTATAAAAAAATAATCTTTTTCTCTTAAATATTTTAAAATTGTCGCGACTGACCCAATTTTAATAAAACCACTTTATTTTTTTAGGAAACTCTTACTTATCAACATCAAGTTAACACAGTACGAAATGTTATGGCAAGAATAGAAGCATGTTTGCCAGAAGCTGAACACCAACAACCTACTGTCGTTTCATCTATATCCACTGACAAACTAAATTCGATAGCAGAAGGACTGCTCGAAGTCCTGTTATCTACAGATACCAGCGCAGACGTCAGTCAAGACCTTTGTAAGCAGTTCTTTGAAGGACTTTGCGTCTCTCAATCATCGCGATTACAACTTTTGGCTGCTGTATTTCTGGAAAAGTCTTGCGGAACCAATTCCTTCTGGGGAGGGTTTTTAGCAGACACTTTTGTCAGTTTGTTTTCAACATCGTGTACATCCATATTTCCTCAGGATCGTCTCTTTATACTGCTTATTTATCTTAGCAAAAAAGTCCAGAGAGAAGTGCAGTAATCGATGCAGCAATGAGAGTTGTATACAACACATTAAAACCACTAGAAACAAACAGATCTCTACTATTAGCTGTCAATGTCGATCTGTCACTATTGTCGTGGCTTTTAATGTATTTGTCCCTTCAATTGTCGTTTGGAAAAAACCAGAATGACCGTTGGGAATGGGTGCTTGGTGAAATGGTCGGAAAGGTAAATGCGGACAATGCCAAAAATAACTCTAGGAAAAAGACGGTTAAGAGAGTGGCGCCTACCTTTGGGACTACAGGGAACTGCGTGCTATCACCTGTAAGGATATATTACTGATTATTTGTCAGTGTAAGAATAGATCAGAGTTGGGTGGTTTTTATTTCGTAAGATTAATGCAGCGTCCACACTCAATCTCTAGTTTCTCAAAATACCCGTTTTTGACAGAGCCCTTAAATTTTACAATTCCCGGAAATAGCTAGATTTTTTTAATATTTAATTTTGGTTGTTCTAATTCAAGGCTGCCCAACCTAAGCTCGCGGGACTCAGTATTGTCCGCCACCGAATTTTAAATGGCCCGCATGAGAAAGTTTAAAATTTTTCGTCAAGTTAAAAACAATTTACCTATTTTTTTAATTAATAAATTACGAAGTAATTAGATTTACTTTTAACTATGTTTACTTTAATAAGCAGGTTCAAGCAAAATAAAATATTATTTTTTATTTACTTATCTAACGAAGCTAATATTCGAGCTAATATTACAACTCTGAGCAAAATATTTCCAATTTGTTACTGTCAGCATCCAAACAATCCAATGCCTAAAACTAAAAAAAAAAATCTGAATATATTCATTGTACTATTTAATCGGATTTAAATTTTTATTGTTTTATTTTTTGTGGTAGCAGATGCTATTTGTTATATTACTCTACACATAAAAATATATTTTTTGATGAACTATACTTTAATTCATTCAAGTCGGTATCAAAAGTGATAGGGACAGAAGTCAATTATCAGGGTTAGGCAGCTTTATTTTCATTTAACCTACATAGACAAATTCATAAATGGCAATGTATCCTAATATACAGAGTGTTTAAAGTTAAATCAGCACTATTGCTAACTTACCATACGAGATACAACTTTGGTTAAATACGCAAATAATTGTATTTTTTTAAGCCAATCAAGATGGTTATGTCAGAAAAACAATTAAACCTCTTAGTGACTTAGCAATAGTGCGGACTAAATCAGTATTTAATAAATTTGCAATGTTTAACTTCTAATATCTTAAAAACTACTAATTTTTGAAAGTAATTGCGATATAACTTTTATGACAAAAACTTTGTGTAATGCAATACGGACATAAAAATAGTAGCATTCCATTAAAAAAGTAGCAGTCCATTAAAAAAGTTCGATTTGCTGCATTCAACTGACCTAGATGTTCAATTGCTTTTTAACCTTACTGTGTTAATCAGTTTAAAAAAGGCAACTTAGTCGTCGACTTAACTTTGAACACCCTGTATAGGTTTCACTCACCTCATATTGTATAAAACTCTATCATCGATTACTACTACTAAAAGTTATTTATTGGTACACCCAATGGCCTTCGACCGAAGTTCTTCAGCCGTTATAATCGATTATTAACATGCTACTAACATTTTAATTTTTAAAATATTCCTAGGTGATATATTATTTTGGCTTAAAAGTTCTAAAAATATTTGTATTAATTTTTACCTCTAAAAATTTAAGTTTTTTTTTAAAGTCATATGCCTATTTTTGCAATACTTTTAAAAATAAATTACATGATTTTGTATTTTTATTTCCTTAAATCTTTAAAATTATTTTTGCTACAAAGATGTAATAATTTTTGTGGTATGGCCATGGCATAAAACCAACTGGAGCTAATATTTGATAGTCCCCTTTAGTCCCTACATTTTCAGGATTTATTTCTCGTTTCTCTTAATAATAAATAGTATAATATCGCGGGGACGTTGAAAATAGATAAATGCCGTTAACTGATTTCTGTGAGCTTAAACTAAAATTAACATATTGGTTTTGTAAACTGCTTGATATTTAACATTATATATCCATTTTTTTATAGTAAATATTCAACTTTGCTGTCATAATAATACAAAATTTTCGTAAAAAAAAATAAAATTTAGAAGTTAATTTTTATGAGTTTTCTAGGTTTTACAAAAAAAGATAAATTATTTTTACCCTAAATAAAGTTTTTTTTTATTTATTTTCTTGTTTCTGGTCTCCCTTTAAACCCCTCTTTTTAAATTGATAATGACTGTATATCTTATGATAAGAACTAGTTGCCTGTAAGAACTTTCTGCATATAAGAGACGTAAAATCAGCCATTTTTTCCCTAATATACATTCTGGTTTTATTTTAATATACGATTAGTTCCAACTTCAACAGTTAAATATCGTCAAATAAAAAAAATAAATTAAAAACTTGTATTTACTTTACTTTATTAAGTTAAATACATTTTCTGCTGTAAAGTGTTAAGCAACATGCAAATTGGCGTTATTTTCTTTTATATGTGCTTTAAGGCCAAGCATTTTTTCGTAATTATATTTAATAATAAGGACATATTATTTACATTTTCAGTGCATTAAGTGTCTTTAATCCTAAAAAAATCCATAAGTTTAATTAACAAATTCTTTTGCAGGGATTAAAATTACACCCATGCGAAAATCTAGTCTTTGATTGGCATGTTATTAAAACAATTTAACAAAAAGTTTAACCAAAATACATACTCGCCACTAATATTGGATTGTATAGTTGTTTAGTATTATTAAAGTAATTAAATAGATCTATATTTTTATTAATTTTAGGTAATAACCAGTTCTGGTTCCCATGTTCAGTCAAAATTATTAGCAACATGGCAAAAACATCAATGGTCCAAAGAAAAACCAAATAAATTCAAGCTTTTGAAAAAAACGTTTTTAGCCGAGCCATCTAAAGGTGCTGAGGAACAAAAAGATCCCACCAGTCTAAAAGAAATTATTATAGTTCCTCAAAAAATGCCACAATTTATTGATCCGACGCATTGTCTTGCAGTGTCAAAGATACTGTTAAAATTCATCATCACAATGGATCATTCAGGTAGTGCAGATATGATGCTGTTGTCTTTTAAGGTAAGCAGTTTTCTACATAAACGACCAGTGCCGGTACTCTTTGTCATAAAAATTAAAAAAGTATTACTTTGTAACTCGCTTTCCAAATAACAAGATAAAGTTTTTTTAAAATTTAACACCTTTAATAAAATCATTATCTGGTTTTAATTGTGCCATAAACGGACAAAAATAATATAATTGTAATATTTGTTTTAGATTGTCTCGAGGTTAGTAACAATGGCAAAATTACAACTAGGACAGTTACTAACGGAAAGCCAATTGTTGGATTTAATAAACTTTTCTTTGTCATGCAAAGTTCCATGGGCCCCATTTGCTCTTTCATGTTTCTTACAAGATGCTTTGGAATTGGTCACTTATAATCAGTCAGAAATTATTGAAATGGACTCAGAAGCAGCTACGTCTTCCACCTGGTCTCAAAACGGTAAGTGTATGTCATTCTATTCAATCTTTATTTATAATTTTTCAAACTCTATTCCTTTGTTCCGGAATCTCAGTACTAAAAATAGGCATTCTATTTCAATTGCTTAAAAAGGAAATTAAGTAATAATTCGAATGAAATAAAATGTCTAGCTTTAAGTTTCTTAAGCTGTTTTCAAATATACAAAAATGAAACATAAAATTATATAACAAAAGTTTATGATGCGGCCTAGATCAAACGCCTAATTTAATAACAAGTAGGATCAAAATGCTCACAAAATTGTACTTTTATTTCTTGCGTTATTTACGACTATACTAAAAAAGCAACTTCACCTAGACATCAAATTGCACAATTTAACCATTTCTTTGACTGTTCTTGTTTAAGTAAATTTCAAGTAGGTTCTACTTGGGGTATAGAAAATGAGTGTGCTAAGCCCTATTAACTCTATTTAATTTATGAAGCCGCCAAATCAATACAGAACATTTCTACAATTTAGTTATTAATCATCTCCTATTTCACATGCTCTTTAGTTTTGCCGCCCACAATCTACTTTCTAAAACTACTATTGGATACGATTCTCGGATTCGGTTATCTAAAGGTCAACAGATTATAGGTTTTTAGGACATACAGTAACTTTTGAAAATACATTAATTTTTTTTTCAAAATAAGCATACCTATTTGTTAATTATGCTAACATTTGATTAGGGGTGTTAAAAATATAATTTTTAGAACAAGTTGTTTTATATTGTTGTGTTAAAAAGTACCAGTTTTTTGATAGTTAAAAGATTGTCAAATAAAAAGTCAAATTAAAAGGCGTTTTAATTTTGATTTTAACAATTTAATAGTTTTGAAAACGGGGTACACTAGTGAAGATAGTATAGAATAGTATTGGAAATCCACTAGTGTATCCCACAATCAAATATATAACATTTGGTCCTAATTGGAGAATCAAGACTATGGAAATACAGTCCAAATCGAGTGAAAAGGCTGATATGGATGAGCATAGTAAAAGGTCTATTAAGGATAGCATGGGCAATCTGAGTGAATTTTGGGATTTAAAAAGGATAATAAAGAAAATAGTATAAAAAAGTAGTTTCAAAGTCAAAGGAAAACACCAGTTCAGGTAGGACTAATACCAGTTCAGGTAGGACTAATACTACTAAACAGTCAGAAAGAAAGGCATTACAAATTAAACTAGATACTTTGAAAAAAATTGCCGAACTTGAAGAACAAAAATTTAAAAGAGAAAAAGAAATTTTAGAAATGGAAATGAAACTTCAGATTAGTGAAATAAGTTCTTCCAAAGATTTAAATGAGGTAAATAATGATAAACTGAGTGAGAATGAGTACACAAATGAAAGTAATATGGAAAACGTTAGAAAATGGTTACATGAAAATAACTTACCAACGGCACATGTAGAACAGGAAAGTACTATTACAAATTCGTTTAATTTAGAGGAAAAATTAGAAAAAATATTATTAAGACAAACAATAGACAAAGAACTACCAATTTTCACAGGTAATGCTTGCTAAGGCAAAGAAAGAGTTGTTGTCAAAAAATTTAGGACAAAAATTGGTCAATTTTTTTGTTGTAAATTTTCAGACTAAGTTTGGTATATCTAATCAATCAAAGATTGGAATAGGCATTTATAAAGATAAACCAAGGATAAAAAAAACTGATAAGACTTAAAAAGTTAAAGTTGTATTAAAAACAATTATTAAATAATGTATAGAGCCATTTAGGTCTACGTTTTAAATAGTTTAACTTAGCTATAAGAAAAAAAAATTAGGAACAAGATTTTTAGTAAGACCTCTCTAAATAAGTAGATTATGATATTTTGAACAGAATTTTTTAGCTCGTAGTCTTTACTAAAAGGAATAATATTTACTCGATAATATGGCCAAATTTATGAAAGATGTGTTTATTGTAACTAAATTTCAATAATAATAAATCCCGTCGCGCAAATAAGTTTTTTTTTTGTTTTTTGTTTAACCCATTAGTGCATAAGGTTGTAAATGTTGAAAATTATTATTTTTTCCTAGTTTAAGGTCAAATAGGGTTAAATAAACATATACCGGTAGTTTTTTTTCAAAAATTTTATTAATTTAAAAAATACAGTATGTTCGATAAATCGAACGCCATGCCAGAGGGATACTAAAAAAACATATAAAATTTCTTTTAAACAAGTAAGTAAACTGGAATAAACTAAGGGGTGTGGTATTGGAGAAAACAGTTTTTAGGGTGTAGGCCTTTTTGGCACTTAACACATATAAACTTTGCATTCTTTCGGCAAAAAGCACATCTTTTTTCATTTTCTGAATACTCTGGCAAATGATTTATCTTATCAAATCTTACATCATAAATTGGTGTTGGTGCCACTTTTCCCTTATTAGATTTCTGACCATTGATTTTTAAAAGACATAAAGCGAGGTATCTTCTAAATTTTAATAAGGCACTTGACGTTTCGTGGGAGGGATGCACTTTTCGAAACAGTAACCATGCATTTACGACGGATACATCAAAAAGATAAGAAAATATTGGCCACCACCATTTTCTTTGCCTCATTCTTGTCCTATAGACAGCGACTAATCCATCCAATTTGTCTACACCTCCCATACCTTTATTGTAACTTTCAAAAATTTTAGGTTGTGGAACAGAAATTTTTGATTTATTTTCTCGGCAGTAACGCAGAAGTATTCTTTATTTCAAAAGATTCGAAGTTGGTTGCTGCAGTAACTATTTTATTATCTTTCCACTGAACAACTGCGACTTTTTCCGAACATGAAAAAGTATGCGCGCCTCGTTTTTCTTTAGACATTTTTTTCGCCATTTCTTAGTGGACAATCTTCTAACCTGTTATCTCTAACAGTACCTGTGGCGCTAATAACCTAGTGTGGAGAGATGATCAAGTAACTTTATGGAAGTAAAATAATTGTCCATAAAAATTTTGTATCCTTGATTTGGAGGTATTTCAGCCGACTCTATCAAATTTAGTACCACAGAGCCACCTAGACCAAATAAACTGGTTTGTTTTTGAGAATTTTGTTTTCCAGTATATATATCAAAATTTAGCATATATCCATTACTAGTGCATATTGCCCAGTTTTTAAATCCAAATCGTATGGGTTTTCCCTTGATAAATTTTTTAGCAAAATGTTTGCCGTAATACGGTATCATGCTCTCAGTCGATGCTAAGATTTTCTTCCAAGCCACCATATTTTTAAAATTTTCATTTAGTTTTTCTATTAGAGGCTGCAGTTTATACAATTTGTTGTCATTATTGATTTGACTATTGTCATTTAAATGTAAATTTCTCAGAATTGTTTCAAATCTATTTAGTCTCATGCTTTCCGATAAAATTTTGGTACATCGCTTTCATTTGACCAGTATAGACGTTTATTTGGGTATTTACCATATCCAGACAGCAAAAGACCTCCAAAGATAACTAGTAGTTCGCTTCTGGTCATGTTCAAGGTACAGTTTTTTTGTTGTGCATATAAATTTGTTTGCTCCTCAATCTTTCAGAAATTTCTTCATCGAAAAATAAATTGAAGAATTCTAGTGGTGTCTTTTTTTTCCTTGAGTATATCGGGAGGGTTTTACCACTGCAATCTTGATGTCATATCAAAAGTAACTCTTGTTTAATCCATTTTCTTTTCTTCGGTGGTGGGGGTTTGTTAGAGTTTGCTTTCAAGTTGTAGGCAGCATTGGAAATAATTGTGCCAAGTGGTATGGTATTATCATCACATCATCCATATTAGGCGGGCTAGGATCTCCAAGTTCATTGATAGCTCCATTTGTAACCAGTGTAATATCGTCATGGACGTCCGTATTACGATGGGTCGCTAGGTACAAATTCGCTTTCCGCTCGCAACATAGCAGAGCCCAAGTGAGAAATGTTCCCTTCATGCTCATCATCAGATAGGTCACTATCCGCACGTCCGTATCAGCTCCATCTGTTGGTGGAATAATGTATATATTGCCGCTTTCAGCATCACTTTCCTCCAAGCGATGGCGATAAGCTCCGAGATAGAAGTCAACCTAAAAAAGGCAATGTTCGAGGGAATGATGTGCCCGAGCCGCATGGCGTTCGATAAAGCGAACGCAGCAAAAATAACAGAAGTTTCACCATGCCAAAATATAAATTACCAACGATGCGCGATTATTTTTTACCCGTAGCCCTGATGTTTAGATATGCATATTCCAAATATTGGTCATCTGTTGCAAAATATATAAAAATAAATTAGGGTTAACTCACCCCGCCATGACGACTGTTGTACAAACTCGGGTCCATTTCTCTTTAAAACAGCAAAAAAATATATATAAATCAATTCAGCACAAACCGAATAATCACACACGCTTGTTTGTCAACAAATGATGATTCTACATCAAAACAAGGTTGTTGTATGGTACCAGGGATCTTCTTTATCGACCGAAATAAACACGTTCGATAAAA